>BJKM01000399.1:407500-552089 GCA_015082035.1 Chaenogobius annularis
TCAAAATCTATTGTACTTTTATGTGTATTTTACACATAGCTATTAAAGACTGAAAGGGGGATTTTGATAGTATTGTCCTGGTTTAAGTCAATCAATTTCTCAATGTGACTCTATGTGTTCCGGTGTATATATTTTATTTGCCCAAAACCTTTCTACACAATATCAGAATATAGATGCTAATATATAACCCCTCAAACCAAACAAAGTACTTTTTGCTGTCCCGTTCAGTTGTAGTAGTTGTGAAGTAGAAAGTGCAGATATCTGCTCTCAAATGTTGTGAAGTAAAAAAAAGTTCTTTTACTTTTGTACTTACCTCTGTTTCCTTCACTGGACATCACGCACACACATTAGGAAACACAGATGCATTTTTTGATGGTCTGAAAACTGAAGAAAAAATGCAGAGGGATCAACACTTTATGCCATGCTTTTTAGGCTGGGTCAGGTCCAGTGTTAAGCCATTACATTTTGAATGAACCAAGCTAGGCTGAACAAAAATATATCAAAACTTTTTTGATCCCATTTTTTCATGGGCCCAAAATTTACTCAATACTCCAAAGCAGGCATGTCCAAACTACGGCCCGGGGGCCAAATGCAGACCTCAGACCAATTTTTGTTAGCCCTCAGGCTTCCTGCTAAGTTGATCCAAACAACAGATATCTGTTATAAAGACTTTATATATATATATATATATATATATATATATATATAATATATATATATATATAAAGACTTATCTGCTGAAATGTCATTCACAAATCTGTCAAAATCAGTTTTATTGCGCAATTAATATTAATAAGATGCTGACAAAACGGCATGAATATTGCACAGTTGTGCCTTAGGCGGGTACAATAAAAGACACTGTGTTGACCACTAAAACCCGCAGGTCCCGCAATTTTGGCGTTTTCTGACTGTCCAGCCCGCCCCACACCACAGAATCTATATTTCAACTGTGGTTCTCCCTGAGGTTTATATTGTTTGTATTTCTTTGCCAAGATGTAGGGTCGAAGTACAGGGAAGCTGGGACATTTATCCATTTACTAAATCCCTGTGAACATTGTTTAATTTTAATCTCTATTTCATTGTCGGCTTCAATTTTGGTGTGAGGAAGAAAAAAGACATTTAATTGAGCAAGACCCCCCAATAAAGCAAAACTGAAAATGTCGCCTCATCAGCATTTTGATTTGCCAAAATAGATAGGTGAGATGGATTATTAATATTAATTGCTCAGTAAAACGGGTTTGACAGATTTGTGAACAATATTTGAGAGATTTGAGTCTCTCAATTGTGTATGTAGAAAAGTTTTGATGTCTTTGATATTATATTGTTTATAGGTCTGGGATTCGACGGCTCGTATTTGGAACTGTGGAGACAGTTATGGGCGTGTCCACTCAGCTGGTTCTGAGACACTGCATTCGGGAAGGAGCCAGGACGTACCCAGCAATAAAGACGTCACATCACTCGACTGGAATGTGAGTGCAGAAGGCTTTGGATCTGTCGTACTGTTAGGTTTGTATAGAAGAAACTCCATCACAATGTACTTTTGTTGTTGATTTGTGTTTTGCTCTTTACTATATGTATAGGTGGTGTTAGAATTATAGGCTTTGTCTGAATTAATGCGTCATTACTAGTATTTTATCCGTGAATGGCCAACAACATTTTACCGCAGGCCGCGATTTTCAGAGAACAGAATAAACGCTTGCAGTTGGCGGTGATGGCTAGGCATATTCAAGGAAGGCTTCGGGCGAAACCATTGTTCCCAGAACGACGTCTGATTAAATAATGTGGCTTTCATTGGAGCTTTATACAGCATGGATGGCCCTCGTGTTTATTCTGGGTATAATGGGAAGTGGCCCTTTGAATTGTGGTGAAAATGTAATACATACATATACTTCTAGTGTTACAAAATGTCAAACACAATTTCTACACTGCAAAGAATAGGCTTCATACTCGATATCTCTTTATTTGAAAACAACAGAATGTAAATTTCAACACAAAATAATGAAATACTTAGGCTACTCTGCAACTTTCTCTTAGCTCAAGATCATTTTAGTCTAGTCTTTTAGTCTTAATCTAGTTCGATACTCGCTTTGGTATCGATTACGTATCTGATTTTGAACAAGCCATTGTACTTGGAGCTTTCAGAAATGTATCAAATAAAATGCAGGACGATTTAATACCAAAATATCAATGTTTCAATAACAAAAAGGTATCAAAAACATTGATTAACATGGATTGACTAACTTCAAATTTCTCCGAACCGTTTTTTAAAGATTTTGAATCAAATTTGAATACATTTTTGAAATATAGTTTAATTGTTGATTAATTCAAGCCGAGATGGAGTGAAAATAAGGAAGCGCCTCTATATTTGCCGATGTACAATTCTTATAGTTTCAGTGACTAAGAAATATCAGTATCAGAGTGATGTTATGAGACTTGCCATTGTATTACTCGGTATCACATCGAAACATAAATCACTTGTTGTTGCAAGGATCACATCTTGCTATTTATTATTGGAAGGACTCCGAAGCACTCTGAATGAACTTTAAAATAGCACGGACTGCCTTCTGCGTAAAATATTCATGGCTTCATCCTCGTAGATCACCATTTTCCAACCTACTGATGCGCTCAATATTTGTCAGTTTTTTTCATAAATCACTGGTATTGGCCAATCACTAGTTTAAAATGTACTACTTTATTTCTGCGGAACTTCTAAAGAAAAGAAAAAAAAAAAACTTACAGCCTTAATTATACACCTGTCTAAGTAAAGTGTGGTTGTGTCTTTTTGAAAATCTATAAATATTCTTGATGAATTTCAGTCCTCCAAGAATTTTGCATTATGTCTGTGAAGAATAATGAGAATGTGCCTCACTTTATCCTTATTTACCTTATTATAATATCAACCAGAGCCTAAAAGTTTGGTCTGAATGACAAATTTTTTAAATTTCAATTTTTTTTGCTAGAAATTGTAGATAGCATCATTAGTCACCACTATATAATTTTTAGAGAAAATTAAGTTATTACCTTCACAACCTCAACCATCCATTAAATTCAGCCTCAGTTTGCTGTGTTGTCAAGTTCTTCAATAGATCAACATTATGCCAAATGGTGTAAGCCGAGTCCCTCATGAAAGGTGGTTGTGTTTAAATCCAGACTGCCTGACTCCCTGCATATTGTTCCTTGTCTCCTGGCCTCCTCCGCATTGTCCCAAGACACACATATAGTGCGAGATAAAAATGCTGACTAAATTGGCCATGCAATATGAGTGAATTTACACCTGTTTATATGTGTTCCAGCATCTCTATCCACCGCAGTATGCTTGAAAATGACCAGAATAGGCCAGGAGTAGCATATCATTAAATACACTGATCACGTACTCACGTATACATTCAATTCTGCCACATTTGATTGCATTACATCTCGCAAACAAGCATCTATTTGATATTTGAAATGGAGATCAGATAAAAATTTGCTTGTAAACACAGTACATTTTTGACTCCATACATTCGCTTTACAATCTTTTAGTAAATGTGGGAGTTGATGTCCCTCACCCGGAGGTCAGTGCGAGTTATTTGAGTGTTGTTGAAAGGGCGACAGAGTGATGTGGCGCTGCTGCGGTTTTGCTCCTCTGTGATAGCGCCATACTGTTGGGGAAAGGGGGGGGGGGAGCATTAGCCGCTGTCTGGCGTCTGAGAGGGTGAAGAGAAGTGGGAGAGAGGCTTAATGTCTGTCTACTTCTATTTCCCTCTTAATTTCACACACTGTTGAGTCAGCCCATTGACCGACTGCTTACGGCGAGGAGGTGGCGCACAGGCAGGCAGTGTGCACAAGTCTCCATCGCCGCTCTGTCTCACCACACGTATTCTAGGTGCGCTATGTAAATGTTTTAGTGGAGGGTTTGCTATACCTGCTAGTTTGCATGGACATGTTAATGCTTTTCCTGGATTGTTCTCAGTATGGCATTATATTTTTGCCTGGAAAGTCCAGAATGACATCGCTCTGTAATTGTATACAGATTAATATCAGTCTAGTCACCAGTTTCATCTCTGCCAGTTCCGATGGCCATGATTGACAGGTGGATTAGCCAATCAGGGACATTACTGATGCATTTATTCCAAAACAAATATGGCTATTTACGTGGAAGAATGAAAGGGAAAAGGCAGGGAACTAAAAACATTGCAGATTTCTGCAGAATCAATAAGCGAAGTATAACATTTTGACATTTAGAACAAAGTTTGACTTTGTTCTAGTTTGTTCCAGTTCAAAGTTTGACTTTGTTCTAAATGATAGATGACCAATGAGAAGCTCTGTTTCACATGAGTCATGGAAATAAACAAATGGGATTACACAGTTTTGTCTGAGTTTGACTCAAGGTGCAACAGAGTTAATGGTGACCAGACTCATTCTTGGTAAAGAATTGAAGAAATGTACATTCTGGACCCCAATGGCCTGTTGCTAGAATCTAATTGAATTTAGGCAGAGTTTTGGAGTAATTTATGAGTTGACAAAACAGATGCAAACTGAGTAAATTTAGGTCCTCATGTTGCTTAAAGCTGGATGTTTGTGATGCCCAAACTGATGCCATAAGTGTTATCCCAACGAGTCCAAGAGTTGTAAGGAGAGGCAGGAGACTCTGGATTCGGAGGCAGTAGAAGTTTATTTGCCGTCAGTCCGGGACCCAGCAACTTGAATACTCAACACATTGCGTTAGTTTTGGCTTTTCAAGCCTGCCTAGTAGCTCAGAAGGCCAGCTTGTCTCCAAGGCCGAGATATAATGAGAAGAGCATAACATTCTCTGAGACGAGTAAACCGAGGAAACTGATAATGTTGGAGAAGGACAAATTCTATAACAATGTCAACAATGATAGAAAGGGGGGTGTCCATTTTAAGACTATACACAAGATGGAAAATTCTACCGCACTGGGTATAAACTGTTGTTTGAGTGAAAGTCTGAGTGATTGACAATGCAGCTGCTGCAGCACAGATCATGCAGACGCTGACACAGCTCAGCCAATAGGAGTCAGGCTAGAGGGAAGAGGGTGGGTCTATCTCAGGAGAACAGGTGCAGGTGATTAGACCAACAGAGAAAAACAAAGTAGGATTTTTTTATTCACACAAACACATTCATTTTAAACCAAATTGTCCATCCATCCATCTTCTTCTTCCGCTTTATCCGGGGCCGGGTCGCAGGGGCAGCAGTCTAAGCAGGGACTCTCAGACTTCCTTATCCCCAGACACTTCCTCCAACTCCTCCGGGAGGATCCCGAGGCGTTCCCAGGCCAGCTGAGAGACATAGTCAGTCATAAAATGGGGTTCAAATGTCTGAAATGCATGTGCATGTAGTGTGAATATCAAAAAACATTTAACCAAGATCTTTAAGAAATGAATTCTTTGAAATAAGTGAGATCCTGAGCCAAAGGTTTGAGTTAGAGTATGTCACATGGCACTGTGCTCACAGCTGATTGGTCCAAACTGAACCAGATCTGACCCTGGTCCAGAGCAGAAGCTGTGTGTAGCCTGTTACTGTGGTGACTTCAGTTACAGAAAACTCTCAGTTTGCTCCAACTAAACCTGAAAATAGTCCAAACTCAAACTAAACCGGTTTCTAGCAAAAGGGTTCTGGCAAAAACTTAAACTTAGTTGTCTCTATGGAAACAAAAATTTGATTCCACCAAGTTACAGGTCTGTAGAGAGGAAACCTTGCTCACAGTAAGGATGAAAATTTTTAAAGGTATTGTTTTAGCAATGAAAATAACTGATTAATGCAAAGTTGAATTAAGTTAAATACAATGTTGAAAATAAAATTCTAGACAAGGCAAAGTGACAGTGCAACTTTACCCTGTCCCATTTTGACCCGGCCCTGTGCATGTGCTGAGCTTCATGCCTGTGTCTGCAATGCACTTATCAGGTTGTTACAGCAGCATCCCGGAGGACAGAGGGCGCCATTGAACATGCACTCTGAAGGCTCTTAGCACCTCGCGGCCCCATGTGTGTCCCGGCTCACAATAACCGCCCCATCAGAAGTTCCTCTTGCTTTTTAACATTTCACACTGAGTCTACAGAGGAAATGTTTTTCCTCTGACCAAACAAGATTGAAGAATTCACAAGTTATTTTCAATGAAAAGTTTTACAATGCTCTCTGAACTAGTGTCTTAAAGTTGGAGCTCGGAAAGAGATTGAAAGTCATCCAACAGAAGCAAAGGCGCTAAATAAGAAATTACAGCCGGCTGAAATATTTCAATAAAGCCTTTGAATTTCAGAATGCAAATACAAGCCAATAAAATATTTCAGCATTTATATTTCGGACATATATGGAGCTCTAGCGTCCAAGTAAGCCAATTATCTACGTTGCTGCACTTCTGTAATACAGTCCAAGAATACGAAGTGCAGTGTCTAGGAATAAGAACGTTTGACAAGTTAGGATAGAAGTCTTTGATCTACTGCAGAAAAAGATGGTTGAATTCTGTCAACTTTGTCAACAGTTTTGGATAGTTCAGTGGACTTAACTAATAACATATTCCATACTATAAACAACTAGAGTGTGTTAATTGCAGTGTTAGCGCCTCCCCTCAGACAGATATATAGGGCAGTCCCTTTACCAGAGAACTGAAGTAGCTTCTTGGATGTAAGTAAGTGGTGAAATGTATTATTCACTTCAGCATGAGAACTTGATGGTTATGCAATATAACATTTGAGCAACATTCAGCCTGAAACCAGTTTGTCAATCAGTTTTGCCAAATAAACCTGGTTATCTGACAGACAACAAACCCTCTTGATAATTTGCCACAAATTTCCATTTATCCAGAGTGGTACTTGCACAAAATGTATATTAGTATATGTATGTGCTAAAGTTAAATATGATAATGAAGCAAGCAGGTACGCTATCAACAAAGAAGTAAGATAAGAGCTGTCGTCACCAAACTACCTTGAACACTGATATTAACTGATATCAATGTCTGTTAGTCACACTATTTTGTTCAAAAATACTAATATGTTCTTATGAAACCCCATGATTTATAGTTCCATCTGTAGACTATATAACCCTGACTACAGAAGTAAACCTGGGCATGACTCAGAGACTAAACCCACCATTTGTGACTAACTCTCATCTTGTAAAACAACCAGAAATTCGACTTTCTGTGGATGTCAACAAAGCTGAAATTGGATGCAGACCCTTTGACCGCAGAACCATAATGTTTCAAAGATTGCTTTCCGTGACTTTTATCCCTTTCAATCTGCACGCAAATCTTCTCCCCAAATCAAAAGGAAAGTTGCTGGTACGCGTTCTCATTGGAGGATTCAATAAAACGTCAGCGGACAGTAAATCAAGTCCAACGGCAACACATCGCGAAATTGGCCTTGCGTTCTAGGTCAAAGGGATGAATAAGGTAAGTAAATCACCAACTTGTAATCTGGCTGCTGTCACCATGTCCCCTGACTAAAGGCTCTTATCAGCCTCGACAGCGCAGGAGCCATTTTGTTTGCCAGGCTTAAATAACGTTACATTGGTCATGAAGGCAGATAAGGCGTTTTATGAAATGTGAGACTCCTTAATGCATTGTGGCAGTCAGGCAATATTCACAAGGGACGTAAAAGCGGAGACGAAATTAGATACAAGAATATGTGTAAGATATGGGTCTGTGTTATACTGATTTCTAAAGGTGTTCTTGATAAGTGCAAACATGGTGAGAACCAAGGGATTTATTTAAACGCTGAAGCTCGTTTTTTATAAAATAGAAAGCGTTATCAGCATGGAAAGTAAAAGAAATGGATGGATGCTCGGCTGTCTCTGAGCATTTTAGACTATATGGTTTGTCTGGTTGCTCTTCACATTCATACCAGCAGCAGCAAGCTTCTTTAACAGCCTCTGCCCCTGTGATTTGTTATTCACTGAACCACATCTCCAGAGAAATGGATTTACTGCCGTGCCCTCTGCTGGTGAATGAAGGTCAGCTCTTACCTCGGAGATGCCATTTGGAGCAATGCAATTGTTAATACGGCAGCTTTGAGAGAGAGAGAGTGTGGGCATGGAGAAACATTCACAGGCATTTAGGATTCCTGCGATGGAGAGGGGGAGGACTGGGAGTGACCGTGGATTAGGAGGGCAGAGGCACAGATGTACTCATGCTTTCTCCTCACTTTCCTCCACTCGAATTAACTGTGTTGCAGGTCAAAATAATTCTAACTGTAGCAACCGAGGTATAACAGAAACACATTCCTGTTAGCTCGTAACTCCAGGTTTCAGTTCACCTTCGACCCCCACACTGTGTGAGGTTTGACCGCAGGGCACTAGTTGTTTGGTTTTGCACCTGGTTGTGTGTAAAAGTGTTTCCCATATCTTAGACATCATGCTGTTATACACTGCCTGTCGAAAAAAAACAAAAAAAGTCACTACAGGGAAAAAAGGGGCACACGCTCTAATATTTGGTAGGAACTCCTTTAGGTTCCCTTCAGTGTTGCATTATTTTTGATCTTGTATTGATGATGTGAGAGAGTGACCACTGCACAAAGCCTTCTCCAGCTCATGCCAAAGACTCTCACTGGGGTTCAAATCTGTAGTAGATTAGTTTCTGCTTCTCCTTAGATATTTTCTCTGCTTGATGCTAACGATTTGACCCTCCTCAAACACACTGACATCTTTTCCATGACCACAGGATTTGTCTTTGAAAGAATAACATACCCCTGAAACACAAAACCTGGAATTCAAATCCAGCATGAAACACATTTTAAATGAGTTCAAAACAATCATGAATAAAAATCATGAGATATTGTGTAATGAGCCAAACTTTAACTGGCAATTACATAAAGTTTTGTCGATAAGGTTTTAGTGACTTGCCAGCTAACCAAAGTTTCCTCCCCAGTGCACAGTCAGACTCAGTGGAATAGAGAACATCGATGTCTGAGTTTGATGTAATAATTTCATAGCCTTGCTCATAGCTGTTGTGAATATGTAGGACAGCCTTTTTCCACACAGAAATCTCACTGTATGCAGCAGACGGCTTCAAAAGTCTTTTCAGGCTTGTCAAGTGCAGATAAACCATTGTCGCGTTGCCAATGGCTGTCTTTAAAGTGATTCTTTTAATCCCAGGAGCAATCGTATGAGAGCTTCAGAAGTGTTCAACCAAGAGGGATACGAGACACCCAGAAAGTCATTAGCTCTATGCTACGTGTTGATATAAGAACAGTTTTCTTATGCTACTTTTTGCCACTGGTGCCAGCAGAGGTCGCATGTACAAGAATGAAACTATTTACATGCACCTATAAACTGTAATATGAACTTTATGTACACGAAGGAGCATGTTGATGGAGAAGGGGAGGGCACCAACTTATGACATCAGCAGGTAGAACAGTCCATTTGCAGCTCTTAAGAAGGAGATGGACTGAATATTCAGGAATATTCATTAATGAAACAAAACACTTCTCAACAACATTAAAGCAGAACTAAGTAACGCTGGCAATAGAGCTCATCCTGCAGCTCCCTTGTGAAAAGACATAGTTTTTACATAGTTTACTTTCTTTTTATCATAATAAGGCAGTAAAATCACATACAAAAACATTTCACGTTGCCAAATATGAAAAAAGAGCCAGGGTTTCTCAGGAGAGTTATCTTTCGGTCGATGTCGGCAAATGTTTCAAGGCTGGTTTTCTGCCCAGCGACAGCAAGGGGCGACGATGGACACCACGGAAATACATATTCCCCCTCACAGGGACTTACAAAGGCATTTAATAGGGTCAAAATGTTACTTAGTTCTGCTTTAAAACTGCTCAAATAACAATAGCCTCATAGCATTATTGCCCAGGTCATTCTTCAGGACTTTTGGGAAAATGGAAAAATGACACAGTTGAATATTTTTTGTTTCTACTGTCATGTTGACTTCTGTTCTAACCCTAACCCAAAGCATGTATAGTCATAAACATACAGCCATATCGTATAACTGAAAATAAATTATATACTTGAGTTTTATTGTTCCTCATTGGCACTCAAACTTCTGTACAGCTGCAAAAGTGAACTAAAAAAAAAACATCTTTACAGTTTACACAATTTTAAATCAATGGGAGCTCGAACTATTCACACTGTTGGGAAGAATACTTGCATTTATTAACAGAATACTGAATATGTGCAATAAAATGTATTTTATAATATATTCCGTTACATGGTCCAATCAGAGTGTTGTATTCTGAATACTTTGAATACTTTCAGCAAACACACAACATGAAAATAAGACTGCAATTTGTTTTTGATTCGCAGTTTGCTCTGCATTTATTAATAAGATAAGATGACCTTTATAACTAATTAGAGAAGGAAAAATCACACATTCACTAAAACATTTTCTCATTAATTCAGTGATGTTTGAAGCTTAAACTGTGTATTCAAATAGCATAATATTTTCCTCAGATTTTAGAAAAGTAACTGTATTCTTAATATCACCATAAGAAAGAGTAACTTGAAAGAGTAACTTGATAAGAAAGTTACTTGAATACAGTATTTTTGGTACATGTGTTCAGTTACTTCGCAACACTGAATCAAATTTCAGGTTTATAAATATTAGGAGGAGAAATATAATCTAATATTTTCACCTTTTCTGATTTATTGTCTATTAACCTCCTTGGTTGACTACATTACCAAACCTCTTATTATGAGGCCAATTTTGAGAACTCTTTTATTTATTATCTTATTGTCTTGTATATGTATATGATTATTCATTTTGGTATGTAGATTAAGTTTGGATATTGATCATTATAAAACAACCGTGCAGGGTTATCTACAGTCACAACTTTCTGTAAATGTCCAAATCCATGCCATCCCACATGTTTGCATTGGTTCCCTATACTTTAACATTGAAGATGGAAACAAAGTCATAATAACAATAATTGTCAGAATCGAGCACAAAAGGTTGACGTAATCTGAATTAACTTTACCAGACAAATTGAAGTTAAAAGCTGACATTTTACTAGTTTTCCAGCTGTTTTTTTTGGCAGTTATGAGTCCATCAATTTAGCATAGTATTGTGTTGGTCCTTTAAAGCTGCACTATGTCATTTTTCTGATGGGATTAGTCAATTACAAGTGGCAGACACTCCAACAAAAAAAGTTTCATATCGTGCACCTTTATAAATACTATAGTGCAATCTTTGCTAATATCTCTTTTCTCGCTTTCCTTCTCCTTTTACCGAATTATTTCCCATGAGAAAAGATGGCTGCAAGTTATATCTTGATCGATCTTTTTTGTTTCCCGTCCCTAAGGTGCCAGAGTGTGACCAAAATAGTACAGAGACATGTATTAATCATAGCACAGCTGGTAAACTTTTAACTTTTTAAACCTGCTCTACACAATTCCTGAGAGAGCCGAAGCAGGTTGGAAGAGATATTCAGACAATAAAGTGAAAACGCAATGCCATCTGCTCATATAGTTATTTTTTAACTGCAACCGCTTATTATGTTTTGTTTGAAATAACTTCCCCTGAGAAATAGGCCAAATGTTTTGTCAAAACAGAACTAAACGTTGCCCTCATTTCTCCTACTTTATTCCTCATAAAAGTGTTTGTGTTGATAAATGCACTGGCGAGGATGAGTGCAGGATTATTTGTTTGCTTTAATAAACCGTGTGCTTTCAGGTAACAGTGCCAAATAAGGACCTGCACTGACTCTTGGCTAAAGGAGAAAACTGCTTTTAAAAAATGGTAATTCCTTTGTGTGTGGAGATGGGAACAAATTGACACTCCTGCAAATAAAATAGTGAAGTAAAAATGTTAAATTATGTAAAATTTGCATAGTTTTGTTGTGGTTTTAAAGTACATTTTACAGCTTAAAATAAAATGTTGTTAATATAATTATATTTAAGATTTGATATCCACTAACTGACCTCTGTGGGAAAAGTAATCCATTAAGAGCTTCTCCATCACCCCCTGTTTTAGAACTACAAGAGCAAATGCAGACTTTTCATTGTACCATATGCAGACACAAAGACACAAAGAAGAATAAAGTTGTCCAATTGCCCACATTTGCACAAAGAATGGAAGCTTCAAGCTAAATGCAGCTGGGATGCTAGCGGTGCCTGCTGTCTTTGAACATCTAACAGCCTGTTTACTTTTCTGAGGTAACGCCATGTCAACGAACTCCATTAAGACTCAGTTCTGACACAACTTGGTTTTTGTGCTTGAAATCCACATACCGGTAATTTGGCAGAAAACTTCATAAAAGAAGGGAAAAAGTTGCATTTTCTATTGAATCAATTGAGAGTTTTCACCCACGCCAGACCACACACCTGACGACTGTACCTATAGAGATATGTCCATAACTGTTACCTGGAAACCATACAGTAAACAATGGCCAAAACTCACCTAATTGTTTTTTTGGTTTTTTTGGTGGGACATGTGACATAATTGCTGCCAGAAATACCTGCCACCATATTGGTTCTAGTAAACTCTGATGTAAACATAAAATAACTGCCCAAATTATCAGTATAAAATCAGTTTTTAGGTGATTTTGAGTTCTCAGTTCTTAGATTAATGACCATCTGCCTTTTTAAAGTCTGTGCAAAGCTACTGAAAAGCCGTTCAATAGATACAGTCTGGTAATAACCCCCCCAATATCCCCGCTGCCCTGCATGCGTGACATTAGTTGGCTCAAAATTTTTTAAACAATTATTATGTTTGACAAATAAAGATATACGTCATCACTTTTTTGGTTGAATTTGTTTGTGTCAGAAAATGCGTTTGTTGTGCAATTGTCCTTGCATTTTGGATTGAATTTTGTGCATTATTAACAAAGAGATTCCTTTTTACGACTCAGCAGTACTTCCTATAATTTTCAATTTATCTTCAGAAAAATTATGCAGTTATTCAATTTGATAACTTGTCATGTTGAATGCAGAAAACCCTTTCTCCATTTTTCCATCAAGTCTTAATAGATTTCCGTGGTCCTGAATAGCCTTTAATTATATATATTTTTCACCAAAGCTTGTGCTCTGTTTGCTGTGGACTGTTGGAGAAAACACTGGCCACGACTACCCAATTGTGTTTAAATTATTCACAATGAGAAGACCTTTACAGACCAAAACAAAATACAACACAATGTTCTGCTTATTTTGCTATGGTTGCGCTGTTTTCTCCATGGATTACATGCGTGACTAACTCCCATCTGTGGCTCCTTGTACCATGACAAGGCCACATTATGTTTTAATGTATGCCTGAATAACATAATGCTACATCAAAACCTATTAGTGCAATGATGCTGCATGGGGGCAAGGACACTGAAGGGATGAGATTACTAGCACCCCCATGTGGCCAACAAGACTAAGATGTACAGAGCAGCTTGTGAACATAAACTGCTGCTATTGAAAACATGCTATACACAGTGGGGTTAATTGTTACACTAAATAATGTGTAGTGTTTCGAGACATTTATTTGGTTGTGTGGGTCTTTAAAGCAAAGGACGACGATCTAAGCAGCACAGTCTTTAGTTACACCCCTTTATTTTTCAAAGTTATAGAATTTCTACATCAGATCAGTCAATAATCAGTTTTGTTTTTAGGTTTGTTGTTTTGCTGTTTTAATTTTTTTGCTTGTTAGATCCATGAATGTATTAAAATAATGTTGGATCCTATAAAGCTAGTGGTAATGAACGCTTTATTTTTATAGAAACAATAAAAAATGTTCTTTCTTCTTTTTTTTTTGACACGTTAAAGTAAAGAAACAATTTAACCACAGATAATAAAAATGAAATCATGCGTTACATTTTATCTAAGTGCCATTAAATGAGTGTGGCTAAGTGTTAAAGGTCTTGTGTTTTCTTGACTGCTGGCATTAGCTGTAACATTTCTGTGAAGAGGATGAAATGTTAATCCCTAATTGCTGCTGTGGACTCTCCGCTCAGCAGAAGTGCTAATGACCATTTTTTACAGAGTGTCCACGAACACATCATTACATTCATCGCGCACTCAATTACCCTCTACTCTGTCCTTTAGAGCACTTGAACTTCACCAGCGGGGCACGGCACTTCACACACGTATGGGGCAAATCACTTAAGCCTAATGTGGAGAGATGGAGATGGAGACATGACCACTGGAGACATGAACTGTGGCCATCTTACTGACCAGCAGTCAGCACGGGTCAGAGGTCGGAGGTGAGAAGACCAAGGTGGAGAACCACTAGTAAGGTAATTAGACTCAATCTGGTAGTCACACTAAAGCTCATTGGAAACAGTTACCATGCTGTTCTGTAAAGTGCTACCAAAATGTCTTTCTAGTCTCTAAATGGTTATAAAACATACACAATTATGATTACGTTTACATTTTTAACAAATGTAGTTATAAACGTAATATTAAAAAGCAAACCCTTTAAAATATAATACATCATTTTCATTCTTAAGATCGAGCAAACCATTGTACAAATATTTTATAGAACTAACCAAAAGTAGCATAGCAATATCACTGATTTACACAATGGCAGATGTTGTCACAGTAATGAGTTATGACATCCAATGCCACTACTAATATTTCCCCTTTTAAAGAGTTGGCTGAAAAGACCATGTACGATAGTTTAACCAAAAAGCACAACACAATTTGATGTGAGCATCTGACCTAAATTTGCGAATCTGTCAAACCAGAAGAGAATGTACAGGTGATACTGTTATAAAAGTATCACCTGTACATACAAAACTCATGCATAAGTGGTGCTGTTTACACGTATGGTCTCGACAGATGGATGGCTCTGGCTGAAGGAAAGAAAAGAACTACTATAAGTACCTATAAAGCATATGCTCTGACACAAAATATACAAGGAGGATATTCTAAATAAGTACTAAGTTAACTGATGCTGAAAAGCTTGAATCAGAATCAGAAAGGGTGTATTGCCATTGTCAATGAACAAAATTCACAAACATAGGAACTTGTCTCGGCCTTAAGGTGCAACACAAAACACTGATCAATAATAAAAACAACATATATTCAATCCAAAGGGCATGCATTAAGAAACTATTTAAAATTACTGTAGTATAAAATTAAAATAAAAATGGGCATTACTATGTACACAAGAATTACAGTTAAATTTACATATGTAGTACAGAAAGTGACAGTGCAGTGAGTGATGAATAGTTGCAGTTAAAGTGGCAGGTGTTTAGAAGAGTTCATGAGTCCAACGGCAGAAGGAAAGAAACTGTTCTTGTGGCAGGAGGTTCTGGTCCGGATGGACCGTAGCCTCCTGCCTGATTGGAGTGGCTCAAATAGTCCATGTCCAGGATGAGAAGGGTCAGCTGTGATCCAACCTGCTCGTCCCAGAGCCCTGGAGACGTACAGGTCCTGCAGAGATGGAAGTCTGCAACAGATCACCTTCTCAGCAGAACGCACAATGCGCTGTAGTCTCTGTTTGTCCCTGGCTGTGGCTCCAGCGTACCACACGGTGATGGAGGAGGTGAGGATGGACTCAATGATGGCCGTGTAAAACTGCACCATCATCTGCACTGGCAGCTTGGCTTTCCTAAAAACAGTCCTAAAAATTGTTTTGTTAGGCTGTGCATATGACTGAAATGCTTTTCTTTGCACTCTTCTCTTTTATGTCTTGAACTATTTGACGGATAGCCTGAAAATGGCACTTTTAAGATTTTGTGATTTCTGCCATGTCTTTGTGATTTTAATGCATTTTTTTCCTATTATGTGAAGCACTTTGCCTTGTGTACGAATTGTGCTCTACAAATAAACTTGCCTTGCCTTGCCTTCCTCAGCTGCCGCAGGAAGTAAATCCTCTGCTGGGCCTTCTTGATGAGGGAGCTGATGGTGGGCTCCCACTTGAGGTCCTGGGTGATGGCGGTGCCAAGGAAGCGGAAGGAGTCCACGGTGGTGATGGGGAGTCTGTCATGGTGAGGGGGGGCTGGGGGGCTGTGACTTTCCTGAAGTCCACGATCATCTTCTGGGCGTTGAACTCCAGGTTGTTACCGCTGTACCAGGACACCAGCCGGTCCACCTCCCTCCTGTGGTGGTGTCGTCCGCAAACTTGATCAGTTTTACGAAGTCGTGGCTGGAGGTGCAGCAGTTTGTGTACAGGGAGAAGAGCAGAGGAGAAAGTACACAGCCCTGTGGAGCTCCTGTGCTGATAGTCCGAATGTCTGAGACATTCTTCCCCAGCCGCACGCACTGCCTCCGATCCGTCAGGAAGTCAGTGATCCACCTGCAGGTGGAGTCGGGCACGTTGAGCTGGGAGAGCTTGTCCTGGAGCAGAGCAGGGAGGATGGTGTTGAATGAAGAGCTGAAGTCCACAAACAGGATCCTGGCGTAGGTTCCCGGGGAGTCCAGATGCTGCAGGATGAAGAGGATTGCCAGGTTGAGGGTGTCGTCTACAGACCTGTTGGCTCTGTAGGCGAACTGCAGGGGGTCCAGCAGGGAGGAGGTGAAGGACTTGAGGTGGGGCAGGACCAGGCGTTCAAATGACTTCATGACTACAGACGTCAGTGCCATTGGCCTGTAGTCATTAAGTCCAGTGATCCGGGGCTTCTTGGGGACAGGGACAATGATGGCAGACTTGAAGCAGGCTGGGACATGGCCTGACCCCAGGCAGGTTTTAAAAATAAAGACAGGGGTTAATTATCATTACCATTTTGTTGGGCTTTGTCTGTGGCATTTTTAACGTGGCGGTACGGTGGCAGAACTGTTAGCTCCAAGACTCCCCTGCAAAAGAGATTCTAAATCTCAGTGGGATTTTCCTGGTAAAATAAAAGTCAGTAAATAAATAAACAAAAAATGACCGACTGTGACAAACAGCAGGCACAACAGGCAGGTTCAAAAGGTAAAAAATAAATAAAAATGACCTTTGCATTCAATAAATCCTATTAATTGTGACATTATTAGCATGTACCAGTCACCTTGAGTATTCATTATTTTGAATATATTTTGAATCACATGAATTGCAGCAGGGGTGTAGCATAAAATTCTTAAAAAAGATTCTAAAAAAAAAAAAACATGTTGGTGGGTTCCCACAAACAGGGCCCCACCAACAAGTCCCCTGCCCTACATTGGACCAGAGTAAATGAGTATTCTTTCCCCCCCAGTGTGAAGCCCCTGAATGGGATTATTAAGAGTGACATCACACACAACGTATTCCTCATTTCTGGCCAGGTCCAAGCTGGTCCAATCATCTGATTTTGTTTTGTTTTTGACACTAGATCAGCGACCAATATAAACAGGCCAGAGAAGCATTCTTTCATAGATTTCTGTGGGAAAAGAATAAAGTAAGTGGTTTGAATTTATGGCGATTTGACATTAGGCTAACAATTGTTCTGTGGTAAAGTTAAAAAAAGGCTAGTTCATTTTAAACGATGTGCAGTGGTCTAAAGTCATAAAGACACTTACTGTACCTAATGCATTACGAGCAAATATTCACAGCAATGAGTTTATGAGAGCTTTTCACAACTTTCAGAGCAGAGTTTGCCGTTACAGTAAAGCTAACATCATGCATCAACATGCTAACGACGCACGTCCGGTATTGCCTAGAATAAAATGCAATAAATAAATTCAGACAACACACAACGGTCTCACAGAGCTGCTTTTACAATATATTTGTACTGGGACAAAACAGATTATTTAAATTCATGAAAAAAACGGTTCTCAATCCGCTTGATGTATGCGCCTGGGACCCGGAAGCGAGAAATGCTGCATTCTGTGTGTGATGAAAGCGCACAATCCCATCACAGTCTGGTTAGCTTCTTGAATCAATCTTACAACACAATATTTACAGACAGAATTGGTCTGTAAACTGTAGATTGCATTTGTAAAATTACCCATCACTAATAGTGCATTTCATATTCTTTGTAGTGATAGTGAAAAACAAATTAGCGTTGGGCTAGCTCCTGCCATGTGTTCCTATTTACTGGCTCTGACTTGATGGTGTGAGTGAGGCTAACCCCATCAGCTCATTAGCCCTGGATTCTTCCTTTCAGATGCACTCGCTCTTCACATCTTCCACAGATGCCGGGCCGCAGCGGGGGCAATGGCTGGGATAAATAAGCAATAATCAAGGAAGCTCTCCCACTGCGAGCTGACCTGGATATGGGGCTCTTCGTGTCACGGGGCCCCTGCCGGCATGCTGCTCACTGTGTAATGAATGGAACAAGTTCTGGAGGAGTGATAGCGGGACAAATGCAATACAATTACTTTGACGCTCTGGGAAGAACAGATAGGAAACGCTGTTGTGTTTGGTTTGTTTGATGGGTAATTTAAACAGTTGAAGGTTCTCAGACATAACACTGGCCAGATGAAGCAAGAGATACACGTTTGAATTATAGAATCTGCATTAAGAATGTTCTGAGAAATCTGGTTCCATCACTCATTCTTATACTTAATATGTAAAGATAATTGTCGGTTGCCCTATTACCAGAGGGTTGAATCCAGCCATCCCCAAATATTGCTGTTGTTATATCCTTCATCCGTCCGTTGAAAGTGAACTCTATAGAAACGTATTATTGTATTGTGACATTATTCATCATAAAGTTAAACAAAAAGAATGTCAAATTTGCAATTTTCATCAATAATACAGTCCTATTATTCATAAATATTACATTACTAGAAGAAACAAATTCTTAATGCACCAACAATTCTTTGACTATTCAACAGCACTAAATATATTTTCTGACTAGACAACTGCTGGGATGATATCAGCTGCGGTCCTACTTAATTTAAATACTAAAGGTAACCAGGTGGTCCTTTAATGACAGGAAAAGGGTTTTTAAAACCCTGGAATATGTTCTACTTTACAGCATGTCACTATTTATTTGGTTTCATCTAGTTATGAACTTATTGATTTGCCTGTTTTATTTCTTTTTATACTGTGATTATTTGCTTTGTTATTATTGAAAAAACTATAAATATATTTTACAAAAAGTTGTGGTCTATCCATGAGTGTCAGAATGATTAAAAACTATGACTGCAATTAACAATTTAAAACGAAATATTGTATCTTTTGTATGATAAAACTTTCTCAGGAACAGGATGCTGAAACCCATGCTAAAACATTTAGTCATTTATACAATACAACATTTCAATATAAACTCTAAATAAAAATGAATGAAATACAGTGCAATAATGGGATGAAATTATTGTCATTATCTTTTTAAGCCTATTTTATTCTTACACTTACACATTTTATTTAACATGCCCTTATTTTACTAGTATAGCCTACATTTTTGAAATTATTCATTGTCTTATCATGTCTTATCTTAGAAGCAAGTGAATTTTGTTCATTGACAATTACAATAAACCTTTTTCTGATGACATAAGGTGAGTTGTTGTACAGTTGTATAGAGAAAGGCATGAATGTGATTACAAATTGTGGACCAATTTTAGGCCATAACAACCAGACATTCTGTAAAGTGTGGCAAGTAAATACCCAAATTGGCTCGTAACTTTTGAAAACTGCAATCTTACTCTTATCTGCACCTGACCTTGGCAAACATCTCCTCTAATAATCCCACAAACAGTTTCTTTGTGAAGCACAAAACCCTGACGCGTTATATCAAATCGGCTATCTTTGTTCACACCTCTGCTAATTTTTCATCTTTTGGGGGAGAACTTTGCTGTGAGCCAGCCATGGTCAGGGTGCATCCATCATGTTTGACCTTCAGAGTGTGCCCCAGCAGCCGCCCCAGGGCACACAGGAGTGACTAATGTCGCAGCCCCGATATCCCCGCTGTATTATCCTGGCCCACAGATCGCTATCAGCAACCGGGCTTTAATTATTCACACTTCTCTCGTGGCGGCGATGGGCAGAGGGCAGGATCTGGACCCGGCCAATCACTGCCATGATCTAATCAGGAAGCAGCTATGATGACACTATCTCATTCTTCTTTCTTCTTACAGGCTGGATTAGAAAAGACAACTCCAGGGCCCGGCTGGCATCAACTACATAAAACGCATGACAAGTCCAAATCGAGTCATGATAGGAAGATTCAAACTTGAGAGGAGACTTTGATTTTGGGAAGTGGCAAGCACTAGAGGTTGGAAATATACAGAATTTTTTGGTTTCGAGACTGTCCGATTGTTGAGTGAGATTAACAAAGCTGTACTTTAACTAACTGTATTTATTTGGGCCTCAAAATTCCTGCCATGGACACTGAGAATGGATACCTTTGGAGCATACTTCTGACGGCAGGAAAGAAGGCCATCACAAAAAATTAATGACAGAAACTGCCCCAACAATCAAGGACTGAACTGACATAATCATGTAAATGAGTAAAATTTAAAAATGACTAATTTGATGTTTAATCAATCAGTTTTTCCCCTTTTTTTATTATTAAAAATAAATGTTGATATCATGAACATAGTGCTGAAGATATGCTGAATTTGAAAAGTGAGTATTTTGTTCATAGTTTTAAAAAAATTCAACAAAAAGAGCTGATTAATAGTAAAAAAGTATATGATGATATTTCTGCACTTTTGTGAGTGATTTGTCTGACAATCAAACTACTAATACTAATATGTTTTTTAAACTCATTTCTGTTGACACATGAGTGACATATCGTCTGACTATCGTTATCGGGCTACTCAAAAAAAAAAAAAAAATATATATATATATGTACATTTTAATTAATTAATTTTTATTCCAAATGCATAATTTTTTATGTTGCGTGTGTTTATAAGGTTAAACAGAACAAAACCTTCTGTTTGTATGCAGCTTCTAGTGCACTGATAAAATTAATAATGTTGGTAAAATATGCAGTCTAACCTGTCGTATCAACTAATCCTCAAATGCAGGACAGTTGTTAATCAAATATTGGTGCTTATTTCCATGGACTTCTTAACTTTTAGCTTCTCTTTTAACATCAGAGATAGTCATCACTTACAGGAAACTGAGCTATACCTCTACAGATATACCAATAGATATAGCATTAAACCCCTTTTAATGAGCATAAAATAAAGCAGCCAACCTTCAAATATTTAATTCAAGACTGTCACTTTATGCTGATGACTGTGAGTGTATATGTGAAAATGTTGTTTGTTATTGTTGTGCTTTTGTGCTGCTGCCTTTTGGCACTTTATCGTATATAAATGTAAAACAAAATAATCACTCAAACCATAACTTCAAATGCACCTATGATGAGTGAAAACCATCATTTAACATGTTTAAAGGTGATCAAAAGTCTATTTTACATAGCGTGTAAATGAATGGGAAATAAAAATGAACAACACACTTGTACATCGGCTGTGTGATGTAGGCCTACTCTTTGTGGTCTGTCAGTACAGCCACATATCTGTTCTTCCTGTGTCGCTTCACCTCATCTCGACTGCAGAAAGACACTTCGTAAAGGTGACAAAAAGAAAATTCGGGGGATGGATTCACTTACGCACACGTCCACAGCTCACCCATATTTAACCTCAATGTCCCTACGCCTCAGGACTGCTGCTGCTGCTGCTGCTGCTGCTGCTGCTGCCGCTGTAGATCCTATTTCTTCATGACAGGACCAGGACAGAAGAGCAGAGAGGGCTCATTTTTGGCCTTTGCTTAGGGGAGTGGAGAGCAGGTGGGGGTCAGGATGGGTCTAGATTGACAGGCCCGTGCACAGAGCTGTCAGCCGTGGGGCCAAGGTGTGGAGGTGTTGGGTCTTCTAGCGTTTGTGGCCTCGGGCAGATAAGCATCAGAGCGAATATGAGAGGCCAGATAGTCATCGCTCACAGGAAGCTGAGCTATACTATTGCAGAAGAAACCACAGGAGAGAGGCTGACCTTGTGCGTCTGTGCAGGCTGCAGCAGCTCAGAGACGGGGCCGGTCCTTTAGCCACCACACAGGAAGACACTCTGAACACTCTGCAGCGCCGATCAAGCCGTTTTACAACATTATCACAAGAGAGATGGGATTATTTTTGGTATTTTTCTTCAACATGTTAATTTTAAGTTAAAGTGCATGACAACGTTCTCATGTTTGTTTAGTTTTTTACTTTCTCTGGTCAATATTTATTGTAGTTTTACATCAGTCAAGAAAAATTTTAAAATAAAAGTTGAAATTAACAGGAAGTAGAGCAGAGTTCTAGAATGGAATCCGTCATCAATAAGTGGCATTCGTGTTCACTAGTGAAATGTGTAGTCTAAACTGTCATATGCACTTTAAGTTTAAGTTTATTATAAAACTTCTTGATAAAGTAGACATTTAATGACCTACAATTTTAATTCATTTGAATTCTACTTTTCCCAGGAAAAAAAGAGACAAAGTAAAACACTTTCGTAATACACTAATAATGAAACTATGTGGTTGTCAAGATACATATACACATAGGGCTTCACTGCTACATACATAGCCTATGCCATAAAATGTTTTTGGATCAAACATTGCCTATTTTTCTTGTTTTGTTTTAAAGTTCTTGTCTACCTTTAACATGTTTTTGAAAGCAGGATGCAGAACTATCTTTTATTGCTTTTGCTTTTTGTTTTAATTGACTCAGATTTGAATTTTAACAGCCACGTCAAATCAATAACATCAGCAGCTTTTTACCATCTAAAAAACATTGCCAAAATCAAAAGTATAGTGTCTAAACCAGACCTGGAGAGACTTATCCATGCGTTTGTCTCTAGTAGATTAGACTACTGTAACGGCCTGCTCACTGGCCTCTCCAAACGAGCTGTAAAACAGCTGCAGTACATCCAGAACGCTGCTGCTCGGGTCCTGACCAGAACCAGGAAGTACGATCACATTAGTCCTGTGCTCAGGTCTCTGCACTGGCTCCCTGTGGCTCAGAGAATAGACTTCAAAGCAGCTCTGCTTGTATACAAGTCTCTCCATGGCCTAGCACCAAAGTACATCTCGGACATGTTAGTGCCATATGAACCATCTCGGACTCTGAGGACCTCAGGGACCGGCCTCCTGCTGGTGCCCAGAGTCAGGACTAAACATGGGGAATGTGCGTTTCAGTTTTATGCAGCTAAAATCTGGAACAGTCTTCCAGAGGATGTGAGACAGGCCGCTACTCTGGCAATGTTCAAATCTAAACGTTTGGCTGTGCATATGACTGAAATGCTTTTCTTTGCACTCTTCTCTTTTATGTCTTGAACTATTATTTTGTGCCATGTCTTTGTGATTTTAATGCATTTTTTCCTGTTGTGTGAAGCACTTTGAATTGCCTTGTGTATGAATTGTGCTCTACAAATAAACTTGCCTTGCCTTGCCTTATTTGTATTTATTAAATGTGTTAGTTCTAGTTAATCTTTTTAGCCTTACTATTTTATATTTATGTATGTTCTATTCTACCTCATACTTTTATAGGTAGTCTACTTCTTAACTTTAACTCATATTTTTAGTTTTTAGTCATTCCTTATTAATACTCTGAAGGTGAAGCTGAATTAAAGTGTCAAAGTGTGTTTCACTGAACATTAAGTTACCTCTCATCAAGATGGTTGAACCAGCCAAAAGAATTTCTAGACTATTTTTCTTAGATGTAAGAAACACACACACACACACACACACACACACACACACACAGAAATTTGGCTTCTCTCTGACCGTTTCTGCCAAAACCTGTCTGGTAGGTTGAGTAGAAATGGTAACTGAGGTATATTACGTTAAAGTTTTATAGTTAGTTATTTTTCACCGAGAATGAACAAGTTCCAAAGCATATAAATAAACTGGACATTTGAATCGATTTTCTTAAATATACCATGCCAGGACATTACCTACAGCTTTGTGCCTAAAACAACGTATGACTCCAACATTATAATGGCTATAGACGTACCATACTGACTACTAATCATGTGTCTATTTGCCATATGGTTTTATGCTGAAATAAAATGACCATTGTTTTGTCACATTTTAATTAATGACTATGTGGAATGTATGTACAGTAATGACACATAAAAGTAGAACCTATAGTTGCCTGCATGTGCATCTAGCAAGAATAAAAATCAGTTTATTCACAAATGTATGCCCACAGTGTTTCTCAGATCACTGGCATGAAAACTACATTTGAGTGAGTTTTAGGCACTGAAGCTATAAACCTCATCTTAATATAACTCTGTACACATAAAGCTTATGCCGGAGCCCTATACAACTCCTGCTCCAACTGAAATATCACTCTCAAAGGTTAAACTCCAATGGAAGTGCTTACATTAAGGCTTTTAGCTTTGCTGTCATGTTTGAGATAACCAGGGAACCAGATCATGATCTAATGAAAAGAGTAAATGTCATGCCTCTGCCATGTGCACTCAGCAGAGAAAATGAAATGTCATTAGTGAAAACGCTGAAAGAATGTTCTCCAGGACTGTAACCGAGATTTAGTTGCATGAAGTTTCAATTTATAGTCCACCAGTGACAACATAACATGAATAAAATCAAGCTGGAAAATGAATCACATGACAATTCGGATGCGAGGAAGTCCAAAAAGAAAAGTCATTTTTTTCATCAAACATGAGGCGTAGGTAGGCCACCTCTTCACTACACAGGAAGTCACTTAGGGTTTAGAGCGTTGAGGTATTTGCCTCAAAGCTTATACAAGCTTCTGTTTGTCTCAATGAGGCCAAGGAAACACTGCCTACTCAGAGACTAAAGTAGCACAGGTGCCAGCCAACACAAGTCTGAACCAAAGGTAAGGCACAACAGCTTTTGATGCTAGTCGGCATGCAGTATTTCACAACTGTCTTCATGTCAGAGCTCTTTGTGTGTGTACAACGATAAACATATTGAATCATCATCATCGTGATCATGCAGAAATCTTTAACGCTCATAAAAGTATCTCTGCATCTTCACTTCCTCTGTAGCTCAGAGAATTACAGTGACCTTCAGATTGTGGTTTGGTCAGGATTGTCAAATACAGCACTCACTGTGTAATATAGCTTTATTTATTTATTTATTTATTTTCCCCAATATGATATTAAACATTTCCATTGAGCATTTCTATCTCTCAAAATTACCCCGTAAAACACAGGCAACGTTCGTGCCGTGAGTGGGGGTTATGTGTCACCCGCGTGTGTCCATGGATACGTTCAAAGCCATTTATTGAAAAACATTGTCACTTTTCATCAGCGGTCATTTGTTTGGTAAATGATTTAAAGTTTGATTCTCAAATGCTAACATTGACAAATGTTTGACAATTCAGCACAAATGAGGACATGGCATTTATTTTAAGTCATGTTAGATAAATAATGTAATTTAAAATGTCCAAAATATAAGGTGTCATCATATTTCATCAAAATAACATGTTCATATTTTCAATTTTTATTGTCCTGCTTATACACAAATAAGAAACGTAAATGTCCATTTATGTCATTTGAAGTAGTTTCTTTTTATTTTAATTTTTTTTTACTGGATTTACTTTAGCCAATGCTTTTGTAGCTTCTCTCACATTCTCTCCACAATTATGCTTAAGTGTTTGAATTTAGCTTGAAACACCATTTTGCCAGAATGAATGTATCACTTCTCATGTCTTGTTTTGGACAATTTCTCATTCATCATCTCATCGTTGCATGATTTATCCACAGAATATCAGTTCAAAAGTGATTTCTGTGCAATAAAATCAGCCACACTTGGTAATGTTATAGGAGAAATTGCACATAATCAACTGTTTAACCATGTTATAATTGTTTGCCCTTCTCATTTAAGCATTTGGAGTTGTATCTAGATTTATGAACGTTTAAGTCATCTTTATTCTACTGCATTCAAGACTCCATTTTGCTGAAAAATATTTTTTTTCCATTCCCCCTACACTTCTCTGTACTTTTTTCAAAATGGGTGATATACAGGATTCAGCAGCGCCGCATGACCATTTCAGCACAGATTTTTAAAAAATCTTTCCACTGGCCAGTCATCTGCAGTTAGGCAATTTGACATGATGACGTTTACAGGCACACGTTCTTTCTTTTGTTCACTACGTTTCGATCAAATGCAGTGTAAATTGTCCAAAACAGCACAACAACAGATCTGTTTTCTATTGTAGTTACTAAAACGGTGTCTATAACTGTAATTGTCCGTATAGTTGCGAAGTTTGCTTTGTGATAGCAGACGTCTTTAATTGCAAAATAGTTTGAACATTTTTAACTTTTATACATTTTTGGAGCTTTTATTGTGTGTGTGAGTGCGTGTGTGTGTGTGTGTGGGGGGGTCGCTTTCATGTATTTGGCTATTTTCAAAGACTCTGTCACTTGTTCCGCTCTGAAAATGTTGCCTGTCCTGATCTGGCCGACCAAAGATGCCTGAGCTCCACTTGAGGATAGATGTTTATGTGAAAGTGGCAGAGTTGAGATGGACTGTTTGTGACTCCGCTGCGCTGCTGTCCAAACTGATCACTGTCCGCTTTGTCCCGAAGAGAGCAGGACTTACACAGCAGCTGCATTATTCATACCACAACTGTTTCAAAGCCCCGTCCATTCCACTTTGATTCCCTTTAGCAACGTTTTAGCACCATCCGCCCGGAATGCAAACACCGTGATCAAATGAAAACGTATTGCATTTGACTAGCACATTTTTCTTCATGTGAGGATTAAGAGTCCAGGGTATTGCTTTGGAGAGCCACATTTTTTATGCCAATATATATTAACTAATGCTGTTTTTCATTCTATTTTCAGACATAGTGTGTAAGGGCCATGAGTCTGCGCTGATAATGGTAAGTTATGGGGCCCCGAACACGGTGTTTCTCTGTTGGTTCCACATGAACGTCCCCTGGAGGCCACCTAAAAGTGTAATGACCTTTACTTCAGCAAAAGTCAAGTGTATGCATATGCTTTGTCAGGGTCAATGCCAAAAGTATTGCACAATATGTTGTATTTGATGTGGGGATGGACAGTGCATCTCTATTAATATGAATATACAGTAAGTTGTGTTCACGTTCTAGAATTTGATTTCAGATGGAGGGAAGAGGGAAGAGGCTAAGGCTAAGGGAGACAGATATAATAGAAATATCAAAAAATACAATATATTATTCTCGTAGGGCTTAAAGTCCTTTCAACTACCGACAATCAATGTTTAGGTATTTAATAATGGCACCACTTTCTGAAGCCATTGTGACAAAAAAGATTGGACTTTTCTTTTTTTGAGAATGGTCTGATGTCACGTGAACCCACCTTTAGGCCGATAAGTGTTTCTTTATAAGGATTTACCGTCATTCATCGCTGAGTTTCTCCTCTCAGATGTAGGTTTCTTCTAGATTAACAAACTTGCGAGACAGACTGGGACTAGCTGAAGAGATAAGTAATTTCTGAACTATAACTGTACGACAAGTTTAAGCCTAAAGAATTGAAAAATATTGAAATCAAAATCAGCAAAATGACCAAAGATCATGGTGTTTGGTTTTATTGTATGTATTAGTATGGAAGACAAAACCAACTATGAACCTATTATGTCTGTGAGTGTAAATAAAGTTATTTGAACTTGAAACTGAGCTAATATCTGTCATTGGCCACAACTCTAAGACAAATTGAAGATATTGGCTTAAAAAATCCTTACTTTCCTTACAAAAGACAAAAATAAATATGTATATTCAAATCATTTTCATCTCATTCAAATCAATAATAGACCCATTTGGGCATTCTAAATTAAGCGTTCATTCTTTGCTTATTTAATGAATATTCTCAATCTTAATTCCAACATGCAATTTGGGGAGAGAATTTATTTTAATTTTTTATTTTTTGAGGTTGCCACTTTCTGACCTTAAAAGTCCCCTTTCTGCAGCTCAATGTGGGACTTTATCTGATTATGAGGAGAGTTTCCTACTTCTTTCTCACCGCAAAGTAATAGATGACACTTGCATAAGCTGACGTTACTACTGACCAAATAAGTGTTGCTCGGTAACATCTGTATCTTCCTGTTCCTCTCAGTGCAGTTTAATGATCTGTGTGAAAGACAAAGCGCTAGTGACTCATGCACAAGATTGTAATTTACTGTCCAAAGAGAAAAAAACACAAGGTACTTTTTAGCACAACACTCTAGCACAAATGAACTGCAGGTTAAACTGGGAGTAGTGTATATTTATAAGACGTGACGCTGGTGTTTCTCCATAGGAAGGCGGCCGGACTCAATGGAGACTCAAGCAGAGATATGGAAACCAAACAGACACTTTGGAACCGCACTATGACATTGTGGACGACCAAGAGACTGTTCACAATGTGTGCATACATCCGGCCAGGCCAATCAATGATGAGAGGGAGTATGCAGGTAAATAAGAGCGAGTATTCATCATTACATGAAGGAGAGTCGCTGAAACACAGTCTTTGATTAGTTACTCCATGTGTCATTTACATAAAGTTTAAGCATGACGCTGCAGGTGAAAAGGAAGATCAATTTTAAACTTAACTTTATAATAACTACACCATCATTTTCCTCAACAAAGCATGAACAAAGACTTAATTCATAATGAGCAAATAGTCTATTATTATTATTATTATTATTATTATTATTATTATTATTATTATTATTATTATTATTATTATTATTATTATTATATTTTATTTATATTTTAGTAACTTCTTAATCAAGTTAGAGTATTAGTTAAGTACCGGTAGATACTGAGCCTGAATCGTTACTATTTGTTCATATTCTTCCAAGGCAGGAATAAATAAAGTTGTTCTAAAGCGTTACCTAAACTTCTTCTGTAGTTTGCAGAAGAAGTAATTTTTATTTTATTTTTTTATTCAACATTTAAAAAAGAGAAAACAGAGAGCTTGAGCATACAAACATTTTAACATAGTCCTACATTTATGTGACACATAAATCTGAAATGTACCGTGTATAAAGTTTAAAGGTTTAAATTTCTTGCTTAATTTTGTTGACATATTTGATGCAAAAACATTTACAAAGGGGTTTTGGGGTATTTTAAATAGCATTGGATTAGACAAAATGTTACTGAAAGCACATTGTTTGGGGTTAAACGACATATCCGATCCGTAAAAATCTTGTTGAGTGCAAAACTGTGATGTTTGATGTGTGTAGATTCTAACACACATCAAACATCACAGTCTTGCACTTAATAAAGATGCTACTTTAAATGCTACTTTATGTCTCTGTAGGAGAAAACAAGTTTGAAAAACAGGCTTGTCCTAAATAAATCTATGGTTTAGAAAATATCTTTAAGTGCAAGTGAACGGTTGCACTTAAAGTTGAGAGCAAACTGACATCAGAAGTCAGAATACAAAATGAATTTAGAATCAGAATCAGAAATAAGTTTATTGCCATTGTCAGTGAACAAAATTCCTAACTTGCTTTGGCATTATGGTGTAGCATGAATAAATAAATAATAACTGTAAAACATAAAGTATTATGTAATAAAATATTAGTATACTGATATTACTGTATGGAATAAGAGCCAAACTATTTGAGACTCAATAATGATGTAATGATAAAGCCATCTCACGATTCGGTTCGACACACAATGCACAATACCGTGAGTTTTTATATCATTATTTTTATTTAGGTATGAATCAATTGAAAACGTTTGGAAATTTTGAAAAGCACAAACCTATTTGAAAAATGATAAATAACTTACACATTGACATATACACATTTTGTTTCTTATATAATAGATAAATCCTTACGCTCATATATTTAAGATGATTTTTTATGCACAAATTCTTTCGGCGGTCTGTGCTTATAGCTTATATAATACACTTCCAGAGAATCCACTTGATTTGCATTGTGAACCTGCAGACAGTAATTCAGTGGTCGGGCAGTGGGCGGAGTCTAAACCCCTGACTGAATGTGGAGGAGGGAGTTTGACCTTTAAAATATGCTTCACTTTGAGAGAGACGTCTTTTCACTTTATGATTGGACACAGAATTCGCCTCCTGAATGTTCGCGCCCCTCCCGACACAATGAGACTGTTCACTTTCTTCACTGATGAGCATAATTAGAGATAAGAGAACGGAGTGGTAGTTTAGCTGTTTTAAACTTGGATCCTGCTGTGCCAGTGCGTCTCTGGGGCCATCTGTTGGACTGAGTGAGACTGCGGGAGATTACTGTTATCCACACGCTGAAGGAGACAAGAATGCAGAGTGAAGAGGCAGGCAGCTTTTTAGAGTGGTTTTAGAGAGGAAAGTTTTACCTCCTGTGACTAACTTTTCTAATGTTTTGGCCCATCACCTGCTCGTCTCCATGGAGATGTTATTGCTTTGAATTGATATACACTTTTAATTCAATAATACGTGCTTCTGTTGCTTGAAATTAGATTGAAAAACCTGCACTCTTCCTTTGAGTTGGGTCGTCTCTTCGCAGATCAGGGGTCTTATTTATAAAAGATGTGTACGTACAAAAATGCTATGTACGTGACTATCTACATTAAGTTTAAACTGTTCGGTCCAGTCGCAAAAGTCTGACGTTTGCATGCGTGGGCTTTCAGAAATGAGCAAGAAGACAATCTCTCTAAAGTTAAAGTTTGTGTTTTGTCTGCACAAACATGTTTAGTAAGAACGACAGACAAAGTTTTATAAATGAAACCCCTGACCTGCAACTTGGTCTGGTTGCGTCACTTAATTGTCTCTATGGAAATGAATACAATGAATGAATGCCATAACCTGGAACATTCCAGGCACAGCAATATCATTTCTGGAGACAAGCAGGTGTCAAACTCTTTAAATAATACATACAAAAAAATATTTACTCTTATATTATTATATTTTCACGTTGGTCACGTTGGTGTGAATACAGAACACTGCTGTATTCTCGGAGGGGAAATGATCATTCAACATGGAGAAATAATATGGGTTTCAGATGGCAATACGAGATTCAGACTGTTTTTCTAATTATGACTTTCATTATGAGTTTGGTGAGATATAACCTGCGGTAAATATTTATCATAGTTTTTCTTCTTCTTAAGTTGCAGTTTGTTAAGAAATGTTGAAAAATAAAGGTTTAAAATTACAAGAAGTAGTTCTAAAACAGAATCCCTCTCTGATGGCATCAAGCCATTGAAAACACAGATAAAATGTATACTTTTTTGACAGTTTAAATGATCATTCAACAAAATAAAGGTGTTATATGGTATTATTTATGTCCAACAGGATGTAACATTATAAACTATATCATCAAATATCATCAAACTGGGGACAAATAGGCAAAATGCTTTGTAAAATCTGAAATATATAAGTGCTCATTACGTTTTAGTGAAATGTGTACGCCAACCTGTTATATACACTTTAAAGAATCAGAATCAGAATCAGAATCAGAGAATCAGATCAGAATCAGAATCAGAATCAGAAAGAGGACACTTATTATGCAGCTTTTACCATAACATTATTCCCTCATCGACAACATACCTGGAGCTATATTTAGCTTCATTCACGCTTGTTTGATGAATCCTGTTTAGTAAGTCCTCTCCATCTGAGCCTCAGAAAAACACTACCAGAAAATATTTCCCAGTTTTGTGATGTCATAGATAATGCTCTGAGGTCTCCTGTGTTCATAAATCATTGCCAGACTCGTTCATAAGCATTTCGAATCACATTTATTACAACTACTTACATTAGCATGTTGTGGGCAAGCTAGCTTCTGTTTATCTCCCTTTTGTAATTCTCACTGCTGCCAGTAGATGGAGTTCTAACGCAATTCCGGATGAGGGATCACCTCGCAGGTATTAAGTAATGTATGCTTTCAGTAGACAAATTATTTTGAGTTCTATAACATGAGATGCTAAAGCAGAGCCACTGAAGGCATAGTACAAAATACAAATGATAATGCATCATTTTGTCCTTAGGTTCATTTTTTTCAAGGGCCTTAACACTTCCAAACCTTCAGTAAAATTACCGTAATAAATGGAGAAATCTGGCTTTTTTTCCCCTCAAGCGATATCCTTTTTGAGTTCTGTTCGTTCCGTTTCTATCCTGTCTTAATCACTATCTATAACAACAAAACCATACAGTAATGTTCATAAATTCCATTAAATGTATATATATATCAAATGTCATTTTCACAGTCCCCCACAACTTAAGAGCCATAAAAACTTGTCATCCTTTTTTTCCAGTACCAGTTTGCTAACATTTTGCCTGGAGTACCTTCACCTTTTTTCCATACTGAAAACTTTCACTTTTTTTAAAAAACTTCAATTTACGTTTGCAAGATTCAAATGTCTAGAGGCCAACCTCTGTAAGCTTTGTGGAAGTGGGGAACAAAAAATGATCTGACTGAGTCTTTATTTCCTCCTAAGACAGGGATCTGCCAAGGTCGTCTTCGGCTCAGAGCCTCTCGTCTGACCTGGCTCCAGTAAGCACCACGCTGGAACTTTTGATCTGGTCTTGTCCGAAAGCAGATAACTCTCTTCTATCTCCTCCAACAGGGTCATTCTAAAGTCCACCCTACTTATCCACCCAGGAAAAATACAATAAAGCCAGGTAAACAAAACTACTTAGCGCATACAAAGAGTAATCATTTGTCAAAAATGTTCTTAACATTATGCTTTAAAGTCCAATATTATGCAAGATTAACTAACGTGGTATCCTCATCAAAAACCTGTTGTTTTATTTCTTTCGTGCCTCTTTTAATAATTATCCATCTTGGTTCATAAAAAGGCATGGATGTATTTTATTTTATTAGACTTTCTATAACACAGTGTCGATACGCTCTAAAAATAAGTTAAAATAGATAGAAGTGGCTTGATTTGGGTGAATTGAGACTTTTCGCTAGTGATGTCACAAATACTACACTTTAAACTCAATTTTGTCACTAAAGAATAGGTTCGATACTCTAGACCAATTTCGATACCACAATGATAGTGAAAACACTTTTGTAAACAATAAGCTGTAATTTTTTTAAAAGAAAATAACAATACTCTCTTATATAGTACTTTCTATATATAGTTACTTTTCTTTTATATATATATATATATATATATATATATATATATATATATATATATATATATATATATATATATATATATATATTCATACTAGTCCTAATAAAGCTCAAAATCATTCTAAAATTGGTCAGGAAAGCTCTAAATTTTTCCCGTTTGTAATTTTTTTTTCATATCGATACTTGTCCAAATGAGTCTTTCAATACTAGTTTTGGTATTGATTAGTGTCTGATTTTTGAAATTTTTGACAACTCTACTACTTTTTTTTAAGTGCAGACAGATATTTTCTTTTTGAGTTCAGTGTATCAAGATATATATATTTTTCCATTTATTATAGAAAAAGATTCAGTCGTTATCATGTGGATGCTGTTTTTGAAAAGATCACAACGACTTTTTATTTATTAATGTGTTCCATTGGCAATTTCTGTCAAAAATCTGCTCAATTCAAGATAATGTGACTGGTCTACACTAACTCGATTATTTAAAAGATTTTTGTGTGTGTGGCAGTGTGTATAAATTACATTTGTTGTTTTTTTGCCCCTAAGCTCCTACTATCAACAGAGATATGAAGCCAGGAAGAAGGAAGAACTCAACTGGTAATTACCAATAAAACAATGCAATGTATGTCCATGTTTCAGTCCGGTTAACCAGTCGTCTCATTTACAGCTAACAGTCACTCTTGGAAGTGCAAAGGCCCGGTAAAAACACATTTTCACCCATTTTCACCCATCATATGCGCACTCTGTTTTTATAACGCTGCTGATCACTTTTCTGTCCGGTCCAATCACAGCCATCACGCAGGTAATTACTCCGCCATCGGTGACATCACGTCAGTTTAATGAAACTTGGCGGTTTGCACTTGTAACTGGATTATGGCCTCTTCCAGATGTCCTCCGTCACCACTCTTCCACGCGGAGTTGGTGGAGCAGCTCAGTGGCATGACTCTGCAAGAAAGCACCAGGAAACAGTGAGTTTCCTGTTTTGACTTGCCAGATTTAGTCTTTATCTAATTGTATTCCATTTTATAGGCGTTTACTCGAATGTGCCACTCCCAAGAATAGCACATATTTTCACAATAAATGCCTTTTCAATGTATATTTTTGTGTAATTTGGGACATTCATCTGATGATCCTACCTCTAAAATTGTGTTTCTCTAACTGTGGTACATTTGGTTTGTTTTGAGAGAAATCTATTCATTATCGTTTAGTACAACATTATCCTTGGTTTAAAGTGCAACAGGTTCTCATGTTTTTATAATAATTATTTTGCTTGGTAGGATAGAAACTGTGGAAAATATTTATGACAGTTGTTGTTGCAGTTTGTGGGGAAAAAAGATTAAAAAAACTGTTCTAAAACAGAAAAAACAGAAACAAAAATTTAAAAAACAAACTGTTCTAAAACAGAATCCCTCTCTCTACGTCATCAATATGCGACATTCCATCCAATTTACACGCAACTGACACATTTTTATGACAGTTTAAACAATAATTGAACAAAATAAAGGTGTTCTCAGGCATTATTATCGGCCATATCATAACTGTTGTGTAATGTAAACAGACTTTGACACTTGTTTAACATATGGTTGCGAGGTAACAGTTGTGGAATTACCTGCTCATGTCCAACCAGGAAGTAACATTATAAACTTTACCAAAGAAATTGTTTTTGTAAAATCCTAAATATAATATTCACTAGGTTTTAGTAAAAAGTACAGTCTAACCTGTCAAATGCACTTTAATCTAATTTTAGACAAGGTTTAGTCGTTTTTTAGAGCATGTTTTGACCTTTTGGCCTGATAAAGTCAAGTTTTAGATATGGTGGTACTTCAAAAGAATAAGATCATTGTGAAATGTTTTAGAACCTCTACTCTAAAAGACTAGACTTTATTAGAAATAAATGGTCTATTCATTCAAAAAGTAAACCATGCTGTCTGTGGTTAAAGTCGCACATGCTGCGTTGGTCACTGTCTCCCTCTGTTGGTTATCTGCAGGAACACACGGTGCAATTCAGGCTGTGGTTGTGAAAAAAAATAAAACATCTTCAGAGCATACTGTGCATTGCATACTGGTGCATATTTATGTAACAATTTAGTAACAGTGTATTTGTATTGTATAACATTAATTCATTCTCATAGTATAATCATAGTATAATACAGTGCATGTAGAGCAACAGTCGCTATGTGTTGAAATGACAGTTTATTTAAAAGGGCAGATAATATAACATCATTAGCACATCTAAAAGCACATCTTGTACATATTACTGTACATATTACTACTCTGGTCCTCTATATACCAATTCTTTACTTCTCTGGGGAATGTAAAGAAGTTACTTAAACTCAGTTGGCAGCCTGTTCCCTTATTTTGTATGAGGAAGCAGACTGGCCAACCCTTGTTTTACACACGGAAATAGGTTCTGAATACTTGTTTGTCTTCATTTCTTTTTCAGATGGCAAATATCAGCAAAAAATGTGAGCAGTCAAACACAAAAGAACACAAAATCTTGTTTTACCTTTCAATGACTTACTTTTTCCCTGCAGGTGCCAGACTTAAGTTTACAATCTAAAGGTATGGATTTGTTTTTGAGGTTTAACTAATAATATGTAATTGATCATTCAGTGTACACAAAAACATTTCAGGTTCACACGTTGAAAAGGCAACATTTTCTGTTGATATAGAAGCTAAAAAAATTGCTAAAAGGTAAGCGATTTTTACAAGCAAAATGTAGTTTCTTTTGCGTTCATTTATAGCCTAACTAAGTGCTGATCTTGTTGCAAAGGTGGTCAATTGAAGAACTTGGTAAGTGCAAGTAAAACATTTTTTACCTCCCTATATCATATGGCTATACAGTATGTTTAAATACTATAATGACAGATTTAGGAGAAAATGAAGACGCAAAATCGCAACATTATCACCATGAATGGCCTCAGATTGGAAATACGTTTGACCAATGTGCCTTTGTTTCTATAGAAAAAACACAGGTACCAAACTATATGCCTTATTGTCTGTCTGTATAACCTCATGACCTTAACCTTGTATAACCTAGATTCATAGGGAGGATGACTGGTACATCGGGCCCTGCAGCAGGACAGATGCAGAGCACGCCTTGCATCTCTTCAATAAGGTAAACTACAAAAACTATGAATTATCATTATTTCATTATTATTCATGGTGAAGTTCTACTTTTCATTTTAGGATGGGGCCTTTTTAGTTCGAGACTGCTCCCTCCACAGCAACAGTGAACCCTTTGTCTTGAGTGTTTATTACGAGAAGAAAGTATACAACGTGAAAATCCGTTACATTGAGTCGCTCAGAAAGTACGCTTTAGGAACGGGACAACGGTCCAACGAAGTAAGTGAACAGAAACAATGAATAAAAGCTCATGTTTGTGAGACTCCATATGTGATGCTGTGTGTCCTGCTCCTCAGATGTTTGACTCAGTATCAGATATCATCAAGTTTCATTCCATCTTTCCAATAGTCCTCATCAGTGCCAAAAACATCCCCGGGAGCAGAGGTCCAGAGAACTGTGTTCTGACATGTTCAGTGACAAAAGAAGATGTGGAGCGACTTCTGCAGTGACACACAGCTGTACACTCATCAGCCAGAACATTTTGACCACTGATGAGGATTTAAATATTTTTAAATGGATTTAACAAGGACCAAATTTGTGTTGTCAGGAAACATCCAAACATGCCAGCTACAGCCACACTATGCTGTTTAGTTATTATTTTCTAGGTCATCTGATGGGCAAATCATACATTTCTCTAAATGTGTACAGTTTTAAAATGAGATTTTAACACATTTTGAGAAACATTATTTTAGTTTATGTAGGTAACTTTTAGCAAAAAATGTATTCAAACAAAAGCATGTCTTTTTTTTTCATTTTGGATAGTTTTATTGCACTAAACAGTATGAACTGGCTTGCATCTACACAAACCTGACTCCTACTTGACCTGGAGGAGCCTCCTCCTGCTTGTTTCCATGGAAATGTTCCTTTGGCTATAATATTCCACAGTGTGGCATAAAAAGTATCCATCTGCATGGAGAATGTTCTGAAGTATGGTTTTAACTTTCTATTTCTGTAGAATCATGCTGGGGACTTTCCACCTCCAGACAGTTACAAACTGTGCCCTTTGTGCAGGGGTGAAGTGAAAATATCGAGGTGCGATTCTTTACAGCATAGCAATTTCAATGCATTTTAACACAAAACGTATTGGTATCGGCTTGATATCACAATACTTGCCATACAATATTTAGGTATGAATCAGGTCACTTTTGCCCATCACTATCTGGCTTTACACACACATTAGTTGCTTCACTTTGCATTATTAATTCCCTCCCAACACTGTGGTCAGTCACTTCTGTAGTCACAGCTGCCCTGGGGTTGATTGAGGTAGCCAATCTGCACCAAAAGCCTTTTCCGACCACCACCAATGCCTCACAGTTTTCTTCAGATAGATAAAGTGTCTTGCCCACAGACAGTACATTGTTCCTATTCTGAGGAAGCTGCCTTAAAAGTAATCCATTTGGACTTGGACAGAGAATACTGGCCCATGCACGCAAAAAGAAAGGAATATATAAGTTAATACACAATTTAATTCATTATCATACAAGTTGGTTAGATCGCTCAAATGACGGGCTGTGTAGTTAGTCAAATTCAGTCAATAATCAATGTATTATTATTTGAATCCACAAAATGTCTACAGCAAATTGTTAGTTCATTTTTTCAGAGTTCAGACTAGAGAGGAATAAATTAGACCAATATAACCTGGATTAAATGTCACTGATTCAAAGTCTGTGTTGACTGTTCATGAAATTAAGATTGAAAGCCATTTTTTTAATACAGTTTCAAATGGAAAATTGCTAAATACAGAAGACAATTGTGATTATTATGCACACTCCTACTCCAATGGCTAAATTATATATTATACTATGGAGGCTGGTTGAGGTAAGATTGTGGGCGTCAGGACAAAAAAAGTCTATGGTTAATTGAAGCACACGTATATTACATCATATTTTCTAATACATTTATAACCTGTAGTAAATGTATGTTACACCAGCAGTTTGTGAAGAAAAGCTTAAAACAATTTGACTACTTACACTAGGCTAAGCACTCTAAAAAGTAATCTGTGTTTATTAACGGTGCGTTATTCAGACATTTACTTTTAGGTTTGGCCCTTATTATAACACGTATGTGCTGAGAGTAGGCAATACTTCGGTAGCGTACACCATTACAATAAACAAGTCAGTCATATTCTCTTTTAATAAAAAAGTATTAACACAACGTGGATACAAAAGTAAGCGTGACAGAAACAAGAAACACTGAAGAAAATAAACAGTGACATGGCAGAGAGGCAAAGTTGTACATTTGTAAATACTCGGTAAGAAGCTGCTCCTCTTTCTGAGATTAAGAACACAGAATGTAACATGAGTTAGTAGACTCTGGAGGACCTATACAGGAAGTGCCATATATCACCATTAAATATGCAACTAAACTGTAAGAAAAGCATGTCTTAATATAACACTTGAGGTAAGAACTATTGTATTGTTTGATGTGAATAAGGCCAAATGGAAAATACCTCAGACTCAATATTTGTGTGGAGGAGCAGTAGGTTGTTTTTTTTAGGATAATTATATTTACATAGAATATATACATGTACTAGCAAACACAATACCTTCCATGTTTGATAGCATAAGCTACAGGGAGACGAGATATTAGACTTCCAAGACTATTTACGTCTTTACTGGGTGCCATAATGTTGATGACCACCACAGACTATATACATAATCAAATCAAAATAGAAAGAGCTTATTATTAGTTTAGTAGAAATAGTTACAAGTACATATAATTTGCTCGTCTTTCAATGAGCAGCACCACCAGTTGAGGATGCTTATAAATTTAAAAAGTAGCGAGAACAATCTGTTGTGAGTGAGCCAAATATACAAGCTTTAAATAAATAATAAACATTTAGAAAAGTGGTCATGACATACTTTGAACATTTCAGCGTCTGCGAGGTGAATAAGACCCTCACACCCTTTCAGTTTGCTCCGATTTACAGTACAAACATGCAAAAGAAAACAAGTGCTCTCTGCCTATACACCTTGCATCTGTACTAAATGTTTCAAACCCACTGGACGGCTGGTAAACATTTTGAGTTATTGTAACGTTTGCAAAGATTAAATAATTTTGAGATAAGAAAAAATATGTTATCTGAATATGAGACAAATGTATCTTTAAGCAGTAAGTAAACTGGTGGAGGGACTAGAGGAGCATCCGAACACAATGCACTTCAACACCACATGCAAATACACAGTATATATTACAAAAACAATACAAGTGTCCATGGGGTCGGCATCTTTGTATGGAAAATAGTCTTTGCTTTATGTCAATACCGTGTCAGTATAATGTTTTTTGGAGGAGAGTAATAACCTTGAGGCATTGTCCATGTCAGAAGTTCCGTATGGTGCATCCCATCACCTCATACTTCTGCCCCATCACTTTGCCAAGTTTCATTTTCAGTATTTGGCACTTGGGAGCAACAGTTGATTCTTGATCTCCAGGAGTCTTTGTTGGTACACTTTTCATGTTGGCACAGGGCTTGGGGTGATTGAGCACCACCACAGGTTGGTTCGGACTTGGCAGTGTCACCGCTTGGTCCTTTCTCAGTGGCATAAGCTGCAGAGCTGAACAATCCGTTGGGCCACCAAGACGCTTCGCAAGCCTTAATTTGGAAACAGTCTTACTCTTTTTCTTGCTTTTCCCTGAGATCCCAATTTTAACTCTTTTTAAAGACACAGTCAGGAATTTTGGAGGGCTTTCTGGGACAGGTTTAGCTATAACAAGGTTTTGAACTGAGATGTTTTCAATAACCAGTGGTGGCTGTGAGAGTAGTGGACCAGGAGTCTCAGGTTGTGGTGGCGGTGCCCAAGTTTTGTTCACTTTTACATGCTTGGGTGGTGCACAGGTTTTAATAACCTTAACATGCTTGGGTGCTGCCAAAGTTTTGCTAACTTCAACATGCTTGGGTGGTGCCAAATTATTGTCAACCTTCACATGCTCTGGTGGAGAGTAGGTTTTGTTAACTTGAACATGCTGAGGTGGTGCCAAAGTTTTGCCAGCTTCAACATGCTGAGGTGGTGCCAACGTTGTGTTAACTTCAACATGCTGAGGCGGTGCCAACGTTGTGTTAACTTCGACATGCTGGGGCGGTGCCAACGTTGTGTTAACTTCGACATGCTGGGGCGGTGCCAACGTTGTGTTAACTTCGACATGCTGAGGTGGTGCCAAAATGTTGTTAACTTCAACATGCTGAGGTGGTGCCAAAATGTTGTTAACTTCAACATGCTGAGGTGGTGCCAAAATGTTGTTAACTTCAACATGCTGAGGTGGTGCCAACGTTGTGTTAACTTCAACATGCTGGAGCGGTGCCAACATTTTGTTAAGTTCGACATGCTTGGGTGGTGCCCAGTTTTTGTCAACTTTAACATGCTCAGGTGGAGAGTAAGTTTTGTTAACTTGAATATGCTCGGGTGAGGCCCAGTTTTTGTCAACTTTAACATGCTCAGGTTGAGTGTAAGTTTTGTTAGCTTGAATATGCTCGTGTGGGGCCCAGTTTTTGTTTACTTGAACATGCTGGGGTGGAGAGTATGCTTTGTTAGCTTGAACATGCTGGGGTGGTGCTAAAGTTTTGTTAACTTTAAGAGCCAGTTTACACTTTTTATTTTGTTTTGCTGGTGCACTTTTTCCTTTTTTTGCTGAGGCCCCACCCCGAATGACTTGGTCCTCTTCAACCTTCACAGAGTCACAGATCTTATTAGATGATGTATCAAGAGTTAGGTTGCAATCTTTGGAGTCTTTATGAGCCTGATGCCCTGATGTAATTTTGGACTGTTCTGTGCGCACACTTTTGATTTTGAGGCTGTCACATCCAGCACTGTTGGTCCATTCGGCCATCACGATTGGCTGAGTTGACTCCTGTGGAACACTAGGCTGTTGACTCAATGAGTAAACTGAGGATATAACTGGAAATCCCTCACGTTCTACTCGAACAGCCTCAGTTGCCGTTTTTTCCGTTTTAACTTCTTGGGGCAGAGCCGACTGTGTCATGTGTGTGTTTGAGGTGTGCGTCTGTTTTTTCGCCAGTAAAGGTTCGGCAGAAGAACCTTGCTCTGGGATAAACGTCTTTGAAACAAATTTATCCTTACATTCATTTGTTATTCGAACTTGGGGAGGAGCAACCATTGACGGTTTCAATGGAAGAAGTAGTGTTCTCAAATTTTGCTGCAGAGGGTTTGCCAACTCCTTAGTTTTTGCTGTTGCAGAGCCGTGGTTTACAGAGACAATTTGAGGCATAATCTGCATATAGTTCATCATTAAGGACTCTAAACTGGATGGAGGCCCTGGAGCACAACGCTTCCTCTCCTCAACGCCATTTAGACTAATCCCAGTCGAGAGGTTTTCTGGTAGCAAAGTACCGGTTGTTAACCTGTTGGCTAACATGGATGACATGGCAGCTGGTGTGATACTGTGATTAATGGGTTCCTTCTGAGTAGCATTCTTAGATTCACCAACAGCAATAAAGTTTCTGGAAATCTTACTGGGAACAGCTGCATCCAGGTTGATAACTTCTGATGGCCTTTTTGCACTTGAGCGTTGGTCCTTTGTTGCTTGATTTGGAAAGCATTTGGAACCGTTAACTGGGACCAGAGTAGGACGTTCTTTATTCACATGGTTTTTATTTATCAATCGCATCCCTGATTCTGATGCTCCGTTTGGACATTTTATTTGCGAAAGCAGCACTTTTGAGGTTTCAGGGACTGTGGTCTTTCCATTTTTTAAAACAGACTCATTTTCTTGAGCAACAAATCTCAGCCGGAGCTCCTTGGTTCCATCTACAGTCTTCACCTCAGCTACCTCAACCATGCAGCCGGCAGGGATAGAAACTTCCTCTGGGAGCGAAACAGTAAGGGCCCGATTGCGCTGAACATGTCCATTTGAAGGTACGGCATCACCGTGATTGGCATTTGAGTAATAAGAGCTCAGGGATTTTAATCTTTGCAAATTAGTGTCCAGTGTAGCTCCAGCGGTAGAAGGAGTTGGAACATTCACACGAACAACAGGCCGCTGAGGCGATACATCTGTTGCGCTGGAGACACTTTGAGAGGCACTTGAGACAGAAACATGTGGGATTATTTTAGGTGGTCCTTTAGGTATAACTTTACTGTGAAGACGGTCAATGTGCTTTATAAGGCACATCCTCCGCATATACACTTGTCCACAGTGAGGACATTTGAATGGGCTTGTTCCTGTGTGTATCTGCAAATGAGTCTGTAACTCAGCTTCACTTAAGGACACCTGGTTACAGTAAAAGCAATAATACTCTGTATGCTCTTGTGCCACATGTTTCTTGAACACTGAGATGTCTGCAGTAGAAAAGCGGCATTTTTCACATCGCATCAAGTTGGTAGTGTTCAATAAATGACCCAGGCTTATATTTGGATTCATCACAGAAGAGGTCACACTTTGAAAGCTGGCAGGCTTCATGATGAACCAAGGAGGCCTCAGGGCATCGGGTCCCCGCAAACACAGCCGTGTCAATAGGTTCAGGTGAAGCTCCGTGTCAAAATGTTTACATATCTGCAAAACACACACATGCAAAAATAGTAGATGAGTACATGTGTCGACATCATCATCATCAGTGACCAATAACAACGACCCTCCCCCTTGATCAATGTGGACGTGCGTGGATTTATTCAGTCAATCTGTGCATTGGATTTGTATTGTTTGTTAATTAACCTTAAAATATGTTGCAGCGTTGGGAAAATAAAAATCAATCTCTGCTGAATATCGGGTAAATGTTAAAATAATGAGGGAAAGGCCTCAAAGCCCTCAACAAGGAGGTCGAGCGGAAAACGGCCCGATCCTTAACCCTTCCTCTTTATCCATAATAATGCACGTACCTGGGCAGCGGGAAGTGTAACAACGACTTAAATGTTGTACAATCTGGATGTTAATTAATTGATACAAATCCGACAGCGAGATGAGTAGAAATACTTCACAAATGAACCCGCTGGTGGGTTTGTGTTAGCCTAGATGTTAACGTTACCCACTTAGCCGTTAGCAGCTCGTTATAAACTTCCGGCAAAAGATGGCTTGCGTCTTCAAAGTAAAAGCATGTTCTGTCAGAGGTGGTAAGTAGCAAAAATTGTACTCAAGTAAGATTAAAGGAACCGTGTGTAAGAATTTGATTTAATCGGTCATAAACCTACCAATATGTGTCCCCAAATACGAGATAAACATGTTGAAATCAAATATAGATTTGGTGTTCCTACACCTAAACCTACCAAAGCCCAGTATTAGCAGTTAATTATTAATCAGTGATAGTGCTAGTGTAACCTGCCAAACACGTGTATGTTTCCTTTATCTGTAGGTTAAATCGGTGGCAACACAGGCTTAGTTACTTCAAAATAATATTATTCAAGTAAAAGTAGGAGTACTAATTGTAAGAGTAATTGTAAGAGGTAGGGTAACATCGATTTATAATTTGAACCTTAAATAACGCACACACAAAAAAGTTCTCAAAGTATAGACCACAAAAGTTTGTTTCATATCATATTGATGCCTATCACGGGATGTCAACATTGGTTGGGGGTGAGCAACTAACTGAAGGAACTGCACTGTCTAAAGCGCTGTTACTCAAGTTTGCTAAACTTTTTTGGCTTTGTTTTAATAGCTTAGTTTTTACAGAATTTGACCATAAAGAACTGACTTGGTTTGAACTTTAACAGTTGAGTAAATTTGTACTGTTAAATAAGTCTCTCGAATAATATTTAAAAACTAGCTTTAGTCAACTGTTTTCTGGTGCGTCACACATAGCCTTTTTGTTGAACTCCTTAAATGGGACAATGGACCATTGACCACATGTTCATGAAAATGTGTGTTTACATTTATTTATTTATTTATTTAAATTTTTGGAGTTTTCCAACCATCTAAAAATGTATCTGACTATGTTGCTAGCGTTTAGCTGCGCCTCGTCTGGATGACCGACAAGAGTTGACGACTGCAACGGCGGGAGAGTTAAAGTCTGCCGTAAAGACGAACAACTTCAAAGTGGTTAAAATCACATTTGCGTATGCACTCATCGATGACAGCAAACTCGACAAGTCAACTGGCATCGTATATGCAGTGTTGTTTTCAATGTTTTTAGGTGTGGAAAGCAGATTCAGCCGCGAGACAGTGAATTGGGCCAATTGGGACGAGTGCTGTATTCAGTATTCACGAGTTTTAAGCTAATGTAGTTGATTACAATTACATGCTAATTTTTTTCTCAATTAAAAGTACAAGTAATTAAAATCTTAAAATGTACAAAAAATTTACTCAATTACAGTTACGTGAGTATGTGTGATTGGTTACTTTCCACCCCTTAGTAAATGTAACTACTACTATTAAAATATCGATACTACCCATTACGCAGTAGTCCAACACATAGCAGTCCATAGTATTTAATATTTGATTGTGCGCTGTTGTTAAGTGAGTTTGTGGCCTGCTCTTGAAACGAGCACTTTCGCAACGCTGCTGCCATTATTTTGAAAGAGCTTACCGGATGTTTTGTATGAAGCAACCGTTTGATGTGCAATTGTTGATGTTAATAAAACTTCGCTGTTAAAGACATCAAGGGACCACGGAAACACTTTGGATGAATATATTACTGCATAGTATACCTTCTTCCAAATATGAATACTACAGACCTACAGGCAATGGGCTAGCAACTGCTAACATTAGCTTTGGAGAAAATGACAGCGGAAAAACACAGCCGTGCTTCTTGACCCTTTAATGACACAGTAGTTGCGCTTATCGGAGTTTATTCCAATGCAAATTTAGCTCCAAATTAATTGCGTGTACAAAAATGTTTCTTGCGAGATCCTGCAGACTTCTTTCTTCCGTGTCAGTGGATTTACCACGGTGAGCACAAAACTTTCACCATTTAGTTTTCTGTGCATAAATGTGATTTCCACGTGTTATTGTGACCAGTACTGGAGCCCATTTGAGAATCACCATTGTGAAAACGGTTTCTGGGATGTACACACCATTGTTGCAATTCATAATGACACAGCAGTGCTTTAGTGGCCCTCCCATTCCCCTCCGCCGCACAGATGGGCTGACCGGAGCTTCCTGGTTATGGCATTATTAATGCCGTTAACGCAGGCGCACGCTGCACTTCGGGCTTTACGTCCAAAACTTTTCCCACATATTCGCAGGACACTTGTTGTTCCCCGCCGCAGCATGGCTTCAGACCTGTCGACAGAGGACGTTACACGGCTGGACTTCCTGGTGATAGGCGGCGGTTCTGGGGGTCTGGCCGGGGCTCGTCGGGCGGCGGAGCTTGGAGCAGCCACTGCCGTCATCGAGAGCCACAAACTCGGAGGTACCTGCGTGAGTAAACCCCATAGCCATCTTTGTTAGTGTAACCACAAAGCCTCCACTTTACATTTACACTGTGTAATGCGCCCCCCGTGGAGTCTCACCTCGGCCTGCAGAGCCCACGGGAGCATCAGACGGCCTCGTTTGACATCCTTTGGTAAAAAGCCATAGTGTATTTTAACAATTCAGCATAGATGGGCTATACATCTGCAGAACAGCCGTTCACAAACTGCATTAAATGATGTATTCACTAAAAAAAACCTTTGAACAATAGTAAAGTGAATGTATGTGTATTAAGTGGTGTAATGTTCAACCTATTCAGGATCAAACAATGCTTCTTTTGTCTTCCCCAATAGGTTAATGTTGGCTGTGTTCCCAAAAAGGTATTTCTTGTTTTCCTCTTGTATGGGTTATATTTCATAAAACAAAAAATCTGTCACAATCATACAATGTGTGTTTTAAAGGTTATGTGGAATGCAGCAGTTCACGCTGAATATCTGCATGATCACAGCGAGTATGGATATGAAGTGGGACAAGTCCATTTCAGCTGGGAGTAAGTTGACTCCACTGTCTTGTGACCATACAGTTCTTCTTATTCAAACCCAAACCCCAGCTTAAGACAATTGCTACACTGGGTTTTCTTTTGCTTCACTTTTACAGACTTCTTTCTTCTGTGTACTTTGTTGTGAAAGATCGGTTAAAGGAGTGGCCACTAACGTTTGCTGATATTTGAACTGTTTATCCCAGTTTATCAGGCAATTGTTTGTTTATGTAATGTTAAAATTCCTCAAACGTGCATTCACACTTGGTCCTGGTCAGAGCCCAGTTGGGTCCTATTCTAGTTCCAAGGCCCTAAACACTGGGTTTCAGAGTTAACGGCAAATGAATCTCCCTTGAGAGAGACTCAATTTTTGTTTTGTTTCACAAAGCAGTTTCTTAGTAAAGTTAGAAAACTCAGAGATGGTAAACCTCAAGTTGAGATAAGAAAACAAGACTTTATCAATTGATCCCAGAATGGGCTGGACATTTTGGAGAGACAGGAAGTCATGTGACCGGGATAACGCTTTGAACAGATTAAAGAAGTGTTGAGAGCACATTGTTTAATATATTTATGAGAATGTTGTATGAAGACACAAATGCGATTACGCTAACAGCCTATTTACACAAAGCATTCAACACTTATTTAAACATTTAAAACTTTTGTTGAGTGCTGTGGATCTCATTGAGTAGATTTATGTGTTCATACATCAAATTTAAATAATCTAATAATCTAGCTCCATTAATCTAATGTTTGCATTGCCCAAAATTTGTGAATACAGAAGTTGAAATACAAGTAAAATCATTCAACTCAGGCCTTATTAAGTGCACATGGTCCATATGTGAATGAGGAAGTGAACAAAGCAGACTGGTTAAACTCTGGGTTTGAGGAATAGTGCTGCTTTCATGTGCTTGTCGGGTAGTTATGGTTGGAGATTTCTCTGAGGACGGAGCTCCTTCACTTACATGTGTGTTCATGTATTTTTGGTTGTATCTGTTTGTGACTCAATCTTTTGGGGCAAATAATTTGCTTACAGTAGTTCTTCAAAGCTTACGTTGCAATCTATCCTATTTGTTATTGGCTGTATTTTGCCTTCGACAATTCAAACGGCCACCACGTCACAACTCTGGTCGTCTGTGTCGTTTCCAGAATTCCCATTTCTCAAACTTGTGCAAACGACTTGGTGTTGTGTTCTTGTATTTATGGTTAGCTGACACCACATGAACGCACCATAAAACCTGCCCAAGACCAGGTTAGTTTCAGAGACACTGTTACCACAGCAAATGAGCCCTCTATGTGAAACAGGCTGGAGTTACTCCTCTGAGTCGTTTTTTAAACCTTCTTTTTGAAACGGAACACCCAGAGTTTGGCTGATTTCAGGGTAATACCTGCTTTGTAAAACAGGGCCCAGGTGTAGGCCCAGGTGTAGGCCCAGGTGTAGGCCCAGGTGTAGGCCCAGGTGTAGGCCCAGGTGTAGGCCCAGGTGTAGGCCCAGGTGTAGGCCAAAATTTGATTATGTGTGTGCGCTCCCCAAATTATTAAGAAAATCTGCAAATATTGTAATTTTTGTTTTCTCTTTAGAACATTAAAGGCCAAACGAGATGCTTATGTAAGTCATCTCAATAGAATTTATCGCAACAATCTTGACAAGGTAAGGAGGGTTTTATTCATTTATTTATTTATTTATTTATTTATTTTTAAGTATAACTCAATATGTTTATTCACATCAGTGGAATTTTCCTAATTCAATAAATACATTTAAAATGTATAATCACTTACATATATTTATTTCCAGGGTAAAATACAGACAATTCAAGGTCAAGCCAAATTTACAAATGATCCCGAGCCCACTGTTGAGGTCAATGGAAAAAAGTACACTGCCCCCCATATCCTCATTGCCACTGGAGGTTATCCTTCAGTGTTAAGTGAGGAAGAAGTTCCAGGTTTGTTTTATGTTGTTGTGACAAAAAACTATTTTATAAAACTTGTTTTTATGTTGTTTGATTTATTACTTCAGGGGCTTGTCTGGGGATCACCAGTGACGGTTTTTTCGAACTAGAAAGTCTGCCCAAGTAAGTTCTTTTTGTATTTTTTGTTTAGAAAATGTATGGTTATTAAGGTTCTGAAATAATTGCCACATCTCAGTAGTTAAAACCAGTGAGGTGTGGTGAGGTTCATGGCTAGTGAGGCACTGACTCAGAGTCAGATTTACAAATGCAAATTAATCCAACAGACAATGAGTTGTGCTATATATCACATTTCAACATTCTTTACATAAACATGTGATACATATTTTATTTAAGGTCAAAATTAATTCCATTTGAGCATATTTCAAGCCAAAATAAATAAAGGTTTATGGTCTTACCTTTTACATTTTTATAAGGCTGATTGTAAATAAAGAAATAAACGAGTTCAAGAACGAAAAAGAGAGCGCAACAGTCCACGTGCTCAGAAGCTGCTGTTTTTATAATGAATCTGCGAGCCTCAACACATTCAGAAATACATTTCGTACATTATCCAGAATATGGAAGTACAGAGCATATAGTCAGGGTGTTTTATTTGTTATATACAGAGGACAGAGACACATTATTTGCATCGTACCAGCACAGTTTGTGATGCATTATACTTTGCACCGAGAGGCAGCACCGGTGCTGCCTCATGACGTCCCTCCTCCCTGTATTTAAACTTGAGTTACGAGACATGCTAAATTATCTTTTTATTACTATACTTCTGTTCCTAATCTGTGTTTCTGTACCTAATTTGTGTTGCAACACTGGAATTTCCCCATTGTGGGACAAATAAAGGTGATCTGGTCTTATGCGTAAATTCTGATATTCTTAATTGAAAAAATATTGCTCCATATTGGAGGAAGGGAAAGGGGGTTTAGAATACATACCAGATGACAAATATTGTGAGGCTCTGCCCCACCTGGTATAATAAATGTTATAACACGTCTTTTTTTTATTTTCTTGCGGTTTCTTTGTGTGCATTCTGTGTTGTATATTTGGTCATATTTTTGCGTGCAGGCGCAGTGTTGTTGTTGGTGCAGGATACATTGCAGTGGAGATGGCAGGAATTCTCTCCACGCTTGGATCCCAAACATCACTTGTAATTCGTCAATCTGGAGTAAGACATTTTTTTAATTTATTTGTAGCAATTATGTTGAATTGTAAAATACATCAACATGTTTTGCCCTACCATTTATAGGTTTTGAGAAACTTTGACAGCCTCATTAGTACAAACTGCACCAAGGAACTGCAGAATTCTGGAGTAGATTTATGGAAAAATTCTCAGGTGACCTCTGTGAAGAAAACAGACAGTGGTCTGGAGTTGACTATTGTCACTAGAGATCTGGAGAGGAAAAATGACGAGGAGAAGATCAGTACTATTGGGCAAGTGGACTGTCTCCTCTGGGCTATCGGCAGGCAACCTAATACATCTGGATTAAACATCGGAGAGATTGTAAGAAAGACTTATTGCTGTGTTTTGTCAAATGCAGATTTTGTTAACAAAATGATGAACAATGTTCCATAGTCTAAAACTGATGAAAACTTTCTTTAGCAGTTTTCAAAAGAGAACATCTTGAGGGATGTACTTCTTCACAACTAATTCCAATACACCTGTCTTGATGTATTAATGCATGGTTACAGGGCTTGGAGACGGATGAAAGAGGCCACATTGTAGTGGACGAGTTTCAGAACACTAGTCTGCCTGGGATCTATGCAGTCGGAGACGTGTGTGGAAAGGCACTTTTGACCCCTGGTGAGTGCATTTCTGACAAGGATAAGAAAACACTGACGTGCCTCCTGTCTTAATGCTTAATTGTTTAGTGGTGGAGTATTTTGTACTCCATACATTTAACAGTTAATCTAAACAAATGTATATTTTTTTTAGTTGCTATTGCTGCTGGTAGAAAGCTGGCACACAGACTTTTTGAAGGCAAAAAGGACTCTAAATTGGATTACTCTTGCATTCCTACAGTGGTCTTTAGCCACCCACCAATTGGAACAGTTGGCCTCACAGAAGGTAAATCTAATGTATTTATGGAGTAGTGCTTTACTCATTGTAAAATGCCTGAAATGTTCAGATTCAGAGGTAATGCATATTAATGTTTATGCATACACTACGAAATGGAAGTTTGAGAATATTTTCATTTTTTGTTATGACTGACATTTTCCCATGTTATTTTCAGAGGAAGCCATTAAAACAAGAGGGAAAGAGAACGTAAAAGTTTATAAAACATCTTTTACTCCAATGTATTATGCACTTACAAGCAGGAAGAGCCAGTGCGTTATGAAGTTAGTGTGTGTGGGTAAAGAAGAAAAGGTAAGTTATTCAGTTTTACATGTAAATCCAACTTTATAATGAATTGGATTTGTTGTTTTCTAAACAAGGCAAAGTTCAGCGTTGTTTGTACTTTGCAGGTGGTTGGATTGCATATGCAAGGTCTTGGTTGTGATGAGATGCTACAGGGCTTTGCTGTGGCCATCAAGATGGGTGCAACCAAATCTGACTTTGATAAAACTGTTGCTATTCACCCAACCTCGTCAGAAGAGTTTGTCACAATGCGTTGATGTTGAAACCCTTTACCTTTCATTCTATAAGTGACCCCGCAACAATAAAACTATAAAAATAACTTTTATAAAAGCTAAGTTATCGGCCCACTATTCTTAAGAGCTAATCTGATTTTTCTTTATGTGCACTCTGTTTTGGTTTGTATGTGTTTTAACAGTTCAGACCTTTTATTTGCATTACAGACTCCCCCCAAAAATAAATGTTTGTGTGAATGTTTGATTATTATTGATAGAGCAAACACACATTTTGTATCTGTTTGCTCTGTCAACAATAGTTGTTGACTTGTATGGCTTTGTGCTTTGTTTGATTCCTATCCTATAAAAATGTTAATGCTGAGTCACTGTACAACTATGTATTTTATTATACAGGTGTGATATTAAAACTTTTGTCACAAAACTAATAAACATATATGAGCATTTTTTTAATGTCTTAAACAGCCCTTTTAAAGTCAAGATCAACATGGCTGCTTTGCAGATGCGAAAATCCCTCATGACTCTACAATATAAGGGCTATTCCATCAACTCTTATTTGTATCCAAAGATTATATTTTTTATTATACTTTAAAAATACCAATATATACTGTATATATTTTTGTTGAGATAAATAATCTACACATGAATCCATTTATACTATTAAAAAGACCCTGAAGATCCCTTAGTGGTTCCCTGCTAAAACGGTTACATATACAATATGAAAAGTTTTACAGGCTTTGTCTATTAAAAGGTCCACTATGTAACTTTTCTGCTACATTCTTGTCTGTAATAACTTTGGCTACTACACAGCACAGCGACATACTTGTCTAACATATATTCAATTATGTTTATCACTACAAATACTTTGAAAACATGCACACTGTCCACAGATTTAATTTATAGTTACTTGATTACGCCACCAGCTTGTGCTTGCTACTTTTTTTTTTAATATTAAGTAATCGTTTATATTGGTTATTTATTATAATTATCAAGTATTATAGTTTGTTTTGGGGTTTTTTACATTTTCCTTTCTCGTGTTTTTTCTGTTCTTTTCCCGTTGTTCTATTATCGCGAGACAAATGACGGTAACTCGAATCATGTTCGGTCCTGCCGGTCTCACGAGATGTCCACACCGTCACTAGGGTTCACAGCGATGTTTGTAGCATATATGGATCACAGACTGATTACGCTGCTGCTACTGTCATTTGACTCATAGATTCTGAAAACTGTCATGGATTATGCTGAACAAATTTCGCCATAAAAAGGTCAGACATTTTTATCTACTTTTGTTTGTTGTTTTGTGTTTATCAGATCGTTCGGGGGTTGAAAGTTATGAATAGTTTAGCCGGCTAACAGTTAGCTTTTGGGGACAGCTACATTATTAGCCCTCAATATATCAATTAGATTATAAAATTGTGTAATGCTTCATGGCTGGAACTATCAGAGCAGGTTTATGGAATTGATCAGCTGCCTTTAATATGCTTTTCGTTTGTAGATTTAGACAATTAACGCTAGCATATTAGCCAAACCGGCAAGTGGCTAACCAAATAGCTAAGTGATTATCAGCGACATAAATGACAAATCGGCTTTTAGACCCGTGTTTTAAATAGTAACACGATGATTATGTGAGGACGACTTTCAGCAGGTGATGTCATGACCACAAAAAATGGACGTTGAAGCAAATGTCTGTGTGGATTACATTTAAAGCTCAGTCTTTACCTAACGTTAGCTGTGTCTTTGCCTGTTCCAAGAGGTAATTTCCAGCTAAGTAGGAACGTCGCACTTGTAAGGATGTTCCCGAGCTTGGCACACAGACCATGGCATGTGTTCTTCAGGCTTTCCTTGCATCACAGATCTCCTCTGTCACAGTGGAGCCCAAAATTCAATCACGGTGAGGAGGACACGCTTCAGATTTCAACAGATTTTGTGAGGTTTCACCATGTCATCATTGTATCTTCTCTCTTTACTGGTCTCCATACAGGTTGGCAAAGTGGAGGGATACACAACTGGTGGTTGAGTCATCCAGACGTCCGTGTTGCCTCCTTAGGGCTTAACAATATCCAACACTATTGTACATCTGGGACTAGTAAAGATGACCCTCCCAAATCTGCATCAGGGGCTGTCAGGGAGAAAATGGTGGGAGATTCTCCAAAATCAACTCTTGCTTCTTCAGGTATTGGCAACTGCGTAATTATGCTGGGGCGTTGTGGTTGAGCAGCATGTATAGACATGTAACACGCCCGATGTTCTCCGTGTATGTTTTTAGAAACATCTGTGCTGGGGGTTAAACAGGCTGAACAATATCAAGTGAAAGGTAGTTTTTGCTTATTTTTCCCATGAATGGACTACACATAACAGCGATTTGCTTCTGGAACAACAATGTTTTTTTGGTTTGTATAGTGCGGGCTGTTTTGAAGAAGAGGGATTATGGGGCCAAATATACTCAGAACAACTTTATTACAGCAGTAAGAGCTATGAATGAATTCTGTCTGAAACCAAGGTGACTGTTTTTACGTTTTCATCACATCAGTTGGTTGGATGTACTCGGTGCACTAATACTTCTGCCTATTACACACCCAGTGACTTAGAACAACTTAGAAAGATCAGACGGAGAAGTCCCCATGATGATACAGAGGCATTCACAGTTTTTCTGCGGTCTGACGTAGAGGCCAAGTGTGTATTGTAATATCTTCAGTCTGATCAGTCAGAAAACAAAACAAATTAATTATTTTCTATAACTTTTAGAGCTCTAGATGTCTGGGGGAGTCTTGAAGCTTTGGCACGGGAGAGAAATCTTAGGAAAGAAGTTGAGAGAGAGTACCAAGAAAGTAAGTAAGAAATGTTTACCATTACTACTTGCACAGAATGGGTGCGTGTCAAATCATGACTTATCTGTCCTTGTTCATTTCCAGATATTTTTCGCAATCAACAGTTGTTGAAGGAATACAAGGACTTTTGGGGAAATACCAAGGTGTTACTATAGATCTATGGTTTTGGTTCTCACACACAGAACATTTTAACTTGCTTCTGCCCCTGTGTTTGAAGTCCAATCCAATACAACCCACTTTATTTATTGAGCACATTTAAAAAACATGACAGTTTCTAAGGTCCTCAATAGACATGGACCCTATTCATTTTGTCACTGTGTATACATGTGTAGTACTTCCAAACATGTTACAGTATAGCATCACATTTACACAACCCGACACTTTCTTATATTTGTACAACCTCACAAAAACACAGTAAACAAAGTAAAATTTCTATTTTATTTTCATAAAGCCTCGATCGGGTCAAAGGGCAACCTTCCTACAAGGGCCAGGAAAGGTTGTGATGGTCGCCATTTGCATGTAAGTTTTAAAATTGCAGTTTGTTTTTTATGTTTTGTGTGAAGTCTGTCCGTTCTGTTACTATATCATTCATTCAGTTTGAAACTACCGTAATAGAGTTTGCAGGAGCTCACATGAGGTGGGATGCACTGTCAGATTTAAGTAATTGTGTTAAGCATCATGTGCTGGTGGTCACGTGAAAAGTTAAACATGCATTGCTTATGCATTGCAGTTATAAAGGTTAGCCCAATATTAGTAGTTTGTGTATAAGAATAGATGAGCGCTTCAGGTGCTCTTCAAGACCAGAGTTAAAAGGACTTTTAGTGCAGTCGGCCTCAGATTTTCATTTTCACTGATTAGTTTGTGATTTGTGTTACATTTAACCTGGAAACAAAATGTATCTCATCACTCTTGTACAGTTAACAATATAAGTTTGTATGCTCATTTTAGAAATGGTTTGAATTTTATCTTCAAACTCTTGGCATGGGTCTACACTGGATCAGCGAGCATGTTCTCAGAAGCCATCCACTCTTTGGCCGACACGTGCAACCAGGCTCTGTTAGCACTTGGAATAAGCCAGTCTGTTCGCAACCCAGATGCTGTGCATCCGTGAGTATACCCCTAATATTAACAGCAAAACATTCATATTGGCATTTTTATATGTGTAATTTTGTGGTTTTAAACTATTTGTTGTGACTGTTGTTGTAAATAATATTTTTGTTCTGATTTATATAGGTATGGCTTCTCTAACATGCGCTACATTGCTTCGCTCATCAGTGGTGTTGGAATTTTTATGATGGGAGCAGGTCTCTCCTGGTACCATGGCATCATGGGGTTGTTGCACCCAGAACCTATGGAATCGTTATTATGGGTAAATGCTACAATAAACTACTTCGTAATATAAACACTAAAATATTTCTTTTTGATACAGGCGTACTGTATTCTTGCTGGTTCTCTGGTTTCAGAAGGAGGTTAGTTAAAAAAATGCATGATTTGATTTAATTTTCCCACAGCAAATTAAATGATTTATACATTTATTTTTAGCAACTTTACTTGTTGCGGTCAATGAAATCAGGAGAAGTGCACATCAGCAAGGGGTGACCTTTTTTGATTATGGTAAGTTGAATTTTATTGTTAAAGTCGTGGATCAATGTCTAACTGACATCAGTTCAGCCCAATCAAAAAACAAATTGTTTTTGCCTCTGCGAGCAGGTGTTCGACTGCGTGAATGTCTGCAGATTTTTTAATGTCTACTCTAATGTCCAAAGATCTTATCTATAAAAATAATTTCAAGTTGTTTTTTGATTGGAGCATTACTATGTTTTAATAAACTTATTCTTTCAGCCATTTAAAGATTATACCTCAGCCCATCTGTTTGTAATATTTGTACAGTTATGCAAAGCCGGGACCCTAGCACAAATGTGGTTCTACTGGAGGATGCTGCTGCTGTACTTGGGGTCATCATGGCAGCTGGATGCATGGGGCTGACCTCTCTCACAGGTACTTCGTTGGCTTAACCTATGCAGACATGTCCCCCCTTGTTTTGAATCTGTTAACTACACTCATACATTTCCATTCAGGTAACCCCACCTACGATAGTTTGGGCTCTCTGGGTGTTGGCACATTGTTGGGGGCTGTGTCAGCATTTCTCATCTACACAAACACTGAGGCTCTGCTGGGACGTTCCATACAGCCTGAACGTGTACAAAAGCTTACAGAGTTCTTGGAAAATGACCCTGCAGTAAGGCAAGTACCGTACTCTCATAATATACTCTTGTGCAGTGTTATTATGTCAGCCAATAAATAAAGTGTGTCTGTTCCCTTGATTTATTTTAAATGAACAGAGGCATCCATGATGTGAAGGCCACAGATATAGGTCTGGGTAAAGTGCGCTTTAAGGCTGAGGTGGACTTTGATGGCCGTATGGTTACTCGGTCATATTTGGAGAAACAAGACTTTGACCAAATTCTCAATGTAAGTGTTATTTATGTTTGTGTAGTAATGTAGTTATGAATTGCCGTTGAGCATGTAATACACAAACAAGACATAATACATTATAATGAACAATGTAATACCCCTAATGGATACTTGCAGTTTGAGATATTTTAATAATTTTCTAAAATGACCTATTTTATGCTTGAATTTAATCTTATCTTTTGCAACATTTTTTATCTGATCAACTGGTGATTTTTGCCTCTGTGATTATGTTCTTAAGGAGATTCAACAGGTGAAAACTACAGAGGAGCTTGAAAGCTTCATGCTGAAACATGGCGAGAACATCATTGACACATTAGGAGTTGAAGTGGACCGTTTGGAAAAGGAACTCAAGGTATACATATTTGGGACATTACCCTTTTGTGTAAAGTTCATTTGATTTTAATACATTTTGGTGTGTTTCAGCAACGTAATCCAGACGTCCGTCATGTAGACTTGGAGATTCTTTGAAACTTGTGAAAGTTATCACTTCAGAAGTGGTTTTGAACTAAAAAAGCAGAAAGTGACAAAGATGTGGAGTGTCAACCCTGTGCAATCTTCCTCCGTCTTGGTCCATCAAAACACGTCGTCAAATTTAGAAATACCAACATAGGTTTTGTGTTGCTTTAACTTTGTCACCCGTTTCACATGAAGGTAATGCATTTTGACTAGACTTAAAGTAGTCTGTTGAGAGTTTTTGAAGTCAAAGTGTATATATATAGTCCTGTGAGTGCAATCTCACAGCCAGTATTTACATTTGAAGGTTCAAGGATACAATTTGTATCAGAACTATTTTAACTATGCTTGTTTTTTTAAGGCATGGAACCGCCTGAATAGTGGTGCCCTGTTCCTAGTAAAGAAACATATTTATTTATGAAGAATTTAGTCATTTTATCAGAACATTAATGCAGTTGTAGTCCCTTTTTAAATTAAGTGTTTATTTTTTTATTATGATTACAAACTAACCTGGCCTGTATATATTGCTATTATGAGACCAATAGCAAGTCTGACTTCTTATCATTAAGTGAATTACACATGTGTAAAAAGGTGTACATTGGTGACATTTTAAGCACAATCCTTGATAAGCCCACAAGGAGCAGCAACCCATAGTTTTTATTGCTTTTACAGTACCTTGAAGTTATGTTGGCAGCTTAGCAGCAGATGACTGTATAATCCCAAAGATAAGGAGACAAATATTAATGAGAACCTTCAATCTAAAAGCAATGAATCAGGAAATGTTCTTCGTGTAGTTACATATACACATCTTCCATCGGTTAGGTAGTTTTTATGCTCAACCCACCAGAGTGAAATGACTGGTAAATGACAGTTTGAAATACAATGGAGGTGGATATGTGATTCATGAGGAAGGCAGACATTTCATCTGTACCCAAACATGAGCTTAACAATGTAATATTCCTCCATGCTTGTTATTGTGTCACTGCTGATCCAGTTGAATTCAAATTAGAATAATTTAATAAATTATTTTGACATTTCAATGTGTTTATCATTGCAAGCAAATGTGGATCACTCGATTATAGGCTATAAACGGGCTATTGAAATTGTGCATCATGCATCATGCTGCTAACCATCTTCAGTGTGAGGTGTCTTTGCTAAACTTAAATAATAGCTTCTGCTCATTTAAGAGAAGTCTTGGATGGAGATGTTCTTTCTCTGGACGGCTGACTGGAATGCAAAGCCAGGTCCATTAGATGGTGCAGTTGTAAAGATGAACGAGAGGGGAGCTTTGGGGGAGCAGAACCCTGTGCGCTGACGTCAATAAAAACAGTGGTTTTCTACCAGTCTGCGCATTGACCGACCATTCAAAACATTACGCTCAGCGTCGAGGCTGGACCACGCCAGGCTACTCGACTGAAATAAATTTCATCAAAGCAGAGAAGCGGACAAACGCCATAGCAGGTTTTTGACCATTGAATGTTTTACATTTTGGCTGTTGCGCGCATCAGTGTCATGTCTCGTCATACCATTCCCAAGTCAGCTGTGCCAGTGCCACTGCCCATCTATTTCTTCCATAGCTCCCTCGTTAGAAAACATGTCTCCATTGTGCGTATTTATCCACAACAGCCACGTTATCTAGGCTGTAGGCTCGAACAGAAGCGTCGATGCACTCCTGTCATCAGCACATCCCCAAACATCCTTCTAAGCCATGCTTTTGCATAACGCTGCACACTCCTGTCGTTACGTTAAATGAAATATGCGTTTGTGTCGTATGGGCCTTATCGTTTTTGTCGACATTCCCGTTTCCCCACTGTTCAGGGCTCTCGCGTCACACAGACGGGGGCGCAGTGAACCCGCACAGTAGGCTCCAGATTTTCACTAAACGCGACCTCCATCTACCTCACAAAGGCTGGTGGGCTTTAAGAGCCCCCTATCCTTGGTAGAAAATCAAATATTCTAAACGTGGCTCTGTGTTGGGTTGTACATATCATGGAAATCATCCACCATTTTACGCACAGACGACCATGGTTTGAAATAATTGGCCTTGTTTTCACGGGGGCATTGTTTTATCTAGAATTCTCCGGGTGTTGAGTGGTGGAAGGAGACGTCCTGATGGCGGACCACATCACTTTGCTCTGTGCTTTTAGCCTCTTTACAGTGCTGCCTTGTCTAATCAGGTTCAAGCAGCATTGTACAGGGCTATGACGGCGCAGAGAGCTGGGCACCGCGTCTCCCTGACCCGCTGCCATGGAACCGGTCCAATGATGACATCACCTGGTAAAAGCACTCGAACCGTCGTGGTGGAATCTCGTTTGGATTGAGAATTTAAAAATGGAACTGGGATTGTGTGTTCTCAGACCCGTCACCTGCCGAAAGGGAACCCAAAGAGTTAGTTCTTAAGAAATGCTAAACTCCAATCCTCAATTAGTTGTAGACATAATCTGGATAGTCCATTTGAGTCGACTGTTGTTGAAAACAGCTCTGTTGTTCATTCTTGTAATTAATAAAATGCTGTAAACTGATGCGCATGACCTACTTTCCCTCACTGTTCTCAGTAGGCTACTTAACTGTGTCTGATATGGGATTATAATGACTCTTCTGTTAATGGAAGGACCTCAACACTAATAACAAGCTTAGAGAAAGTATCTAGTGAACAGCCAAGCATTTCCATTCTCCAGATATCACACCACAAAATGAACATGACATTTTATTACAAATTCTCAGCTACAATGGCCATGGAAAAATATTTGTTCTTAGTCCGGAGTTTGCAGTTGAGGTTTAAAGGGTCCAGGGGTCAGGGGTCAGGCACTTGTTGAGGACCCTCACTGGCTGCAGCTACTACAGGCCCGCAGACCGTTCTCGTTGCAGGAAGTGCACTTGAGGGCTTTGAAGGAATCCGTGAAGCAGTTGCGGAACACAGACATCTTGCTGCCATGGCACGTTGGGCACGGGATGAAGGCGAAACCCCCACACATCTGGCACGTTTGAGGTTGCTGCACTCTCTGAGGAGACAAACCGTCTTTAAAAAACAAGCTATAAGCAAAGGCTCATCTTTTAAAAATCTGCCAAAAATATCCTATACCAAGCCATTTGAACCTAAAATCCATACAAATGTTGAAGTTCCAGTCAAGATGAACATGTACTGGTTACAGTTCAGTAATATCATGCCAGTTTCAAAATTTTTTGGGGCAGAAGATCATTTATAAACATTGTTCTGTAAGGGTTCTTTATTATAACTCCACTCCACTCCACATTTTCTCTACAATTATATTTCAAATTTTGGCCTATAAACCATAAACACAACACTCCACCAGGACATTTTATTGCTGCTTCTGGTCTGATTCTTGCACGCTTGACCTTTATGAGCCACACACAGGACCATCTTTTAATAACCTGCGGCCAGTTAAATACATATCTTAAATGTCATTACACACAGTTTTTTCCTTGTACGGGGAGTCCTGTTTGCGTCGGCATCTGAAACTCAAATTACATATACTCTTATAGAATGCCAAGCCTGGCTAAAGAAATGATTACATCACTGCAGGCCGTGATGCCTGTTGCCCCCAACGTTACAATGCAGGGCTCTCTATGGCATGCGTCTTCTTTGAACAAATGTGTTAGAAATCCAATCAATAACTGGCTTTTCCATTATTGAAGGCTGCACATTGGTGATGAACGCACAACGACAGTCTATCTTTCGCTTCCGGCCCACTGCAGTTGGTTCATGTTTTATGGATGACAAGATATATGAGGAGTGAGGGGAAGTGTGTTTGCATTCTAAACCAACCTACAGGTCTTAATTATCACTTATTTATTGTTTGTAAGGAAATCCCTTGCACACCCATTTTGAGGGCTTTATTACATCTTTTCTGGACACACATTAGCTCTTCTATGTAAACAATTCGAGGAAATAGAAGGGAATTATGATTTCACAAATCTGATTATAATCACCATATGCTTCAGTTTGCTGGATGAGATTCCAGGCAAATGCTATTACACTGCCCTTAAGCTATATTTCGATCAATCATGATTCTTCCATATTTCAACTATCATTTTTCCTGTATTAATTCACCGTGCTCATTTTGCAGCGAAGGAGTGAAAATTGTACCTCAATTTTGGTTAGGAGGTCTTGCAGTTCTCCGGATTCGTTCATGCCTAAGATTTTTTCAGCTCCCTGCAAAGAAAAAAAAATGGATGATAGTATGTTGGATATTAGTAATAGTTCTAGTTAGAGGTGAGCAGATTAATAAAATATTGATAATATTTTGAATGTGGTAAAAACAGTTTGAAGAAATGCAAAACTTTGAATATTTAGTATGTCATCAATATTAAACATTCTTCAAATAGTGCTGATGAAAAATTGAAATGGCAAAAAAAAAAATGATATAAAGTGATATTTCAGCACATTTGTATGTCATTTTCTGTCATTTCACATTTGTCTGATACTTAACCTTGACCAATTACTTTAAAGATATAATATATTTAGCGTAATACTCCACAACAGTACTGTAAAGTTTGATGTTACTGACCCCAAGGTAGTGTCCGTCGATGAACACCACAGGTAGTGAAGGTGGCTCTCCGACCCGTTTGCAGCGCTCCTCCAGCTCTCTGCCAAAGTCAGAGTCCAAAGCAATGTTCTTCTCCACAAACCTGACCCGGTGATTCTGGAAGATCTTTCTCACCAGCTCGCAGCGCTCAAACGTGGTCCTCACCACACGGAAGCTTGTGGTGTAGATCACTATGCGGCCGAATTCAAGGGTCAACTCCAGCTGCACAAAGATGAAGTCACATAGAAGTTAGAGACTATGTGTAGTCACCAAATATTATGTTTGTATTATTGTAAAAGCAATTGTGATTCAGTGGATACATTGAAATGGAGGAGCTTTTGATTCTGATGATGTGTGTAGTCAGTTACTGGAAAGACAATGAACAAATAATTAGCATAACTACATTTTAATGAAAATATACAAATGCTCCTTGGAAAGTTTATAGATGACAGGAAAATAAAATATTCAACAAAGAATAACAGCACAGGCTCATTCAAAAGGACTAGCTGAACTCATTTATCATATAATCAAAAGGTTCATTTCTAAACACCAATTATGAAATTACAACTGGAATAAAATGCACCTTTATTATACAATAACATTTTAGTTTCAATACAAAATAAGAGCTTTTTTATTTCAATATTATGATCTGGTCTTATAGTAGTTTTGATTTAGAATGAGATCATTCTTAAACTATTCAGAAAAGATCAAACTTTGTCCTATTTATGTGATGTCTTAACGAAACGAGTATTTTACTAGTTTCCGTATTGATTGTAATCTGGGTATAGATTGTTTTTTTTTTACTTGATACTAAATAATCCCAAACCTATTTAATGTTGTCCTTTTTGCTCCAGCATCTCTTGCGCTTGAATCCAAGTACACTGTGGACAATCAGACTATTTATCGATGTCATTTATTTAGCTAAATCACCACAACATGAATTTACTATTTTACATTGTGTGCTTGCATAGTTTTAAACTTGTTCTAAAGGTCATTATGAAGCACATCCTCTCTAGGATTTTACTTGATCTAATAATGCTTACTTTCCAAGAATGCTGGGATTTACTGGACAGTGGGATTTATTTACCCCTCAATAATTAAGTGTTATTAATAATGGACACAACCGATAGTTACACCAGTCCCGCAGACTGGCTAAACAGCATGAAGAGTGAAGGCCTAACAGCTGAGAAGCAATACCACAGCATTGGATTGATTTTGTATTTTATTTATTGTCTATATGCGGAAAGGGAATATCATATGTTGTGTTTTTGAAATGACAACAGCCATTTTAGGGCTTAGAAATTCTTGGTCGACAAAGACATGTTCTATCGACCGATTAATTGGCTGAATGTCAGAACTATGTATCTCCATGTATCTGACCCAAACTGCACTCAAAAGCCTACAACTACACAGAAGTAAACCAGTAAACCGTGTATTTGTAGGTGAGATTCACTCCGAAATCTTCAGATAATTCATTTCATATATTCTATTTTTTTCTGTTGTCCCATAGAAATCTTTATAATCCAAACAAAATAATTAGTCGACTAATAGAAATGTTGGTTGCTATGACACCAGTGACTGATTAATCGACTAAAAAACTAAAGAATTACATCCCAAAGCCATATAGTGTTTGTTGTTGACTGCCACTGACCACAATTGGGTTTAAATACTTTCTTAGGGTGTGTTCACACTTGCATGTTCACCACGTTGAAATTGTGGCTAAACCTGAATCTACGCCTGGATTAAATCAGGTCTGAAAAGGACTTGAACAGGACCAAGCCATGTCCACATCAGGACTAAAATGGGCTCAATTTTGGAACAAATAACGCCACTGAGACCCAGAACCCTTTGTTCATCTTTCAATATTAATACACTTTTTTTTTTTTTTTTTTTTTTACCTGAAGGTGCCACCACCAGCTTGCATTTATTCACAGATATTTTTATTACTACAAAAGATACCTTGGAAAAATATGCATTGTTACTCTCCACAGATCTGACCAGTAACTTAAGTAAGTACATTTTTCTCCATGGATTTAGATAAGTTTAATACTGCGGTGTGGAACATTTTAGTTAAAGTGATAACATCTCCATGGAGACAAGCAACACCGACAATAAAAATGACACAGTGCACCAATAAATTCAATGTGCACGCTCAACAGTTACTGGAATCACGAGGCAGTTAAGATTGTCTCTAACTGGACTGTAATCTGAACTCATGTTGTTAAGAGGCTTTATCTGGTCTATTATGACACCGTGTCTTCATCTAATACCTGTAATAAGAGAAATGCCTTCACTAAATGACCCTTTCCTTACTGTCACTGCCACAAACTAAGTATGGCGGTGCTGGCTACAGAGACACTACTAGAAAGCGAATTGGTGAAAATACATTAACCTGATTAGTTTCCCTTGTAACACTTACCGCAATGCATCATTAAACTTTAATTACCCTGTGACCTTGTCCTCTATTGTACTCTTCTATCCCAGCCACGGTCTTACTCTCAGACAGGTGTAACTAGATTTTTGCCAGAACAGTAGGAATGTTTCGAAGTGAAAATTGAAGACCAATACATGGCTTTGATTATTTTTTATTTTTTTTACATGTTGAAGAACTATGGTGCTCCGACAACAGCCACTGTCTCAATACTACTACTACTACTACTACTACTACTAACTATCTAAGTGTAACTAGATTTGGCCAGGACTGTTTTCTAAATAAGTTTAAAATGTTTCGAGGAATAGTAAAAAAAAATGTACCTGTTGAAAACCTACGACGCTCTCTTACTAGTAAAACAGCTACTATTACTATACAACAACTATTATTACTAAAACTACAACGACCAGACTGATTCTACTGATTCTGCTGCACCTACAGATACTAACTACTACAAAAAATGACTACAGCTACTACTACAACAACAACAACAACAACAACAACAACAACAGAAACAACAGCTACTAACTGGTGAAAAATATCTACTTGTATTCAGCCTCAATATGTGTGGTGTTTAAAAAAAAAAAATTGATACAATGAACATATAGTTGCCTACTTACACTATTGGTTGTGGGCAAGCTCTCAAAAAGTGCCTGCCCAGCGCTCACTTTGTGCTTGACCCCTCGTACCGTCCCGTTCTGGCTGAGTATGTTGACCCTCTTGGTGGTGAAGACCCTGTCCTTGGCGCCGCTGGCTGACATGAGCAGCTCGTCCGGCTCACTCTCACTATCGTCCAGCTCTGACCCCATAAATCCATACAGGTGTCCGTGAGAATCCCCACTTGTGGAAGGAGTGCTGGCCCGATCCGCATCCGAATTACTGGTGCAGTCTGAATCCAGCGAGTCGGAGGGTCCTTCATCTTTGAACATCTCCTTCAGGACCCGGCCGCTGCTCCCCGAGGCCACCCGGAACCTCACCCGCTTCTGGGGCTTGTCCTGGCCCGCTGTCACCTCTGTCCCGTCCATTTGGTCCCCTCTTCCCTCTCACATGTCCCGAGGAGAAACTGTGCGCCTCGTGCCTCTTCATCCAAGGAGTAAACGTGGAGTTACGTGGCCCATTGGATTACCACGAGGCTTAATCCTCACAGTTTGAAAGCATCTAAAAAGGAGAAGAGCCTAAGCTGCCCAACGGTCACCCTCACTCTGACTGTAAATAATGCATGGGGCGCTGCCATGGCAACGGACTACGCTCAGAAAAGGTAAAATGATAGTCAGGTCTTCAATTATTCATCTCAATTTACACAGTTTTTACTCAAGTTTGTATGCAGAGTTTTGATGAGTAGTCAGTGCTTTAATCAGTACACAGCATTTTACTATTCACTTTGTATTTCAGGAGTTCTGCCTCCTGAGTCAGAGGATGAATGAATGAACATTTAGGCCCACATATATGCAGATGGTAACTTTGTATTCTATAATTTTGTGTCACACCCATTTTTGTTGGTTCTCACTCTGTTTGTCAACTTCAAGATAATCTCTTGTCAAGGTAATAAATCATCGGAAAAGATTACTATAAAATACTACTGCTGGCCAACTTGTAAGTATGTTTTATAGCCCGTTAATATAAAGCTAAATAGAAAATATACGGAATATAAAGTCAAGAAATTACAAATGTAAAGCATGTAGGTATACCAGCTGGAACATTCTAAAATACACCAAATTACAGCACAAGTTTGATTACATCTGCTTCTGATAGTGATGTGAACTTTCAGCAGTTCAAATAACATTGACCAACCCAAAAGTGTGAATCTGTCTGGCCACAATAGTAGAAAGGTTTTATTTGTTTAATTTTTTTGCAGACATTGCAGACAAGTCTCTGGTTTGCAGACTCAGGACCACAGTTTGGATTTGGTACAGGTCTTGGACAAACTTTGTGAATCCATGGAGAAAAACATGGACAGAAAAGCATAAAATATATAATAATCTTAGTAACAAAGAGAAAATAGTAAAAAAGAACATGAGAAATAAAGGGTCTAAGTAGAGTTGGTCGAAATGTTACAAAGTTCTGGTTGCCTCTATGTACAAGGACAAAGTAGTAAGTTTACAAAAGTACAAAGAAGCAGGGTGATGATGATAATAAGCCTATAGTTCTAACAGCATTTATTTTGCCTGCACAATCAAAAGGCATAGGGTGTAAAATGTAAGATGACACACATAGTCTTCCTCTAGTCTACCTTTTTACATTCATGGGTTTCAGTTTCCTATAATAGCCAATATTTTGAGGACTTTTCATTATTCTAAAGATAAGATATTTTGTGTTAAATTGTTGCTTTCTGTGACAGCGATCCTAATTTGTTATCATTCTGAAGCCAATGGATTAACTGTAGCTTTAAGCCTACTGTTTAACAGCTCCAGGCATGACTCCGTGACGTAAGTGGAGCTCCCCTGAGCGCAGTATGCGTCCCACCCAGAGCAGGGTTGCAGGTGTTCAATGGACGCCCGGTCTTCGCTGAGCAGAACAGGGTCAGTGTATAATGTGTCACAGTGACACAATGACAGAAAACAGCAGTGTGTCAACAGACGCCCACAGCAGCTCCCTGGAGATGAGGCGCGTCTGCCCCAGCGCTGACACCTCCACTCTGTTGTTCAGGCGCCACTTTCACCACGAGGTGAGACATTCTACAAAAACTGTGCCTTTTGGCCATACACATGAAAAGTGTATATTTTGAAATTCAAATTCGAACATCCACACTATAAAGGGCAAGGGTACATTTTATGAACTGCCGACAAATGTAAATAAATAATATAATTTTGTTGTTGAAATATAATTAAAATTGCCAACATTGAATTTCTGACATGGCAAAATGAATACAATATTTGGACTTACTATTATTAATTCTGCCTCCATCAGAGTACTCAAAAGGCACTGTTTTGGTAGAATGACCCAGGCGCCTTTCCTCAGGTGTGTGCACATGGTGTTCAAAGTCTTTAAAGTGTACAGGATTATATTTAAGATTTTACCTATTATTATTATGATTATGATTATGATTATGATTATTATTATTATTATTATCATTATTCTTTTTTTTTTTTACCCCAATTTGCCAATTTTTGTGACGTTTATTAAGAGAAGAAATAATTTCATAACTGCAACCTAGCAACCACACTGGGAGGGTCCAAAAAAGAGATTCCATTTTATAACTCAGAACTACTTCCTGTAATTTTCAACTTTTATATTGAAAGTTTTCTTCATAAAACTGCAACTTGACTAAAATTAGAAATATTTGCTACAGGTAAAAATTACGAATAGAAGTGTAAATTTCTAGTGCCCAATTTGTGATTCCTAGTTTTATTTTGGCCTCATTTTGAAAATGTTTGCCAATTGAAAATGTTTATGTGATATTGGATGTTCCATGAAAAAGAGGGGAAAAAAATCTTGGGGGTGCATTGACCATTGGGGGTACTGGCACCCCTCCCCCGGTTTAACCCCAGGACCGGAACTCACAACACACACATTGATGCCACCTTTGTTTTCTCTAATACCAGTAACCTTAATTAATGCTTAGATATTTCCCCGTAGGTCCTAATTTGTCATGTAATATTACACAATGATTAGGCTGTTTATAAGTTCCTTGTTGAAATGTGTAATTATTCTGTGTTATGTTACAGTGCTCCCCCTGCTGCAAAAGGATTGTTGTTTTGCTTATATTTTCAATCAAAGCATTGCCATTCTTTCATGTTGATGTAAATATTCAATGAATCAATGCAAAGATAATTCTCCAGATGGCTAACATTCTTAACTACTTTATTAGTAGTATTACGGGTAGACTATGCGTAGCAAAGAGGGAAGTGTAGTTGCATGTACTTTCAGGAAGTTGGGTGGCCAATGGTATTTCACATGTATATATTATCACATGACTGACTAGCCACCAAAGCACTAGGTTATTTCCAACATTTAACATATGTTTTTTCTTTGACCAGAAGGAAAGGGAAATAATAAAGTAACTGATCACTCTTTCCGAACATCAGTGGTGGAAAGTATCAAAGTACAAAAGTAAAACTACTATTTGTGCTTTTAGGTACATTTTACATCAGATATTATTACTTTTACTGCACTACATTTAGAGCAGGTATCTGTACTTTCTAGTACATTTCATTTTTGAACTGCACTAACTGAAAAGTATAAAGTGTTTTTTGCATGATTTTGGTGACATCTAGCCTTAAGGTTTTGAGTTAAAGTTCCGGCTTTGAACAAAAAAATAAAAATATTAAAATCCTTTACAATTTACTTTAAAATCATTACATTTAACTCTGTAGCTCATAGATTAAAAAAAAAAAAAAAAAAAAAAGAAAACTTACATTTATAAAGCTTTTTTGGACTCTCAAAGACGCTTCACATTGCATTAGTTATTCATAATGATTCAGTGATGGTAAGTCACTATTGTAGCACAGCCACAGCCACTTTATTTTTAAACAATACTCTTACTTCAGTAGATTTTTGATACTTTCACTCCTACTTAAGTAAATTTTGGGCCTGCAGTATCTGTACTTTCACTTTATCCACCCCCAACATCCTTTCAAAATCTGCCAATTCATAGCTTATCATTGTTAGTTGAAAATTCCTTAAATTGCTTAATGTATATCAGAACAGAAAGTAAGACAGCTATTTGTTTATTCATTTATGATTATAATTATCTAAACACGAGGTGTCAAATTTTTTTCGGAGAAAGGAGGAGGTCAGAGACGGTATGACAAAGAAGTGAATAATTGGACATTTTGCAATTTTATGTAGTTTTGATGAGCCTCCACACCTTTAATAAGGCTTGGGGCATTAATATTAGGTCTGTATCTCATCAAAATGTGTGTTATTGTGGTTATTGTAGCCAAATTTCCCCTACATTTTGTTGTTTGGACCAATTTAGCAGGAACCTGAGGGCCAACAAAAAATTATCTGAGGGCTGCATTTGGCCCCCGGGCCATAGTTTGGACAATCCTGATCCAAACCAATGAAAAAACACGTACTGTTCTTTTAAGGTAATGAGAATACGCTGTAATCAAACTCTTTCTAACTCTTAAGGGAAGTGAAACTCTCTTACTACTGCAACACTTATTTCGTTACATGTGCAAAACGAGCCTTGAGCCTTCTCGTCTGGACTTTGTTTTTGTATCCAGCCACCATTTTATCTCACTCTGGCACATTTAGACAAGAAGAGACCTCTGCTGCATGGCTAAGCGGCTCTATCTCTCAGCCCCACTCATCAACAGTCTTAACTCCCTCTCCGCCTCCATTACAAAAGCCATTTGATAAGACGAATACCTTAACAGTGTTTAATATTCTGCTGCCCGCTTATGTAGCAGTAATTGAGTAGATGTGTCAAATAGAGCAAGTGATTTATGACTTTAATTTTCTGCTGCTTCAATAATCCAAATATCTGATTGCAGTTTCCTAAATAAAGACTGTGAGATTTTTTTTTTAATATTTACAATGTAATAAGCCACATTGGGTTTTTGTCAATAGGAAGGTCCCAAACTGAAGATCAATAATATCCACATGACCACAAGGGGGAAAATTCCAATTCAATTACATTTAGTCACACTGCCCAATTACTCCCATAAGACCTGGAGGCTACTGCAGCAAAGGATCATGGGAGCTGTAGCCTCAAACACATGTCTAATCAGTCAGGTGATTTATGACTTATTTTCTGATAATGCTTTTGCTTTATTGTTTGGTTACGGGATTCAAGTCACTCCAGCTGCACGCAGTCGTCTTATTTTCAACAAACTAAGCTATAAGATGCTGTAACATTTACGGTGCATTAGGTTTTTTCCACCTTTTTGCAATCAAAAAAAAATCTTTTTGCTCTAGCTTTCTGACAGACAAGGCAAAGTCACTGCAAAAGTCTTTTGTTGTTTTGCACTACATTCATTGTGAGATTTCTGTTTTCTAGAAATCTCTACTTCAATCGCAAAAGCTCAAATATTTGAGTAAATACTTATCTCGTAACAAAAAGCAGTTCAGTTGAAGCTTTTATAGGCCACTGTGTTTGCATAAGGTCTATTCAAACACAGTCAATCTGCACTACAGCTTTCAAAGAACAAAGGTGTGTTGAGGTTAGAGAACTACTGTAAACTTTATGGCCTTTTAAGATAATAATAAATATTCATTACAGAACAAGTTGACACAGGTTTGAATTGTGGATGAATTATGCCATCAATGTGTTATTGTTTGGACTGACAATCTGGAAACCTCAAAAACAGGGCACTCACACAATCAGAGAGGCAGCTTCTTGTCCCTGTTGCTAAGCAACCGCCGGAGCTACTGAGCTAAATCCCTGTAGCTGCGGTGCTGCTGATGTGATGCTGAATTATAGGGAAGAGGGGAAGAAAGAAAGGCATGATGCTGCCAACTGTGTGTTCAGGTGTGCATGATTCACTGCTGATTGTAACGTAAGAAAAGGATTTTAATCGGGTCCTTCAGAGCGGTCCTCTGTTATTACATAAATAACACACATTTTGCACCACTGGTCCCAGTTTTCAGTAGTCATAGCCCGCTGTGAGAAATATGTCTGTGAGAAATTTTCCTTCACAGTCTTATAAATAAATGAGATGCAGCCAGTGCAACACATGCATCAGACCAGTGTCCTGAAAGACTGCAGTTCTCTGTGGAAACTGCAGTGGTGCTGCTGCTGCACAAATAACATCAGCACAGTGTCATTAAACTGAGCCGCAGTGAAAATGTGAGCAGGCTTTGACCCTGCCCTCAGGAACTGAGTTTTATGAATATGAATATGTTTGAGAAGAATAGGAATGTGTTACTGTGTTTTCAACATGTGCTTTGACTGTTTTTCATATTTTTCAAGTCTTTCCGAACATTTCTTTAATCAGCAGTTTGATGAATGGAATGTTTGGTTTTCTTTTTTATTACAAGCTGTTGCTTTTGACACAGAGGGCCTGTCAAGATGCACTTTTAACTTTATTTCAATCCGCTCTTTCTCTCAACCAGCACTGCCCACACTGACACACAGATTTGTTTTTTTGTTTATCTCTCCATTATGAGCCATTATATAAGCTTTATTGTATGTTTATTGATGTCAACAAATATCAGTCTGTTACAATGTTTCTAATGACTGTGCATGTAAATAGTAGCTGTATAGTTTTGGCCCGGAATTGTACATTGTTTTAACCTGTAATATTTGTAATATCTGTAATATTTCCAGGGTCCAGGGAGGAAAATGACCTGTGTCGAAATCTGATGAATTCGCAGACTATCTTTAATTAATGGACAAACAAATTAATAAACATATTATGTGTCTCTTGAATAAAGAGTTTTATCCATACATTGCTGCTGAACAAAAAGAATTGCCTTATTGAATGTAAACAAGATTTCTGTCTCTTGTGTCTCCTGTCACACTTGTCATCACTGGTTTGATTTTTGCTTACACTGCAGGGAAAATGTCAATAGATGTAAAGATGTAGTCGCCTTGTGAATAACAATAACATTTTAAAGAAAAAAGTGACATTTTCCATGTGTTTTATCAGTAGTGAGTAGAATTTTGAAATGTTTTAAGATGTTAATTGTTTACTGTTACTGTCCCTGTCAAAAATTGGGATCTTTTGCCACATTTCTTTAATTAGAAGTCTTATCTACATGAAACAAAACCATCATATTTTCACAATAACTTACAAAAATTCAACCTGCAACAAGTGATAGAACTTTAAGTCAGAAGTTTGTACCTGTTCTGATGGGAGCCTATTAGTATCCAAAGAAATGTAAATGTTGAGTCTGGAAAATTACAAAATTTGGCATCAAACTTATCCATCTTGCATTTATTCAATTACAGATGCAGATTAAATTCGTCGTATTGTGAGCGGGGTTGCCTCTCGACAGATTTTGTTAGTTTTGTTTTCATTTTTACATTTTATTTAACCAGGAGCATTCTATTGAGATTACTCATATCTATTTAAGGGAGTCCTGACCAAGAAAGCAGCACGGCTCAGTCATAACCACACAATTTCAGACAATCTTTATATAATTTATACCTAAAACAGTTACAAATCATACGTTTAAAGTAGTTTAAAGTTTCCAGACCATTTGCAAGTCGTTCCAGGGTCTTGAGTCTTGAGATCTGACCTGTAGTCTTTATGGAGTTTTAAATGTCATATAGTGGAACATCCCAGGCAAAGCAATAACATCTCTATGCAGGTGATAAACCCTCCACCAGAAAAGTTACATAATGCACCTTTAAGACAGAATGGTTTTCAGCTTCCTTGACCCATGTTCTGGCATCATACCTTGCTTGGATATATTCTTGGACCATATCCATCTTTTTAAGACTATATTAACCTATATTTTTGCACGGATCAACTGTATAAAACTCATTGTCATTACTCCCACCCACTATTGTTTTGCGCGCAATCGTGAGCGAAGTCTGCTGCAGAGGGGGAGGCGCCCAAACCAACACACTGACAACCAACATGAACCCATTTATCCTGATGAACCACGCCTGTAAAACTAACCAGAGTAAGCCACGCGTCGCTTACACACAAACACGGTCCTGTTTCCACCAGCTGTTCCCATGTTTGCGGCTGAAAAGCACTTCAAGCACCCAGTGACTCCCCTGGCGCTGCGCTGGCACATGGTACGGTCCATACTGTAGCGTCCCCCCCTCACATACTCCGTGCTGAAGTCCGTATGCGCTCCCGCTGTCTGCGCCGCGTCCACCGCTCTCCAATCCGCTGTGAGCGCCGTGCCGTGCCGTGCCGTGCCGTGCCGGGGGATGCTGCTGCTGCTGCTGCTGCTGTGGGACCCGTGAACTGTGAGCATGCTCCTCCTGACATCAACACGACATGAAGCTTTTCTTTTTTCTTCTCACCTCCTCACACACATTAGCGGCGACCATTCAGCACTAGTGTCCGCATGAGAGAGGCGGGCGTCTGCCGTGCTGTAGCCGATTCCTGTGCCTCTTTCACGGTTTGAAAGGAGGCACCACCAGCAGCAGCCGCCGCGGGGAGTGCAGCTGCAGCCGCGGCCGCCTGGCAGGTGTCGTCGCCGGGGTCTGCAGGAGAAGGAGAGATGCCCCCCGTCAAGAGAACCATGTCTGATCTGCGGACGCGGGCTGAGGGTACGTGGAGATGTTTTTGTTGATTAAAAAGTCTTCAGCTCTGTCTGTTGTGGCACACTTTAGTTCCATGTTGTCTTTCCTTGGAGGAAGGCTCTAGTCTTTTGGAGGTGGCCCACAGCATAAGTTAGCTTTCATTAACCACACCAGGGTCAAGAAATCCCCTGGGCCACTTTAAGTCCCCCCAAGGCTATCTAGGAACTGATTTGTCAATAGCCTGAAGCCCTGGTTGAAAAGTCATGCATCTGCAACTTAAACATCCATTTGAACATTTATCTCGCTTCCTCTTGATCTCTTCCACCTTTAACTCAAACAGACATTGACGCCCTGGCAGACTAAATGGACTGGACTGGATTATCAGGTTATTGCTTGCTCAGTGCCAGTGTCACTGTGTGTAGTTGCCTGGGACTAATAATGGGAGTATTGTTGTATCATTATGGGAGACAGCGCCACTCAGTACCAGCAACTTTCTTCTGCATCAGAAGTGAAAGTGGTTGCACATCAGGCATGTGGCAAACCGGTTTATTGTGTGGTAGCTTGCTTTGGTTCCGGTGTGTTGTACATGATCATGCACCTGTCACATGCTGCAGGTGCAGGATGCAGCGAGCAGCGCTTCCTCCTGAAATGTCTTGATTCTTTAAATTCAGTGTTTGATGGCTGGCCCTGACCTCTCTCACCGAGCCCATGTCTGTGTGAACTGCTCAGTGTACTCATGATATTTATGATCCTGGGACTGCAGTAGCTGTATCTGTTTCATTTTTGTTCAAATGAAATAGTAGCACAGTAAATTTATTTTTGGATGATAAATCAGTGTGAGTGGTGAGTTCTTCTATGATAGATGTACATTTTCAGACACAGTGGGCAGGTTTGTTGTCACAACTGATAATAATAATAATAATAATAATAATAATAATAATAATAATTGTACTTGCGTCATAATGGATATGTATGTATGTCTTTCAGTTATAACAATGCATGACTTGCGCTAATGCACCTCCTCTAACAGCTGTAGTGTAAATTCTAATGGTCTCATTTGAACTCTTGCTGATTCCCTCACTGGTCATTACTGATTTGTTTTGTGCATTTGTAGATTTGAATGCCATAGTCCTTTTGCTTTTGACCTATCCTTCCACCAGTGCTTGTTGGACACCTGTCAAGCGCAGCGGGCGACCATAGTGCAGCGCTCGGGGACCATTCTTCCGCTCTTGAGCCAAGATCTTAGTCAGGATTACCCTAGCTGGAGGATTGGCCTACTGTGCATGTTGGGGGAAATCGGAGTGCCCGGAGGAAACTTACCCAGATACAGGGAAAGTGTAAAGAACTGAATCCAGGACCCTTACTGTTTGCTGTGAGGCAAAAGTACTCTCTGTAGTTTGTATTGATTTGGTCTACCTGGAGAATTCCTAAGCATGGATTGGATGCAGATGGTTTTGTGGCAGCTTTTCATTGAAATAACTTTGACTGGTGCTGGTGTTGGTCTGGAGATGCATGCTTTTAAACCTCACCGTTCATATTCTGCACATCCTGCTGGGTTTATGTGTAGCATAAAATCCCTTGCAAGAAGTGGTCAATGTGAAGCTATTTGTCAGTGTAAAAGCTGATGGTTTGAGAAATAGTGTAAATAATTAAAGGCTAATATAGATAGCACTGAAACTGTTGACAGATGCGGCTGCTGCAGTCACAAGAGTGAACTTATGAATTATGCAGATGCTATTACTGTCACCACAGCCCCCAACTCCCATTCATTACTACTATCCAATGAAGATTCAGTGCTTTATTCATTTAGTTTGTTGTTTAGCTGCATGTGTGGCACCATTTTCTCTCTTTCTCCAGTATACCAGTAACATCATGAATGCTTGTTTCATATGAAATAATGCTAGCTCAAAGTTTGTGCATATTTCCATCACCAGCTGAGTTTTTGCCTCTGTCACTTTGCTCGATTGCATCAGTAGGTTTTATTTTAGTTCTAGAATTTGATGATGACATGATTTCAAATGGTGGGGCGAGGGCCTATGTAACTCTGTGGGGATTGAAATATCCAAAATAGAAATCCACATATGTTGAAACTTATTATTTTGATTCTGATTGGCTCCACAAACTCATCATATTTTGTCATATAAATCTTATGGCTTTACATTTTTTAAACTGACAACAATCACGTCTTTGAGGTTGGTTAATGGAAACTACTTTCTGAGAAATTATCATGAAAAAATAGTCACTTTTGTTCATTTATGTTGAGAGGAGCCGTTGAACTTTGTGCTCGTATTTGTTACATGTGAACAGGCTCTAGAATTACAGAGATATGAACCATAAACCAGGTCAACACATCTACAATCTGACAGTTAAACAGCAAATTCTACCTGAGAATTCTTACCAGACCTCCATCTATAATGATTCTAGAATGTTGTGGTGTCACATGAACGCAGCTCACTGTAGAGCTCACCAGAGCAAAAGCACACTTCCTGTTCTTGAGTGTTATTTTTTAATCACCACAGTGCATCACGAGAGCTTCCATCCAGAAAGGGCAGTTCTATGCCAGGCTTACCACCTAATCCATCAGCAGCCTGTCCGTCAGCCCCCGACGCTGCACACTCCCCTGTCTCACTGTGCACGTGCCGGCTCGCTCCTTGTCACTCATCTCCTGTGCACCGAGGAAACATCTAACATCAGTGGCAGACAGCGCCCACATCAGTTGCCAAAATGCCTTATCGAGGAGTCTAGTGGTAGATTGAGTGCTTTTGGCAGCGCACTAAGAATGTTGAGACTAAGCATTTTAAGCTTGCATATAATCTTTTTGTCAGCAGAATGAGCAAATCATCTTTTCCTTTTTGCCATCTTGTAAAGTTGCTAAACACAAATTTCCCTCACATGTTTTCAGAGGCGCATCATTTTATTGACTATTGTTAGGAGTACATCTCACCTTAGCTCAACTTTTTAATGCCAGTACATTTCCCCCTCTGTGTAGTCAAAGCAAGCTGGTCCTCAGTAGCATTTCAATTACATCGGCTGAGCCTTGGTGTGTGAACAGTGGATACTGGGCAGGCTGCAGGGGAATGCACTGCTTCTGTCTGAAGGGAGAGCTGCCTGGCTGGCGGATCACTGGCTGATAATAATGTGGCACAAAAGCCCAACTCTCCTCTAAATCCCCTGTCTGGCTCCTCTGGTGTGGCACGTCAAGTCCCCTCAGGGCTCTCTCTACTGCCGACGTGGCGGCATGGGACATCTCCGCTCCTCTAGTTTCTACTTCATGTCTCGGCTCCATCACTAACCTGCAGCCAGCCTATTACGTGTGTCTTCAGATATTTATTCTGTTCACTTCAGTAACTCTCTGCTGACTGCAAGGCAAAGTGAATGTGGCAGGTCAATCTAAGAAAAAGGAAAAAAAGGAGTGTAAAAAAGAAAAAAAAAAGGAGGCGCTGAGAGTGGAGGACATACCAGTAAAGGACTCTGCTGGTGTTCTTTGGCTCGAATTTATAGGCCCTTTCCAGACCACATTGCGACATTAGACTGCATGAGCATTCGTAAGTTTATTGGTAAAAAGGTGATGCTGGTGAAGCTGAATATTTGTATTATTAATTTTGACTGTAATGACCATGTTTTACCCATCATATGCGTTTGGAGACTGTTTGCGCAGTAAATGTAAGACGAGAGAAATTCATGACAATACTTCCTAAAATGGCAATTCTAATTTCTGGGTTTAGCCATTCTTGAGAATTATTAAAAAAAATAATAAAAAAATGACAGTGCACTACTCGTCTCTATGGAGATGTTATTGCTTTGCCTGAATGTTCCTCAGTATGGCATTAAACCTAGCCATCTCCATGGAGACTCCACCGCCAAGTTACACGTCAGATCTAAAATGTTGAATGTTTTTCTAGGTTTTATTCAGAACAAAAAACATCTGTAATTTAATAGATGCAAGATTGATTATTTGAGTTTAATGCCATACTGTGCAACATCCAGACAAAACCATAAACAAGCAGCGGACTACATAAGACAAAGCAGCACTAGAAAAGTTACATAGTCCATCTTTAAAAAAAAAAAAAGTACTTGAAGACACAATGTGGACGGTAGTTTTTAAATATACAAGAGAATCCAAATGGTGATTATTATGTTGCCATTTACAACGCCACATAGTCTCTTAATAGGCAATCTTTTAGACAACTAGCTAGATTTGTTCTCAGTCTGAGCAGAGGGAGCAACATATCTAAATGTACCTGAGACTGTGTGTGTGATTTGCACCACAGCATGACGACAAGGTCAGGTGGAGCTGCGGAGACAAAACCCCACAGGAAGGCAGCACATCAATGACCATCAATGCAAAGTGAGGCCGTCTGCCCTTGACTCTGGACATCCCAGGCTTTTTATGACCCTCCAGGGGACCAGCATCGACAATAGGCCTTTCGTTCTCACCGGCGAACATCTGGAACTCAAAAGTTTCAAATGCGTTTGACAGGTTTTCAAAATCAAGTTTTACAATCAATCAAGTGTCAAAGTGGGAATAAAAGCTATAATATTGGTAATGTTGGAGGCATATTATGTAAATTTGACTTTGATGGACTTTAATAGTGCGCCCTTATTATTAGTTTACACAAAGTTGGATTTTCAATTGATTCATGCACCGTGGAGTAATCCTGTTTTGTACTACATTTAAGGCTCAAGCGTGTTGACAGTTTTCATCTACCCCCTATCTCCACCCACAACTCTGTGCTTACATTTATTATCCAACAATCAAGTCAAGTCATTGAAAATCCGCTGCTTGCGGTGAAATGCTGATCATTTCTGCAGTTTTGAACAGGAAGTCAATTGTCCCATTTTTGTTACTTTAGATCATTGTATTATAGTTTACAATGAACAAAATGTAAAATGGTTATCTAAGTAGTTTGATATTTAATACCGCCCCAAAACAAAATGTTTTCTTAATGGCGGATATTTTAGCCCATTTGTCCGCTGACAGTAACACGTTCCATCAATCAGGTCAGTGAGCATCTCAAAACACTGGCATGGATTAATTTTTTTTGCGCTTCCATTTGGATAAAAGCTATTTTTAGACATGGCCATATGACGGCAGTTTAATGCAGTGATACAAGGACAATGAAGTGAGCAGCACTGTTTAGAGGGTGTATTGTAGTAGCAAAATTAGCTTTGCTTTTAAACACACAGTCTTTCAGTCTGAATGGAGTTATATGGTGGGGAAGCAGCATTTCCTGTATTCCAGATTTTGGATACCACTGTTTTTAGAAAATTATCATTGAGTCACAATATCAAAAGTTAGTGAAGAAACATCATGATTTTACTATTATTTATGAACTGTGAAATCCTTAATTTGCTTTTTTTCAAATCAAGCTTTCTGAAAACAAACTTTCTGAACTCAAAAGTAGTGAAATTGTCAAATATAAGGGCCAGATAAAAATACTTTACATTCTAGTCTAGATCGACCTGAAATAACTCATTGTTACTCGCTACGATTGTCACAATTATTATTTTTTAGTCGTACGATAATAATGCACCTGAATAACTGCGATTATCGATTAACTGACTAATCTGACATCTTTATTGTATTGAAACCCATTTCATGATCCAATAGCATTGTATTTCACATTCACTTTGCTCTCAAACGCTGTTGAACCAGTCTGACACGACAATACCACTGTTGTGAGTGACTAGCTTTTGCCGAGTCACTTTACAGTTTTCATTCTTGTTAGCAGATCAGTTGCACGCCATATGCCGTTCTCGTTTTACCACTGACAAGTTGCCCGCAAGCGGAGCCCGCAGCGGAAAGGTTTGTGCCTGCAGATCCCCCCCCCCCACATCCCCACTAAGCTGCGCCAAGCCTGCCCCGTGATGTCACAGGAACGCCACAGCTGCCCGCGCTGTCCGGAGACTGCAGCCCACCAGCCCGCCTGTAAGCCTATGAGGAGCCAGACAGAGCGCCGCACAGAGAGGATTATTCACTGCGTGGCCTGTTGTTGTCAGTGCTTACAGGCTGTGATCTGATAAGAGACTTACAGTTGTTGCTTAGGTGGAGGCTGTTCCACGTCGCAGACCCACCGAATCCCCCCCCCCATTCACAAATTTAGGCACAAGGAGGTCAGCTCAGGCACCGACATGGCCCGAAATAGACTTACTGCAATATTCATCTTGTATAAATGAATCATGTTAGAGCTGATGAAAAATGAATGGCACGTTATGTCGGCTTTGACAGGGAGGGATCAGCAAGGTTATACATTTGCATAGATCAAAGGTAAACAAAGGCCGTGCCACTCTAGAGATAATCCCCCACAGTGCATTTTGATTTTCTGTTGGGTTTTACTGCCTACATAAATGTTTAAATTCAAGTGTAATTTATATATTTTAGGGAAATCTTGATTACAGTTTTACAAATCCATACAAATGGAGCTTCCTCTTTGCAGCACACAACCTTTTGAGTTTGTGTTTATGCTTTTTTATATTATTATTGCACTTTGTTCATTGTAGAGCGCATTATGGATCCAAGACGGCCTAATAATAGACACAGGTCCATTGATTTTCTGTTTGTAGAGGCATTTCTCTGTAGCAAGCAGCAGATTTTCATTGACTTGCTTTTATTGCTGTAAAATGTCCACAAGACATTTTTGAACCTTACATGTCTGAGTCGCAGTCTGACATTTTTGAATAAATGCAAGTGAGTGCAGAGGACCGTGACCTTACCTTAAAGTGCCTATGACAGATTAGCTTCTCATTGAATTAAAATGCAATTAAGATAAATATATTCCAAATTTAGCGAAAAATTATATAAATGTTATCTCGGGGATAGCAATTTTTTTTAGGTTTACTGTATATTTTTTTTCTTCCTGTTTGTTAGCTATTTATTTATTTATTTCAAACCGGCATATGACATAGTTTACAACACATTTTTCTAGCAATTATACATACAGAGAAACTGCCTGGTTTGGTTTGTAATTGATGACATCACATTAAGAAATTACCTAGCAACCACTGGGCCAAAACAAAAAAATATGACAATTTGTTTTAAAATTTGACAAATAAAAATATATGTGAGCACCTTTTTTTATTTTGTTGAATCAATGTTTAAAGAGTCAAAAAAGTTGTTTGTTTTATGTAGATTATGCATAAACGTTGGATGCAGTGAGCGTCCCTGGTGTGATGTCACTTCTTGTAATTTCCGACAGATTTTTCTATTTTTCTCCTCAAATAGCTGCTTGATAAAACATTTATATTTACAACAGGTATAAATAAAGTCAAAGTTAGAAAATAATCACACTTTAAGCCTCGAATGCGGGACAATTCAGGATTACTCAAACGGGTATGAATCAATCAAAATACAACTCTGACTAGGCGAATGATGAGGGAACACTGTTAGTGCGATACACTATATTCATAATAAACGATAATATTGAAACTACTTTATGCCACTGACATATTGGCTCTAAGCAGGATTATCTCAGTGAACCCTTTTCTAAATGTACAAAACTGTTTAAAAAATCAACAACCATGAGCAGCAACATAAGGAAAGCTGAAACCATTTAGAAGTTGGTTAGTATCTAATTAGTCATAAAAGTTACTTAGTTGACCCTTAACAGCTCAAAACGTCTCGTACTCCAATAAATAAACAAAAATGTGCCTATACTTGTGCAAAGGAAATGTACACATGATAAATATCGAGCCCCAAAAAACAATGAACGATCATTCGATAAAGTAATTATCGTGACAGGCATAGTAACAATGCATTTTTAGCTATTTACCTCCAACCACATAGTGCACCTTTTAATCCTCCTAATCGCAAATGACCAACTTGTTAAGAAATTCTCAACTGTTGAATTTTTAAGACTAAGGTACGCTTTACTGTCGCCGTTGGGAAATGTGTCCTTTGCATTTGATCTTCCTTCAATGCAGCTGAGGAAACCTTTTTTATTAATTGCTGTTCTTTTTCTAAAATCATGCAGCTCTGTTTTATGAGAGCGGGAATAGAAATAAAATTCAGTATTATGTAAGACATCTGCCCCTCCGTCAAACACTGCCCACGTTTCCCAATTGCAGCCATATGTCAAAGTGGCTCTGATTATCGCCTGGATTTGTCTCCGTCCACTTTAAGCACATTGTTTTGTTGACGCTTTAGAGTGACGATTGTCTCATCTGTGAGCAGGTAATAAGAAAGCGATTTCTCCCAGAGCTTTACGTGGTGAAAGCACTTTTTACGATCCTTGTTAATTGGGGGTTTGACTGCCATGTATGTGACCAAGTTAGATCAATGTCAGTAGCCCCGAGCCGACCTCATACCCTGCTGTTATTGAATCGTTCCAGCGGGAGCCCATCTCTGGCGCGATCACGTGTTTTATTGACCTGCCTACCACTGTTTGCGCCTCATTAGTGTTGTGTGCTCTGCAGCGGATGGTTGTCTGGCTGCCGCACCTATTTTTGGAAGACCCATATATATTTCTTTCTTTATTTCGAATTGCCTCAGGATGGATGATGGATAATATTTTGAGGGAACTCCCGGGTGAGGTTTATTATTTGCTGTGGTCATGGAACTAAATGAATCAGCGCAACACAGTCCAAGTCAGAGTATGTTGTTCCTTTGTTCATCTATTTATTTTGTTTTTGTTCCATCTTTTCAGTATGTTGTAAATTGAATTGAGAATTTGCAAATTTACGATATTTGATATGTGATATTCGATAACTATGTTTACTATTGCTAAAACAATATTACATTTTTTTTCCTATACTTTTTGATACTGTAAATTCAGTTTAAAATTAATGTTTTTTGCCACGCGATATTGCCAAAAATTATTTCTTAACGAGATAACGATCGTCAGATAATGTGTTTAAACATGCCTTTTTAAAAGTATTACTTGAGGTTTAAGTATTAGACAAATGTAAAATTAATCACAAATGTCCAGAATTATCACCTTATACCGTTATTTGGAGGTACATTTTTCCATTTTTGTTTTTAATTGGCTCTTTTGCAGCATTAAAAAAAACTACTATATATTATAATTTTGCATAGCTTCAACATTCACAATAATATCTAAATGGTGATATATTGCCCACCCCTACGTATTGCCTAGATTTACCTGTCAAACTGTGTCAAAATAAAACTTTTAAAAGATTAAACCAAACCAAAACAGTATAAAGGCTGAAAGAAGGAAAAAAAAAAAAAAAGCTTTTTTATGTTACAAAACAAAACAACAACTACATTTCTACATTCTACTTGTACTTTTACGGCAATACATTTAGCTTCTTGCATTATGGATTATTTCGTTAGCCGATATTGTTTTGATAGATTATGCAGCCCTAGTTAGCGTTGCCATTTTCACACTTAAACATACCAACGTTACATGCGCTTTAATGTTTAACCCTGACATGCTGCACTTGGTAATCCGTTCAGTTTCGGATCGTTATAGAGGCTGTCGAGAGCATTTAATCTTACTGGTGTTGACAGCCATGGGTGCAATAACTTTTGACCCGCAACACTCCTGGCTGACCCGATATAATGCATTACTATGCGGCACATCATCCATCTACAGAAGCGATGTTCTCTTAGCACTGTCATGATATCAGTTTATAGTCCAGCGGAAACCAAGAGTGAGTGTACAGGAAGTGCACGTTTTCATACTATCAACTTCTTTTTTTTTTTTTCGTCACGTCCTGTGACGACTGTTGCTGTACATTTAAAATAGGGCTGCAATAATGATTATTTTAATTGTAGACTAGTCGATAAATCTTTCTGATTTTTATTGAGACTTTTTAAAATAATTTTTTAACCAAATACAATGTTGAAATATGATGACTGAAGGCTTCTACATAGAGAATATTTACAAAGAAACTGTATTCATTTTTGACATTTTCATTTAATCATGTTTTCTAACTGTCTTTGTTATAAAAAATATTTTTAGTAGGGATGGTATATCGGATATCGGAAGGGATCCTTCCAAGGGTCCTATAGCCGCCCAAGTATTGCCTTGATGACAAAATTAAAGCCGAGTAAAGCAAAATGTTTTCCTATATCAGCCCGATATATTGGTCAATCTCTAATCACTACTTTAGTCAGTGTTTTAGAGACTATATAGTCCAGATGATGATTATGGTTTTCCAAACACGACTATGATTATTTGATATTGTCGGCTAGTCACAATTAGTCGATTTAATCGAGCATTGCTGATAAACAAAAATAAATGTTTTTTAACTTTTTATTGTCTTTGTCAGACAGCTCATTGTTATTATGACCCATATTTGGAGAGACTTTTGGCAAAATGAAAGTTGGCCAAAATAAAAATAATTTTGTTTTTTTCAAAATGTTTGACCCTCTAGACTGTTTTCCAAGGGTCACCAAAATCATATAGTCTCACTCCACAATAAACCATCATTTTCATTTCGCATTTTAATTTAATTCGATTAAAAAAGGTATAAATACATTTCAGCTGATACCGATATCTGATTATTTCATTATAAAATAGATCAAATGTAATGAATAAAACAAATAAAATGAATGAAATGAAAATAAATAAATGATAAGAAAGGAAAAAATAAAAATAATGATGTATTTAGCTGGGATATATAATCATTTGTTGCTTTATTGTAAATGATATTATTAGCCTTGTTAAGTATGTTAAAAACGTATAAAAATACATCTGTGCCAAGTATTGGCAGGTTTTTTTGTATCTATTATATCGGCCAAGCCGACAATGACCGTCACTGACCTGTTTTTGTTGAATACCATCTCTAACTTTAAAAATAACTTATAAAAAATCCCTGCAGATATTCCTAGAATTGTCCCCTCTGTAAGCCTGGTTCACTTAGCGCGGAGTAAAAAGAGAATGGGATATCCTGCATGCAAGTGTTCGCCAAGGCCAATTCACGCTGAGCCTTGGTTTCCCCACTGGGCATCCTGTCTAAAATACGTGCCCTCTTGCGGCTATTGTTCCACCCATCTGTCTGTTGGCCCACACAGGCAATAATCCGGACATTTGGGCTCCTTCCAAACTCATTACAACACTTGGTGGCATTGATCCTGCCTCTAGAGGTTTTCCTCAGTGGGAGCTTTACCTCTTTTAAACCTTATCTGTCCCGCAATTACCCTTTTTCTATTTGTGGGTGCTTAATATAAATGACTTTGCTGATTCAAACTCTCAGCGATGAAAATGCAACATCATAAATTAAAAATAATTTTCTGAGCGCAAATGCGTCCAGTTTCCCCAGCCCTGCTCTCGTTGATTATTGATGCCGGCGTAGTTGAGCCGTCGCACGCCCCACAGTTAATGAAATTAGTGCAGAGGAAAAGCCCAGTGTCCACGAGGGAGCTTTAAGAGCCAGTCCCGCTGAGACTGGTGTAGCAGTGGCTGAATACTTTATCCACACAGTGAGTTTGCGGAGCTGGAAATGAATGAACATGCAGGAGGAGGTGGACTTTGTAACGCCGTCAGCAGGAGAAGCCGGTAAGACGATGCTTTATATCCACTTTTATTGTTGTCTATTTAGCATCATGGCTTGTATTTGCTACTTTTTACAGACTTGTTAGAGAGTTTCTAAGTGGTTAAACGTTGAAAAACAATTGCCGTTGGCTACCTAGAGCTACTATATAGATTAAGTATCAAATACAAACAAGACAAATGATAGTGAGCAGAATTGTGCGCCCGAGTCATGTAGCACTATTCCCTGCTGATGGGCTTTTCTGAGTGCGATCTCCACGTTGCCACTTCTTATCCTATTTAAGTCTGCAGCTTGTTTCCCATAATAGGCTCAGGTGTGTGAGAGGAGTAAGGACCTGCAGATTAGATGCCGCGGTGCATCTTCTGTTCGCAATGATTGGACTGCTCCGTGTTGCAGTCAGAATACAGTTTGGAATGGATGGGAACAAAAGGCATCGTAACAGTGCTGCAGAGTTTAAGGTGTGTTACTTTGCGTTTGTCCTGGTCTGAGTCCACTTTAGTCCTGTTGTAGACTTGGTGTGGTTCTCTTCTAGTCCAGGTTTACTTGAAGCATTTTACAATAGAATTTCCTCCCACTTTCTTCACACCATTGTCTTGTACCCTTTTTGTAAACTGCACAAGATGAATAGTGGAGAGGAATAGTGGAAACGCAAAGTTGAACAGGAGCAGCTGCAACTGGTGCATTGCAGCACCTGGTCTGTGGCGGCCCGTCTCCTGCTGCGAGCGCTCACTCACACCACAGACACACAACATCAATCAGGTCTGCTCAGTTCGGTGAACCGGCTCTGGCTCACCTCATACTGCAGCAAGTCCACCTTCCTCTGCACATTTGTCATCGTACACACGGTTCCTCTGACCCTGCCTTCACCACTTCTCAGCTCTTACATTAACCTCCCTCCTGGGTTTTCTCCTCGGTGCAATCACAAAGCTGTTAGCTGGGCGTTTCAGCGCAGATATTTCCCCTTAAAGCTGTACGTCCTCATTTGACCAAAGATGCACTGAGCTGTACTCTACTTGCAAGTTAAGCAATGCAACCTTAATCATTTGAATAGGTAACATAATGCAGTCAGCTTTTAAGGTTATAGACACATTTAATACGGGATTATTGAAACGTAATCGCTAGGGATGGTACAAGACCTCACAAGATAAAATTGCCACAAGATTGTACGTACATTTGGAAAATAATCTTGTTACATTTTACCCCACATGTCACCATTTGGATTGAACACAAAGGGTTGTTGGATGGGTTAAGTGCTGGGGAGTCACATCTCTTGAGAAGCTGTAGTTCCAAAAAGCAGTGCTACAATGACAAATCAAAATAAATCTAATCGTGTTGCCAAAATTGTGAACTAGATAGGACAATGTATTTATTATTTAATGTCAATCTCATCTTGTCTCGTTCTTGTGAAAGATTCTGCCTCATCCCACCCCTTACAACAATAGCTCTAAAATACTCTCCCGATCTGGGATTAGGGCTGCAAGTAAACAACAACAACAATATAGGAAATTTAAGATTATTAATTTTGGTCCTGATAACGATTGCAATTATTTAAATGATCAACTAGTCGCTATGATTCCAATTCATCATTGCGGCCTTATTTGGGATACTTTTAACTGAGAACACATTATATCACAGAGAGGCTTTGGGTTTATCAAAATGTACATACATACAACATAAACAACATAATGTGAACACATTTTGTATTTCTAGGCATGTAACTATAATCAATACATGCATGCTGAGAGTATAATTTTTGAGCTCAATGTTTATTGTACCTTTTATTATTTTTTTCATTAACAACTCTAAATTTGTTTTTGCATATTAAGCTTTATTGAGCTGAAAAGTGTTGAATAACTAATATCTACAACTTATTAACAACACCAACTCACAAATGCAATTTATTTGTCACAGCTCAGTTATGTTTACTTACATACTTCATGAGAAAGTTTAATGGAATTATCCTGGTTTTGAGGTATTGTGTCAGTGGCATAAAGTAGTTTCAAAATTATTAGTTGTGTAGTTCTTACTCTCTCATTGTTACATGGTTCCATAAATTGACCTCTTTTCAAGCGGCTTCTAACCCAAGACACTGTTTTTACCGCATACAAAAGGATGCCTGTGACTTCCTCATTGCTTGTTAGACATTTCCTCTTCAAACATCGGCGTGCGTCTCGAGTCTCCCCCATTTGCTTCTAAGCCCACACGTCTTCACCTCCCTGCTAATCCTATAAACCACCTTTGTCGACGTGACGTGCCTGCGTGCGCTCTTGCATAAGCGGACCGGGATAGCCAGCCCGCGGTTCTCCCTGCGACCAAAGCACAAGGGGGCTGGCGGTTATTTTTAGCCCCGAGGCGCATGCTGAAGGGGACCGCCCCGCTTGTGAGTAAACGACGAGGCGAAAGCAGGAATGTCGGGCTTTATGCTCGTTGGAAATCTGACCCCGACCCAAAGTGGATCATTAAAATAACAAGAGATGTGTAATTTAAGCGTCGAGTTTTGTGTAACATCAGTGAGAATGTGTTGCGCGTAAGGTGAGAATAAAGCGCAGAAAGAGTGGAGAAAGTTGTGTGACTTTGAGAACGGTGCCAGCCTCGACTTTGGCTCCTCTCGACAAGCAGGAAATATGGCCCGCAGCGGATCTAAGGCCTTTTACTGGGGCATATCCGCTAGGGTTTGGGTTGCACTCCTTTGTAGGGCGCTCAGGTGGTTGTTGTCGTTGTCGTCGTCGTCGTCGATTCCGTGACCTGGAAAGCTTTTAGGATACCCCTCCTCAAAGTTCGGACTATTTTAGATGCCGCGCTTGTGCAGTTGTCGAGGGTATACCCGGCTGACCTTACCTGATAACCTGGCAGCCATTGCCACCTCATGTCAGGACTGGACCGCTCTCTGTCCGCTCATGGAAATACACACATGCAACCGGAGATGGCCGCGATGTTGATGACTTTGAGATTTAAGCCAGCTCTTGCGCCACTCTTAAGGATACAAATCCAAGCATATAAATTAACTTGGGACTGGACAGGGAAACATGAACCGTTTATTAGAGAATTTGTACCCTTTCAAATATGTTACGTAATAAAATGAAGCCACCACCGCCTTAGTTCTTAATGTTGTTGTCTTGTTACTGAAAATTCAAACTTATTTTTGATATTAAAAGATTTGATACTATTTGATACCACAATGAGAATTATTATACAGTATAGAATTACATTTTCAACACACACACAAAAAAACCTTTCTTATAGCGCTTTGGTTGTAGATGAAGTCCTTCTAAAACTATTTGGGAAATGTCCAACTTTCTCCTTTTTAAAATTATATTAAAATGTATTTGTATTTAGTATTGATTATTTGCTAGAAAGAATACATTCAAATACATTCATCTGTCAGGTACTTGCTGATTTCTCCTCGTAGCTTTGCCAGGTGCCCTGCCTATGACCTTTTTATAGTTGGACAATGGAAGGAAGTGAACAATGATGGATTCATGAATGAACAAATGTAGCCTTCAGTAAAGTGCCTCTAAAATAATAAAGGTTACTGTTCTAACTTGGTGAACTTTATCAAAATGATTGGGAGTAAAAAGCGGGAAGAATGTAACTGCCAGTGAAAAAAGTTCTTTGGGTTATTGCGTAAAACATTTGGGTGCCAAAGTAAAGATAAAGGTGACCCAATAACAATAACACATCGTGTGACGTTTTGGCTCACCAGTGTAGATTTGCTCAGGGTCATGACTGTGTTAAGGAATGCCTGAGTGAGCACTTTTCAATAGATAAGGTGTGCACTCTTGCCAGGATTATATATAAGAAATGTTTTATGGTTTACTGTGGCCAGATAGATACTATAATTATATATATAGCATCATATTTTTAACGATTTAAAATACATTTTTATTCACATTTGAGCTCAACAGCACCATTAATCATGTGTGGCATGGTGGTGGAGTGGAAAGCACACATGCGTGTTATGTGATGCAGCGTTGTAAGTTTGAATCCGTTTGCACTGCCTAGTCGTCCTTTTTTAAAAAGAAAAGGAAAGCAATAATTTGTAGTAAAATAAGAGTCTACATAATGCTGCTTGAGACATTTTAAGCTTTTCGAACCAGTTGTTGTCCAATTGGGAATCTTCTTGGATCAGAACCCTTTGGAAGCCATTCCCTGTGATTATCGAACTGAAAGTAAAAAAGCAAATGTTATAGGCAAAATGCGCCATTTTTTTTCACAGTGCAAAATGTCCATTGAGATGCATTGACCAAATTTGAAGCAATGTTAAAACGGAAACATACGAGCCGTGGACAAACCGGACAAGAAGCTGGGTCAATGATGGAACATTTATCACTAAATGTCAAAATAATTTGTAATTAATGTTCATTTTTACTATTCAGCAGCTTTCTCTCCATTGGTTTAACATTAGACGACCTGTCATTTCCATAATATGTTACGACGCGATCCCAAGCTCTATAGGTGGGCGGAGTTAACAGTCCAGTCTGATCCTTGTTCTCTACTCATAGTTCAACGTCGGGTAAAGGGCCTTTTCTCCAATTTATATTTTAACTACCAGTGCAATCTACATTTTGCTGCGCTGAAGGAGATCTATCAGAGAGAAGACACTCCATCTTTGTTTTACACACACCACCATCTGCAGTATTGTGCGATATTGTCTAGTAGTTTCAAGGACATCCGCACACGAGCCAGCCCAAACACTTCAAAACACTTTTAATCTCACTTTTGTTTGGTCTCAGTGGAACGCCTCTTATAGAATATCCTTTCTTCTGTCTGTTGCAGGATATGAAAAGACAGCCGACACCACATCGGAAAAGACCTCTCTGGCTGACCAAGAAGATGCGCGGCTCATATATCTTAACCAGCCACAGTTCGCCAGGTTTTGTAGTAACCGTGTCAGGTAAGAAAGTACATGAATATATCCCTAATTCTACCACTTCTACAGCCGGCAAAGTGTGACGTAAAGGGTTTTAATAAAAAAAAAGAAAAGGAAAAAGTAAGTAAGTTCTCTTGATGGTCACAAGTTGCTACACCACTACTCCCCGACTGCGTTCCGAGCACCATCCAAACTTGGCTTCTTCATGTGACATAGATTATCATCACATTTTCCCACAGTCCAATGTTATTTGTTCCTAGCAATTTTAAATACACTCTTCCAGCATAAAACAAATATTTTTGTAAGAGACAGAACAAATGTTACGTCTATGTTCTGTTCTAATGCGGCCTATCTCAATCAAGTTTAGACATCCCTGGTTTAGTTCAGGAAATAAATTGGACTATTGTAGTCTTGAGTCCCACTAATGAATTAAAGGTATATCTTGTTGATCTTCATAAAAATAATTGTGAAAGTATAGTTGTCTTTTCTTTGTTTTCAATCATAAAAAATGGTGACTTTCAATACAATGGGCTTTATTTCTCCATATCGTCCAGTCTCACTTGTTTACAAACTTTATACATTGGCTAAAGTTTCCCTCTCAGCCGCTACCAACCATTCCATTGGTTTTTGTTTGTCCTGTTGTTATTTAAAACTGCTAATGTTAACCCCTGGGTCATCTATGTTTTGTGAGCCTAGCCCCACATACCTGCTTGTCACTGCAGTTAGATGTACGTTAACCTTTACGGTCACAAGCCTAACAGCTAAATTAAGCCATACCGTGTTTCAGCCACTCGCATTGTAAGCTTGATACATGATGCACTTTTGTGAGACACGAGGTAACTGACACAAGCTATGGAAACACAGTTGACACTTTTACACAGTGACACATCCCATAGTATTAAAAAACAACAACATTTGATCACTTCACACACATCCTGGTAATGATTATTTTGTATATAGACTTAACCTTATGCTGTCGTTGTGCTTTCTTACCTCATCTTTTAATTTGGCTCTATTTTTAATCTTCAATATAATGTTTTAATCTTTGAAAGTATGCTGACTCATATTTTTTATTAATACTTTATATATGTTTTTTTTTTTGTCTTAAAAAAATATGACTGAGCATTCTTCTGCGTTTGCTATTGCTAAGTTCGATTTTCCGGTGTCTAAAATGATCGCTTCTGCATGTGAAACTTTAGCCTGTACAGACAAATGTATGAAATGATGAGTGCATGAGAAATCCACTGAATTATTTAGCTTCATTGAGCCATCTTTGTCTGATCGCAATATCAACATGTAGATTGATTTTCATCCCTGGTATCGATCTGTGTCAACAAAATGTTCACACTTCACCTACATGATAAACATTTAAGTCTTGGGAATGTTTATTCATGTCGTGTTAAGTTTTGTTTTGTTTTGTTTTTTACTTCATTACCCAAACTCATCCAGAACAGGTGGCAGTTGAAGTGTCACCTGTAGAAAATCCTTCTTTTGTGTGTGCTAACTTTCTTGACATCTGTTTTGGGCACATTTGCAATTCAAAGACAACACGCCCTAGTCCTCATTTTTCAGGTAGACTTGTCCTTATCCGGCTTGAGCCCGTGGCATGGGCCTGGATCCTGCCAACAGTGAATCTAATGGCAGCATTTAGTGTTCGCATCCTGCCTGCACGGTAAAATCCTATCTGCAAAAACAATATTCATATTTACACATATGACTAACCCCTCATGCATGCTGTTGCAGGCATGTATGACTTGTGGATTGTCTATTCAGCTATAGCTTTTTGGCAGACCGTCTCAGAATTGAACGATGATTAATTGCACAATTGAAAACAACTTTAATCCCACTGCAAATGGAGCGGTGGCACAAACTCTCTTCCAGTTATGTAGGCGTTAAGTGCTGACAGTGTTTTGTGGGACGCCAGGGTTAATCTCCACAGGCGCGAGTGGACACTTATAAACACTCATCCTATTATTAAATGATAATTTGAGAACTCAACAGATGTATTAAAAAGACAAACTTGACCTTGAGTTTGAAAAGCTTTGACAACATTCTGTTTTAGATGGTAGCAGCATGGCATCTTGAGAACGCAAAAGAAATCTGTGTTGTAGAAGAAGCTGGGCTCGCTACCATTTTAATTTTCCTGCGGTGCCAAAAAGTTCAGGTAGTACTGGTAAAATAAAATAAAGTAGTTCTCAAACTGGCTGAATTTTTCAAACTCAAAAAGGAAATGGATTAGCCCAATGAATAAACCAGAAAAATGTCACTATGCCTGTATGTATAGGTCCCATTTGTCCCAATGTCTGGTAAATTTGTCCATGTTTAAGTTCAATGTAAAAGTCAATCTGTCCGTTTTGTAAATGTAAAGTTATTTCAGTCCAGTCCTTGATAGTCAGCTCCGTACCTGTCGTCCATTATTTTGTTGTTGCCTTTTTTGCTGCTGCCAAAAGTACACCTAACATGTATCCATCGATCATCTCCATCGCCGGAGCTCTACATCTGAGCTACATTGTTCTAAAGTTGAATGTTGCGTCGAAGACAGTCTTGTACCCAGTTTTCATGTGTCCAGAGACAACACTATCACTTGACATTTTCAACAGAAATATGAGTTACTGGTTTTGTTTGATTAAAATATGTAATTTGTTAAAAAAAAATCAATAAAATGTACTGCTTTATGTTTCTAGATAATGGACACAAAGTAGGTACTGCAAAAAAAAAAAAGAAGACCACTCATGTTATGTATGCTGTTGTCGCGATGCTAAAATTTCAATCTCAATTTTGTTACAAAAGAATTGACTCTATATTTGACACAGATTTCAATGCCAAAATGACAATTAAAAAGACACAAAATTGTTACCGTATGGTCTTTTCTTCAGATAAAGTTCAAGATCATTTTAAAACTGTTCAGGAAAGGTCAAATTTTGTCCTGATTAGGTGATTGTTTTTAAGTATTGATGCTCAAATTAGTATCTAAATTTAGAGGCGATTTATGATATGCGTTTAAATACTTTTGTTAACTCTACTCATGTACCAGTTTTGGAAACCAGTTATCACTAAGCACAAGGTGTCTTCTGAGAAAAAAGAAAAAGGACATTTTCCTTTTAATACAGTCCTAGTCAGAAGGATCTTGACGTGCACCTACTCTATGGCCATATGTTGAACCTTTACGTTGTTTGTTGTTATGCGATCCATCTTCAAATGGAACATGGTACAAAGCCTGTGTAAAAGGAATCATACATCTGTATTGTGCTTGGTTGCATAAGCCTGAGTTGTTAGCTGATGGCCTAGCTGATTTGATTATCTCCTTTTGTGGTCGGTTCGCCGTCGACCACGAGCTGGCACACACCAACCCTTCTGAAGATGCACTACAAAGTATGAATAGTCTCGCCCACTCGATTAGATTACTTTGTTGGCCTGCCTCTTTGGGGGTGATTCATCTTGGCTTTTTTATTTGTTTATATAAGAAATGGTTGTAAGGCAGATAAATGGCTTCGCTAGAGAAGTCTGGTGAGAGCCGGTGAAAACCATTCCATAATGGCATGATTTTGGCACCGAATTACATCCCTGATCGACCCCCTCATGGAAAAGAATTCAAAAATGACTTTAGAACTACGTATGAACAAACTCTTAATTTCACATTAGCTGTAAGATGTATACAGTACATACAATTTTAGATGATATTGTGAAGGTTATATTGAAGATATGCAAAATTTTAATATTGAGTATATCATGTATAGGAAAAAATCTTACAAAAAGAGCTGATTGAAAATAAAACGTTATGTTGCAAATAAGGATATGAAGTGATATTTCTGAAATGTGTAATTTATTTTACAGACATTTCCAATTTGTCTGATAGTGAAACCTCAGCTAATATGTTTAAAGACATGTTTAACCATATTTCTGTTGGAGTGACAGATTCTGAATATCGTTATCGGGACATTCAAACAAGTGTAGAGATTTATTGTTGTCGCCCACCCTTTAGTAAACTTGGTCTTAGCTCTACCGATCGGACATGAGTTTTAAATTTAGCACCACTTGCTATGTTTAAATATGGAAAGGAAAAGCATTAAGGATCAATACCAAAGCTTCAAAGTGGAAGGAGTTTTGTGAGAAAATCTTGTTTTGCTCCTGCACACTGTCTTGATCCTGATTCTTCTGCCAGGAAATAAAACGTAAGATCTATAATCATCCATTAAGGAGCGTGTCAGGTGATCTCTGGAGGAAGTCATGTAGCAACCAGAGCTGACAATGCCCCACCGCATCCATCAACTTCAGATTGGAGGAGGCTGGAAATCAAAACCGATCAGAGGTAAGAAATGGAACGATAAGGGAAAAGAACTATCATTATCTAAATTAATTTATTAAACATAGGAAGGACATTTTGACCAGATCCGCCATTGGAGATCCGTCTTCCTTTTCTGTCTCTCAAGGGAAGCTCGTAACTGTGCATTAGCTCGGTCAGGCTGAATTCCCAGCGGACACACCTTTTACTGCGCTCTAAATGTGCTCAAGTTATTGTACTCTGCTTTGGGTGACGCATGACAACATACAGTACTTCATTTAGAGGCCATTACCTTCCGTCATGGACCCACATGGACAAAGGAGTGCTGTTTACTGTAATATGATCCTCTTGTAATGTCAACTCTGTATATTTGCGCTCACCTTTCAACCTGAACTTTTTTCAGATGTTGACAGATTGACTACAGTATGCATCAGTCGTCATGCGTTATGTGAAACGCTCCTGCCAGCCTTTAGAGTGGGCAGCACTACAATACAATCACATAAAGATGTTCTGAGTGTGTTTCCTGTTTGTTTGTAGATTGGTAACTTCATTAATTCACCAAAGTCGAACAGCTTGGTTTTTTTCTATCCGTCCAGTGTTACATTGTCATGTTAAGACGAGACAGGTCTTGTACTTGCTGTGATGTTTTTTTTTTTTTTTCTTCACAGTATCATAGACTGCACGGAATGAGCAGAACATTTGCACATTAGTTTGACGTAGAAGTGGGTGTAAGGGGCTAAAAAAAATCAAATCATTGTCACGCCTTTTTTAGAGCCGAGATCACGATTTCACTTTAATCACAGTTCATACAGAATCTTTTTATGCTTCATTAAGGCGAGACACTACAGGCAAAGGTTGGTGTTTCTTCACTGTTTTAGTTTTTTATGGTCTGTTTGCTCTCTGAAGATATACTGTAAGTTTTGCCTGGAAACCACAACATTGTCCAATCTGCATCTAAATATGTTATATTTAATTTAATCAGTTTAAGATTATATTGATTCCATATATTTAAATGCAACATTACAACTTCAAAGTCAGTTTTCTCAATGTTTTTTTCAATATCTGATATGTCAACAAAATGACGCAAAGAAGAAATGTGTACCTTGCTTTTATAAATTTTTCAGATTCGGAGGTCCCACACATTTTGGCCATTTTTGCACACACAATGCCTTATTTAGATATGAAAACTTTACACGATGAAAAACATGCATTCTTTTCTTACTTTTATGTTAGCAAACTACACATAAAATTTCATGTTTATATATTTAAATTTGAGATCATTTCCTCTTCACCTGCAGTGTCTCATTTCAAGTGGTAACTAAAGCTATCTGCTATTGGTTAAATCCACCCATCTCTCACTCAGACAGATAAGGGAAAAATGTGTGTGTCCAAAAAAATGTTCTTTGACTGTCCAAAAAAGTGCTATATATTGATGTATTATTAAAAAAAAAAAAAGCTGCATTCAACTGAAAAGCCTTGAATACGTCATGACGATCTCCTCAAATTTAGACTCGACACCCAGCCCTCATTTGACGTTGGTGCTTACTTTAGCTGGCTCACCATTGTAAAATCGTTGTTTACTTTCCCTGGCTCACCATTGTAAAATCCATATGCTCGCCTTTTCATGATGCGCCGGCTGTAGCCTCATTGTGTATGTGTGCCTGGTTTGTGCACGGGTGAGTAAGCAAAGCATTGCCAGTGGCTGAGCATACATCATGGCATATATCATCCTCCAAAGTGGCTGTTCTGACTGGACCTTTAACACAGCCGTAAATCAGAATGCTGGAGGTCTGATCCTCAGGCTCTGGAGGGCTCCACCAGCTCTAGCATGAAACCAGCACCACAAGCCCACAAGCCCACCGCAGCAGAAGGCTCATGTCTGCTTGCTCCCGCCTTCTTTATGATCCTTAGCTCTGGCCTGTTGTTGTCATCAGAGCACATAATGACTCTCCTCCCTCTGTACTTGGACCTAAGAATGTGGCCTTGTTGTTGTTTTTAATTACTTAATTGATTTGTATAAAGTGTCTTGTTAAAATGCTGTAATATTAATGTACCTTTTGTATTCAGTACATTTAATTGTTTCATAAAGGAATTGGTCTGTCAAGATGGAAATCAAAGCCACAAGACCCTTTTTAAAAGTTTGTAAAAGAAAACATTCATGATTCTTGAAATTAGGCGAAAGTGAAGTGGGACATGAAGAGTATTCAATGGAGGAAGTGGGGGAAACCACAGATTATTACAAAATGTGAAAAATCAAGTTGGTTTTGGCAAACGAAAACCACTCTGATACATGTGAGTGATATCAGAGCCTGGTTTAAACAGGTTTAAAGTGACATATTAACAAATAATTTTGTTTATGGAATACTATGGGTGCCACTAAATGGAAACTTGGCGTTTTTGAGCATGGCACAAATCGGTATTTTATGTTTTAACGGACAAATACTCACAAAAATACTTTTTGTGAAACTCAAAATCAAGTTTAAGGCAAGAAAACAGCATTTCTTCCTCTAAAGAAAAGAAATCAGCTTTTCTACCCTCAAGATAAAAAAAAGTTATGTCATGTTATAACGCAAATAATCTTACCACTAAGGGAAACACTTCTCACTATTCCTTGTATAATTGTACAGCAGACAATGTTCTTTATCATCCCTTATGTAAAATGCAATTTCTTTGTGTTTTCTCTCCCTTTCGCCCTCTGCTGTTATTGACACTGCTGCTGCGTGATGCCGACTGCAGCACTGCCAAATATAACGTCCTCACCTTCCTCCCGCGGTTCCTCTACTCTCAGTTCCGGAGAGCGGCCAATGCCTTCTTCCTCTTCATTGCACTCTTGCAGGTAAGATGTATTGCCGCTGCCATCTTGGTCTGTCTGTCTTGCTTACAAACCAGAGTGCTAGAAGTGTAGCCGATATATAGATTTAGTACCTCATTAGCGCTAAATCACACTTCTCCCTGGCCGTAGTTTTTGCTCTGTGACTGGTGTGTTTGTTCTGACCGAGACACCAGCTTCCTTAAGGTCATGGCTGTAATTTCATACACACATGCAATGGCTTCCTTTCATATCTGTGCCTGTTAATGAATAATACATGTAATACTATGTGTGCCACTAACTAAAACCACATTTGCCTGTAGATATAAAACCGCTACATGTTACGAACTACATTGAGTCAGAAGGTCACTGTTCCCTGTCCTTGATTTTGCAACTATCAGGAAGTATTAAATATATACAATTTGAAATAAAAATCATTTCATTTTCTTCTTTTTTTTTATTTTTTTTTAACATATTTTCTTAATGCAATGCTTACATTTAGGAAGTTGTTTTAAAGGTTCACTGATGTACATTCATGTGTGGTAGGAGCGATTTTGACAAAAAGTAATATCTACTTTTTTTGGGGGGGCCTTTCTCCAAACGGATATTTAGACGCTGTTGCAACCGTCAGTCAAAATTTTACTGAAAACTGCATGAAAACAGTAAATGGACTGTAAAATTTACCAGAAAGTGCAGAAATATTATCTCGTATGTTTATTGGGAAGATTAAAGTGCAAGTAAATTTTATTTTAAATTAATTTTTTCAGCCCTTTTTAAAATATAATTTCTTATTATAAACTATGTACTCTATTTGCTAATTATCTCAAACAACAATTTACATATTATCTATTTTTCGATGTAGTTCTCTTCTCTAGTGCAGGGTTCTCCATGAAGATGCATTGGCTTTGCTTTGAGTGTTCCACAGAAGGGCATTCAACTTTTATCTATCTCTTAATTCAATTTCACATGTTTTTATTGCTCAAAAATACCTTTGAACAAAAGGTATTCTTACTTTACTGTGAATGAGGTCCCTCTCCACAGATCAGACCTGTAACTTGGCCTGCAGATGGAGAAATATAATGCCATCTCTTGAACATTCTAGGCAAAGTAATAACATTTCGAGAGACAAAGATATTACAACACCAATATTTATTTTGATTGTGAATTTTAGGCATATCTAGTAACTTTCTGTATCCCAGAGTAAGACGAATATTGTTTAAATCCCCCCCAAAAAGCACCAAAGACACTTAAGACAGTCACTTCTTCGTCTTTTATAAGTGGTCAATAAACCAAACCAAGTAGTCGGAGATGCCTTGCCCTCTCAAGCGGCGCTGCTGACAGACTAGTCCATGTTAATGAAAGGTTGCAGAATGGAAACCCGCTCCAGTGACCTTGAAGTTGGGTCTTTGAACAGCAGCCAGAGTGAATCTTCATTACCTGCCCCGTCGATGCTGCGACCTTGAATAAAACATCCATGCAGATGAGCGAGACGAGAGCTCCATTTTCTTCCTTTTCCATGATAGTGTGCGTTACAGTAGCAGGGGAAGCGGTAGCAGTTCATTGGCTTGAACTTATTAATGCCACACATCTTTGTCATATACTTTTATTATAATATAAGAAGAAACCATTTTTCCACATAAAACTTTACATTGTTTCTTCCATTTGAATAAAATTGACCTATGTTGGCCCCTCTGCATTCTATAATAAAGTATAACAAACAAATACCAACAGAAAAAAAACCTAGTTTTTGTTGTCCTTTGTTTTAGCAAATTCCAGATGTCTCTCCCACTGGGCGCTGGACAACACTGGTTCCCCTCCTCTTCATCCTTGTGGTGGCAGCTGTCAAAGAGATCATTGAAGATCTGGTAAGAAAATCGTTTTTTTGGTATTGTATCTTAAATTCACCCCTAGATTAACTCCTAAGATCATTAACGCGTTAACTGTTTTTATTCTGACGTTATTTTGTCACAAAGAGAAGCATTACTGTGGCGTGTAATCAAGACACGGACACAAAACCTTCATTTAAAAAATCACAGATTCAGCTGAAATAAATGGACAATCTACAAACTTTCAACACCAAATTAACATAAGGTCATCATCCTCATTAGCATTTTGCCCCTTTGGATGAATTTGGTCACAATCTTTCATCCATTCATTTCCCATCCAATGTCATAGCGACTCATTTGTATTGTTTGAGTTTGTTTATAAACACACAACGACATGTTTCTTTCATTAACGACGGAAAAATGCGGCCCCCTTGCGGAGATTGGATCGAGTTGGATTTTATTTTCTCTTCACAAAAACATTCTGATGTGTTCCCTGTGGGGCAGAGAGGAAGTGATGCTTACAAGGGCTCAGCAGGAGATCTCCCAACATCCAGACGAACAACCAAACACAAACGTGGCCATTCGGGGTCACAGCTGAGCCTTCACTGGCACTTCTGGAACATAAAAAACAGTGAACACCTAATGCACAACAACTCTTTAGTCAAATTGCACAAAACAACTGTGTGGGCCCAGAAATTATGAACAGATGGCTGGACATTGTAAACAGTATCGCTCATTCATTGTTTGAAAGAGTCAAAAGAACAAAATCGCGTGTTTGGGAAGAAGTCTGTTGGAAACATCTATCACCGTGTTTTTAAAGGCCATGTCAAAGTGTACACTATTCACAGGGAAATACTGGTCGATGGAGAATTATGTTTGGCAGGTGGCCCATCATTATGTGTTTTAGGACTGTTTTGTTTTGTCCTTTAAATACTTAACAAAGCACCGCAGACTATTCTTGACATACTGTATTTGGGCCTCAAAACTCCTGCCATCGACAAGAAATGGATACCTTTGGAACATACTTTTGATGATGGGGAAAAAGGCCATCATAATTTTTTTTTTTTTTACCCAAACTGCACCAACAATCAAGACCTGGACCAACATTATAATTGACTTACGTAAAATGGAAAAAAATCACATTCTGACTTAATTAGAAAATTGACTAATTTGACAAACTTTGCACCAAATTGGATATTTACTTTGAACAATACCCCCCCCGCCCACTCGCGTCTTAGTTTTCTTTTTTTAATGTCTTTTGCTGTTTTTTCCTTTTTTCTTTCCTGTTCTTTCTCTGGTCGTGTTCTGTTTTAAAAATTTTTTTTTTTTAGGTTTTTTCCGTTCCGTTTTATACATTTAAAAACAAAAAAAACCTCGATACACCTTTTCCCTCTTCATGCATCAGTAATCTCTCTCAGCCTATTGTGACGTTGGTAGGAGAATGTTGCATGCTACTGTATTGCGGTGACCCTGCAATGCGATCCTCCCGTGCGGTTCCCAGTGGGCAGTTACTCTATACTATTAGCTTCTACCTCCTTGTGAAGGGGACAGCGCAGCACTTTTTTCCTCTTGAACTGTGGTGAAAAACATGGAGAGTGAGTGGAGATGACTGTGCGCGCGGATGAAGGTCACCAGCAGCGGCACACGTCTGGAGTCTGTAGCGTTCTGTCCCTCACGAGTTGACCTGACAGGGCATGATCGACCCCAACTTCATGAATCATGCACTATGGACACACTCTGCACCAGCTCACCTTGTTGCCTCCCATCGCACTGCAGCAGACAGTGAAAGCTTTGTTCCAACTGTTTTTGTTCGAGTAATACATTTCTACAAAAAAACATGCAAAGTTTTCAAAAATGTGTCTGACGTCACTTCGTACCCATGAATAGATTGCATCTGTTTTTAGGGATGTTATTGATCATACAGCTCAAAATAAGGCATAGTATAAAATCCAATCCAATCCAACTTTATTTGTATAGCACATTTTACCAACACAAACTTTCCAAAATGCTGCACAGAGTACAAAACAAGCACAAGTAAATTACATAAAACCAATAATAATAATAAATAGATAGGTAAAAATCTATCTAATTAAATCAATATAAAAATATCAATCTTATATTCTATAAAATAATAAAAGACAGTCAGAGGACCACACAATCTTATATTCTATAAAATAATAAAAGACAGTCAGAGGACCACACAATTCTCATGTCGGTTTAAAAATGCCAGTGTATAAAAAAGTGCATTTTTAAACAGATGAGACTTAAATGCATAAACTGAAGGTGCAGTCTTTATGTGGGGAGAAAGAGCGTTCAAAGTTTGGGACCTGTTCAAAGCGCGCATTTTAAAGCCGTCCTGGAGCATTATCATTTAAGAGAAGACTGAGAACTTTAAAATAATCCAAGAATGTTTGTCGAAGTCTAAACTACAGCGGCAGCAGCTTTTATACATAATTGGCTTTTCAATGGGCGTGATTGAGGGGCAGATGAACCAATCAGAGAAACGCATGGTCCGTTTTTGTCTGCACTAAAAAAAAAAAAGCAGATTAGCACCTGTTTGGACCATTCCAAGTTGGTAGTATTTGTTTTTTCTTTTTTTTTCTTTTTCATGCCCTTTGTGGTCTGCATTCGAGCTCAATGTTGGAGGGACTGGCTGGTCAGGCAACCCACTAGCCACGCAGCCGCCTCTTATTGCATTCAGTTCAGTCAAAAACATCTATATAAGTCATGTAAGTCTATAAATATGTTGATCAAAACAGTATTGCAGATGCTTCGCCTCTTTCATCCTTTATTTTGTCTGTTGAAACTCTACAGAGGTCTGATACTGCAGTATTTATTCTTGCTGTAAGCTCTCTGCTGCTGCACTGTGATTACACACATCATCTAAATACAGTTACCTCTCCCATTCCCCAAGTCCACCGGGACACAAGGTAGAGCCAATCACAGAAGGGTACAAGGATGAAAGGAGAAAAAACTGCTTCTACTCCAGTGTATTGAGGTTTTATCCTATAAGAGCAGATAGTGTGGTGAATGGAATTAGTTGACTCAGATTGCCGATGAGATGACAAATTATCTTTTTTCTCTTCTTTCTACGGCATAATAAAGACAACCACTACAACTTTCTACTAGAATTCTAAATCATAATTCCATTGTAGGCTGTTGTGGAAAGTGAAAAGGAAGAAACCAAACTGCTTACACATGGCACAGATATACATTGGTAATTTGACATGAATCGAAGGATAGTTTTCTGTTTTCATTGTAGATTCAAGCATAATTAATCTCACCTAAACTAATTTTAACAGAAAATCATTGGATGCAAGTTATTTATATTCCAAATTGCTATTATCCTTACTGTAGACCAGTGCTATTCAACATAAGGCCCGGGGGCCAAATCGGGCCCTCCAAGCGATTTTAATCCGGCCCACGACCAGTCTTCCAAATACTGAAAAAATCTTGTTAACTAGTGCTAACCCAGAATGAAACCAGTAAAGACCTGGTTTGGTCTTGGTTTAGTCCTATCTTAATTCTGCTTTGGACCTGATTAGACCGTCGTGAGACCGGTTAGTTTTACCCTTCTGGGGGTTAGTCCTGGTGGTACTAGTCTTATCTTGATTCTGGTTCAGTCCTGGATGGGCATTTTCGAAAAGTTGGTAAAGCATTTTGTGTGTTATTTCACACAATCTATCAGTAGTTAATTTACTGTATTAACTCTTTTGTGAAACAGTGTTGGGGATATTATGTACGACCCAAATGTTGTTTCACTGTCATGTTGTTTATCTCCAGCCCAGAGGCCTTGGCCCTCAGAAAAAACTGTGTCCCTCTGGAACATAAAGTTGCTGTAGACCCTTCTATGTCATGAGAATGGTCAAGATTCCCAAATGGAGGCAAAATGAAGCAGACAATAACACACATTCAATAACTAACTGACATCAGATCGGAATAATAGCTAATGATTTTTAAGTATTTTATCATTAAAAAATAAGCAACAATCCATTCAATCTTGTCCTGAGCTGCTGCCACACTGCACAGGGAGACTATTATGTGGTAATGGTCTGAACCCTGTCCAGACAGTGCAAAGGTGTGAAGAATAAGTATTGCCGCTCACTGGCCCACATCAATTCGCTTTCCCATTAGTCCAAAAGGCCACAAACCCATGCCAGCAGCAAACAATCCACTTTGATCTACCACCCTTTTTCCAAACTCTGAGGTTCTAGTCTGACTAAATGTTTTTTTTTCTTTTCAGAAACGTCATAATGCTGACGGTGTAGTAAACAAAAAGGAATGTCAAGGTTGGTAATATAATCATCTAAATTAGACTTCACAAGGAAATGCTTTTTAGTTTAAATCTTAATGATACTTTTCATTGTGTGTCATAATAACAGTTCCTTTCTTTCTTTTCCGGCTCCTTGTTTTAACCACTGTTCGTCTGACTCACTGCCACATTCCCTTCATTACTCATCACAGTGTTGAGAAATGGTGCCTGGGAGATTGTGCACTGGGAAAAGGTATGTTTTATTCACTGACAGGCTGTTAAGACATTATTTTATAACCAGGGCTACACCAAAATATGAACAAGGTTTTGTGCACCGACCAGCTACACCGTCCGCTGTGTTGTTTTCAGACAAAGAAACCTTGTGCGCGCAGAGCAGATAGAAACACTCCAAAACAATTATTCAGTCCATGGAGCTCCTAATTAAGCCAGTGTTTCCATGTGGCTGGCCATTAGAAGTTCATGATGCAGGACAAAGGGCAAATTCTTCCATCGTTCATAATAACAACTATTTTTCACTCTACACTTATATGATATAATAATGTATAATAATGTATTTGTTGCAAAAGTTCATTGTTTCACAGAAGATGGGACAGATGGATGGCTAGAAATGTAATTCTTCTTTGATATAACTTAATCCAAACACTTTGTACAACCTCATAAAGTATATAGTTGGAATGGAAAAGTGCGTGGTCAATATTTTATAGTTTGAAATGTCATCATGCATTTTATAACAGCAGTTACTCTCTTTTTTTTTTTTTTTTCCTGTTCCAGCTAGCTAAATTGTTTTGTTGTCCAGATCTGCTTTCAATCTTCTTTTTTTTTTGTTTTTTTTTTACAGCGATGTATTATTTCCTTAAATATTGAACAAAATAGTGACATAACAACAGACCAGATACACTTTTCCCAATTATCCACTTTGTAACCAGTTTATTTTCACAGGTTGAAGTGGGCGATATTATTAAAGTAAATGGCAGTGATTTTGTTCCTGCGGATGCTGCGATTTTGTCTACCAGGTATAGGAGTCCACCGTGCTGCCTGACAATCGGGAACTCCTTTCCCTCTTGCTCTCTTAGCCCTCACTAGAGAAGTGCTGGTTAGATTCATGTTTGGATTTTACCTATCGCTTAAACCAACTGTCACTTCTCTAAGCGGGCTTTAGTGCAATGTTCTGACCAGAGTACCAATCATGTCTGCATTTATGCACTTCTTCACCTTATCACAAACCATCTAACCCCGAAATGGTTTGCCAAATCAGTTTGTCTAACATGTTGATGGTTAATGAAAAGGAGAACAAGTGCTGTGTCCTGAGATCATCGGGAGTGCTCATTGTCATCTCCCAAAGACTTAAACTCTCTCCCTTTTTGTGTTTGCTGTTTGTCTGTCTCCCTCCTTTATTTCTCATCCTCCTCGTTCCTGCCCCTCATGTGAACAACTGCCACACGTCCTCTCTCTCGCCCCCTGCTGGTGTGTGGTTGGTAAAATCAGGTGGCTGTTGGTGAAGTAGTCAGAGCTGCAAATGGGGATCACCTCCCGGCTGACCTCGTCATACTGTCGTCCAGGTCAGAAAATCAACCAGCTTTACCAACGAAACAGCCGTGGGAGAGATTAGGGGCTGTGGACCCAGTGGGACCGCGCATCCAGAATTATTTTTTACCTCATAACGAGTCAAAATCAGCCAAGTTTTGATTTATTATTTGTTATATGTGCAGCTAATACTTTGCGAATAATAATGTTTCAAATATAACTTGTTGTGAATGGCAAAATTGGTTTATACACATTTTCCATCATTTAGCTTTTTGCATGACTTTGAATGAAACGCCGGAAACTTTTGCATGTAGTCACAATGCAAGATGAAGCCGTTTTGTTTGTAAAATTTACACTGGACATCCGAGCAGAGTGAACTGTTGCTTCTTAAAAACACTGCCCAGCTCTTAACAGCAGAGTGTAAATGTCTTATTGATTGTTGTTGGGCTTATTGTCAATATCTCTTTACCCCGTGTTTTTCTTTACCCGCCTGTGTGTTTGGGCCAGCTTTCTGTACGCATAAATCACAAGTTTTAAAAGAGAAACTAACCAACGACCCAGTTCACCTTAACACTGGCTTGCTCAGCTCTCTCTGTCACAGTGCCCGCATTTAGTCAGCGACCCATTTGTCTGCCTGCTTTGTCGTTCTCGGCCTGCCTTCTCCTCAGCCCACTGTGACGTGTCCTTTCACTCGTGGTTTCTCTTCCACTTTCAAATCAGAAGTTTGAACAAACAAAGATGCTGTAACAAATACGTTTTTAAAGGTGCACTACGTAACTTTTCTGGTGGAGCTTTGTCTGTAATATTCCACAGAATTGCAGTTATACAATTTATTAAATGGGATATGTTGCAAAAAAATACCTTGGTGTTGGTGTACATATACAAGAGAAATCTGATCATCAGAAACATCGGGTGACACATGTCTAATTAGAGGAGTTTTAGATTAACTGGTATGTTCACATGCACTGCAACATCTTATTATTATCAGATTTCTGACCCTTTTAAGATTATTTAAATGACTGCAAAACGTGATGTGATTAATTGAGGGATCATGAATAGAAAGGAATCGGAGGTTACCCCTAGTCCAAATCTTGCCCTAAATTAAAAAAAAAAGAAAAAAAAAAAAAGTCGTTTTTTTTTAACACTGGATATGACTGCATGGAGCTCCCCTCAGCAGCTGCAAACCACTTCATACAGCGGCTGCAGCTGGATTCTCATAAATATTTGTCATTTTCTCAAATGGACAGAATTTTCTAAGTATAAATAAATTACTGCATTTAAAATATAACAACGAATACATTATTGCAAAACATTCAAAGTACTTGATGACACGGAAGAGAGAAGCAATGAGACAAATTGTGAATAATTTCTATGCGTAATGGTTCGTGTTCGCACCCAGGTATGCATGGAGTGTCGGACAATCATTTTAACAATCTTTTAACTCAAAAATCTGCTAATAAGCATATTGCGCATGTAATCACAGCTACTGTTATATTTGGTAGACAAAGTATTTTTGTCCTTTTTTGCCCTTTTTGGTACATTTTCCCAAGTCAAGACCTGTGCAGGTATGAACAATCAGAAAGATATCCGATTACTCACGCCAGATGGAACCGTTTACGTGTCTATAATCCCTCCAGAAATCAAATAATGATCAGATTTTTGGTCTGCAAGTGAACAAACTTCCAAAGCTAGGACTTTTCTTTTGCAACACAAAACAAAATTCATACTGTAAGCCTCTCCACAGATCTGCCTTGTAACTTGGCTTGGTGGCAAAGCAATAACATCTCCATGGAAAAAGGCAGATGGTGTGCCCTCCACCAGAAAAGTACCCTCAAATATTGCCACGTTTTCGTAACCACAGTTTGAAAATATAGCATCTTTGTTCGCAGTATGTTCAGACTTTGCTAAATATAAATAACTAATATTTCAGTTACTACATAGTAAAACTGTATTATACTTCATTTTGAGTTCATTATGTATTCTAGTTGCACCATTTCTACAGTATATCAGCTGCAAGCATGTGCCTCCTCTTTATCCCAACAGTGAACCCCAAGGTATGTGCTACATTGAAACCTCAAACTTGGATGGGGAGACCAACCTTAAAATCAGACAGGTATATTACGACCATGACTCAATCCAAAATATTAACAAAACATTAAAACAAATGCATAATGGCACTATCATTTTGTTCACAGGGCCTCCAGGTGACCACCGACATATTGGACATTGACAGCCTCATGCGTCTGTCTGGTCGAATGGAGTGCGAAAGTCCAAACCGCCATTTGTACGAGTTTGTGGGCAACATCAGACTGGACGGTCACAGGTACAACTCCAATAAGGCTTTCATTATGACCCTTGTGCTACATTTGATGGTAACTATCGCGAGAAATGACTTGGATATTCTCCAAATAATGGATATTTCACCTTAAAAAACCTTAGCTCGCCTCGATTTGAAGATTTCTGGATTACATTGTTAGTGATCAGATCTAAATGACCATTAGTTTTGTGATGAGCAGTAATATTTCATAGCACATCAATACTGTAAGTGAGGAAGAGGAAGCTTGTTTGCCTGCGTGCTTCTGCTTGGCTGACTCTGGTGTCTAAATGCAGCACTGTGCCTCTGGGGCCAGACCAGATTTTACTGAGGGGAGCCCAGCTGAGGAACACGCAGTGGGTCCATGGAGTGGTCGTGTACACAGGACATGATACTAAACTAATGCAGGTACAGTCTAAATTGAATATATGAAAAAAATGCAACTGTTAACTGTAACTTAACTGTTTAAGACTGTTTGTAATATTAATAACTAAGTCTGTTTCTGTATGTGTTCCCAGAATTCCACTCGCCCACCTCTGAAGCTGTCCAACGTGGAGCGGATTACTAACTTTCAGATCCTGGTGTTGTTCGGCTGCCTGCTGGCCATATCGCTAGTCTGCTCCATTGGCCAGACCATCTGGAAGTACCAGTATGGCAATGATGCCTGGTACATGGATCTCAACTGTAAGAGTCCCAGAGCACATGCTGCATCTATTTCCACATATTTTGTTTCACTTGTTCCATATAAGCTTATTTTCTGTCCGATCTTAAGTTACCTAAATGCTGGTATGCGTTCTGTTAATTTCTGTTGCCTCAGTTGAACTACGTTTCACATTACAAGTGAAATATGTGGCAATGAGGGAATGCTTACATTCCCTCTAACTGAGATATGCTTAGATGTGTTTTGATGTGTGTGTCTGTTAAAGAAATGGTTGAATATCACTGCGCTGCTGTACTTTTTGTTTCCTTTCTAATGTTCTGTTTGATTTTTGTTTTCTTTGTTGTCGTTTTTTAACAGCTCCAGGTAACAACCATTTAAAAGCCTTGGCCATCCGTGAATGACCCTCCCTTACTAACCCCTTACTGAAGCTCTGCCTTTGCTAAGCAAATGAAGCCCCCTATCCTCGCCCCTTAATGGTTGCCCAACATTGTATGGGCCGTGCCATGGACGAGCACAAACCAGGGATTCAACAATAGGTTTTTCCCCTCCAGCTCTTACTCCTTTGTCTAGTTATTTTCAGTGCCTGATGCAAACAGTGTCTCACTTTTCTTTCATTTTGTGTATCGTTAAACACTTTGCACTTGCCAAGCTTCAGACCCTCAACAAATTCTGACCCGATATCTCTCAACTATTGCATTAAATGCTAAGAGTTGTTTTTAGTGGATGTCATTGCAGAGATCTTAATACTTACACATGGTGCAGAACATGGAAAGTTTTGACTGTAACGGCTGCCACTAAGGCATGGGATAAACACCTTTTACACATATACAGGTCTTATCTATTTGACACTTCAGTACAATACGTTGCATTGTAGTGTTCAGTGCCAATATCCAGAATATGTCAAATCAAACTGTCTTTAATATTGCTGAATAGCACTCTAGTGAATTGCTCTGAGATTGAGGAAACTCTGAACCTGGTTTGCAAAGTGATTATCGTGACACGTTGGCCATTTCTCTGTAACCTGATAGGTCTGTGTAGGAGCGGTTGTGCCCTGGTCAAGTACAGCTTGCTTTGTGACTTACACTTTCCTGTTTGGGGGATTTGACATTGGCATGTATTGACAATTGGCTCATTGACACTTCAAGCATTCAATTTTGTTCAATTTAATAACAGAAATGTAAGTCATAAAGCAGGTCTCCATCTTGATGATTGTATTTCCATAAGGGGAGGTTGAGGCTCTGTCCAGTGCATATTATCCAATCTGTGACAAAAGAGAGAGGTGGAGAGGTTCCATTTGCATTTAATTGGACCACTTTCATTTTAAACAGTCAATCTTTTCTACCTTTACTCAGAATTGACATACATTATTTGCTGGCCCATATCACACGAGTCATATGACACACACAGTCTATTATTATGCACACGTAGTGAATAATTAATTTGACTTTGACCCATTGCAGAGTGCTGACACTGGTCTTAGCAGGCAGTATGTTTTTACATTGTGACAACTTCACTTTATGGATACCGGGGGCAACAGTGAATAATGTTGATGCCGTCTGCACCACTAGCTAAGGAGGGTTGTGCTTTCATCACAAACTTGCCGACATTACAGTTTTTAAAATGCTGATCTGAATACTGACTGAATAGCTTTTGTATGCATATATTATTTACTCAGATTTAATTTGTGCATCTCGGTGCATAAAGTATTTGTGCAACAATTAGTTATTATATATAATATTTTTTGCCTTGATGGTTAGCTGTCACAATATATTTCATTTTGCATGGTTTGCTCCAAGACACATTTTATAATCTAACAAATGAAAGTGAACTCTATTGAATTTAAAAAAAATAAATAAAAAAATCCTGGCCTAAACCACCCGCCCTTTTTCACAATTTGTTGGTTGTGAATGTGCTATGGACGGAATCTCCCCCCTTTGTCTTGAGAGCACCTGATATGTCTGTCTTCCTCCCCACTTCAGACTAGTAATCCCACCATTATGTGTTGTAGCAGTAGCTTCATTCTTGCCACCTCCGTTGTGCCATCCCTTCTTTTGTTTTTCGCAAAAAAAAAAAAAAAATCAATCATCATCATCATCATCATTTTTATGGGGACGCACTCTCCCTCTCAACCTGCAATGCTAAGATCAAGGCTTGAGAAGGTAACAGTTATACCTGCAAGCTGTGGAAAGGTAAATCACCTCCCTCCTGTTCTATGTTGGGTGTCACTGGGGTTACGTGTCGATCATAGACAGTTGATTTGGGGGCTATTTGGGGACGCGCATCATTTCTTTTGCATTAGTGCTTTGTGAAATCCATTGCCTGGATCATGCTGGATGCCAAGGCTGCTGCTGTGATACTAATGACTTTGAGATTCCTAAGTCCCTTTTGGCTACTTTGAATTCAGGGAACATTAAATTGGACTGCTAATTGGTTGAGCTCTAAGAGGATGAGGTTGGGTGGAAGAAATGGTTAATTCTAGCTAATGCATGACGTTAGCCTAAGACATTACCCAGAGTGGGCTAATGGCAAACATTAGCTGGAAGTAGCTTTGGGCATTTTCATTAAAGGTGCACTCTGTAACTTTTCTGCGGGAGGGATCTACCACCTGCTTGTCACCATGGAGATGTTATTGCTTTGCCTGTAATGTTATCAATCATTCCAGGTGTTTTTATTGCTCAAAAATACCTTGAAATACATTAATTCTTGCTGCGATTTGACGTGTTACTTGGCTTTGTGGCGCCACCTTCTTTTCTCCATTGAGATTATTGTGGAACATTCTAGGCAAAGCAATGACATCTCCATGGAGACAAGCAGGTGGCGGAAACCCCCACCAGAAAAGTTCCACAGTGCACCTTTGAACTAATGTGTGTTTGTGTAACAGCACTGATGGATTGTTTCTGTACAACTCCTTTGTTCAAAACTCACTCCTTCATAGACGGCGGGGCAGCAAACTTTGGCCTCAACTTTCTCACCTTCATCATCTTGTTCAACAACCTGATTCCCATCAGCCTTCTGGTCACTCTGGAGGTCATCAAGTTTATCCAAGCCTTCTTCATCAATTGGGTGAGATAATTACACGCATATACCTGTTTTGCCTTTAGCCTTACATATTCAACCGCTGCAAAACATGTTCAGCACTGGGTCGGCTACAAGTGAATACAAATGCCCATTTCTTAGCTCATGATGACAATTCAATGTTATTTTGACTTCAGCCACCTTTTTAAATTTAGACTTTTTCACTCACAAAACTTACACTGTGTTGCTGTAATCGTAACATGGAGATAACCATAAACAATAACCGCGTTTGTGTGATTCCAGGACACCGATATGCTCTACGAGCCGACAAACACACCCGCTATGGCTCGAACTTCTAACTTAAACGAAGAATTGGGCCAGGTAACCATGGACGATAACATTTAAGCTTGGACCTCTTCAGACTTCATTCTTTTTTTTCTCCTCTTTCTTTATAGGTGAAATATATTTTTTCTGACAAGACGGGGACTTTGACTTGCAACGTGATGCAGTTCAAGAAGTGCACAGTTGCTGGAGTGGCATATGGGTATGGGCTTTTATTTCCTCAATACGTTCTGTTGTCTACTTCTATTGTCGTCATTAAATGCAGCGTGAGTCACCGTAAATCTGGCCGTTCACCTTCTTTTTACCTGTTAGATGCAGCCTTCTCACAGTAGAATAGGTTGTTTATTTTTAGGGCAATGGTTATCTGTTAGTGGAGATTGCCAAAAACTCCTTAAGTCCTTATGCATGGCTGTGGTCTTTGTACAGTAATAAAGAGACTCCTGTTTAGAATATTTTGATGGTGAATATGCTGCGTCACAAATGCCCTCCCCCTGCGCTGTGATTGATCGGCTAGAATTCTCTGGAGGAAATTGAGCCTCTATGAAGCAGCTCCAAACTGAATTATCTTCATTTGGAAAGACGTTCTGGTTGGCCAGGCGACTATGATGTTTCCCTTATCAGAGGGTAAAAGCGCAGTGTCTATTTTGGAGGTTTGTAGTTAAACTAAATTACTTTTCCAAAATGTCACAAAAGCAATTTCCAATTCTGATTCTTCATTTTTTTTCGTAATATAAATAATTGTCCGCCAATGCTTCAGTGGATCGTGTGAAGTATCTGCAGAGAAGTACAGCGGTCACACTGTGTGATGAATCCCATTAGCATTCAATTAAAAGTGTGATTGATGAAGGCAAGGCGAAAGACAAAGACCATTTTATCCAAATCTTTCTCAACGAAATGTTTTACTGTGTACAGCTTAAGGGTTGGTCTTGTTCTGAGTGTAAAGCCAGAGTTTGCATGCTGATAAACGATCAAACATATTCATATTTTAAGTGTTGTTGTATTTTATATTTGAGGTCATGGGCGTTGTTCTGTAGAGCCACTGGTCTGTTTTTCTGGCCTTTCAAAGGGTCTCTCTTATACAGGTGATAAATATGGATGAGTATTTCAAAGTAGGAGTGATGGTTGGGTTCTAATGAGGCAAAGCTGTTTCATTATTTTGGTACTATTTACTGTGTACAGTGGTGCCTCAAAATGAACCAGGAAAATAATGAATACATAGCATAGATAATAAGCTTTTTTAATTGCGTTGCAAGTGTAAGTGTTTTGAGGTCCGTGTGCGTGTCGAACACTGCACACATGAATAATAAACATGTAATAGGTGGTTGTAATTTGCTTTGCAGACATGCTGCTGGTGATTGTTGTTTTTCTCACCACTGTAATTAATAATGTTTTCCCCAGTGGTTTAGACGATAATAATAATAATAATCTCAAGTAGAGCCCTACCGGGCATTGTTAGATTGAAGAGGGTGAAAATAACAGCGCAATCAAACTATAATCACAAAGCAAGATGACATAATCATTATTATAAATGCCTATTTTGCAAATTGGATCAGCTTGTTGTGAGCTTGGATAGCTTGTATGCTGAACAATGGGTCAAACTGAGCAGTAATTGTTAAAGGAGTTTACAAAAGCCTGCATTGCGGTCAGTCACCGAGAGGCAGGTGAGCGTAAAGAGGCTTCATACTTGTGCAGAAGCCCAGACACCATTTATGTGTTGTAAATATCCAGTACACACACTGTTTTCTCCCTGTTCGTGTTTGATCTTTTACACTGTCCACTGTGGTGCTGCCCCAGTACACAAACCTCCTCATGTTAGAAGTAGATCTCATGGTTTCACTCTCCTACCTTCACTCCTACAGTCACGTTCCAGAGGCTGAGGATGGTAGTTTTGCAGAGGAGGACTGGTAAGATGGTTGCAAAACAGTGACCCGATTTCTCTCTGCTTCTGTGATGTGTTCAGTGATGCTTTGCATTGTGGGAACCTTCTATGAACCAAATGTAAATGTGCATTCGTGTGTATCTGTGTGGAATGTGGGTCTTTTATTCTTAGTCTGTTTGTGATGGATTGTGATGCTGGTGCTAGGTGTGAATACCCAAATAGATGAAGTACATGCAATTAACTGTTGTGCTATTTGGCCTAAAATATTTTTATTCACTTCAAGTCCTCTTCCTCTTAAAAATAAGTCTACTATTTAGCTGCTCAGTGCACACCCACTTCTCCTCTCGCTCTCACACAGCCCTACTTCTGAATCTTCGGGTCTGCAGCATGTCCTATCCATTTTGCACGGGGGATTTTGACCTGTTAATACCATAATATCCACATTTAAAATGTCTTTGGTTTAAGATGTTGCTCCTATAGAACGCATGTGTCGCCTTGCTGTTTATTTTTATTTCTGCTTTTATTGCAGTTGGCCTAAGGATGTTCTAAAAATAAATTTTGTTAGTATACGGACTAGAGAAAATGAATGAATCGTGTGGTCTTGAAATGGATTTCAAACAAATATTCAGCACAATTGCATGATGTGTTAAAGGTTCTTTGTCTTGAATGCGAACAGCCAGTGCCCTTGTTTCTATAGTGACAGGACCTCCATATGCTGGCAGACAATCAATAACTTAGTGTCCTCTTTACCCAGCCCGGTAGCTTAAAATTTCATTAAGTTGATCAGCATGTTGAGGTACAGCGCTCAAGAGCTCAGGGCTTCCTTGCCTGTGCAATAATACTGTGTTTTTCAAGTAAATGATAACCGTGCCTATATATACATGTTTGTTCGTTTGTTATAAGTAATGCATAATTGTTGCACATTACCTCTGCTATATTTGCAATTTCAAAAGTATACAATGATGTCTTGTGCTTGGCTTTTATAGAGCAATGCTGCCCTTATTCTAAATCTGTCCCTCTATGCTTGACGATTGAGACGATTGTGGTGTTTTGCTGTGTAAAGTATCTTTTTTATGTAATTCCAGTTAGAAGTAATCATAATTATACTGGCAAGCTGTAAATATATGTCTATTATTACTTTTATGTCATCACTTAATACAATTTTGTTCAATTTCAATTATTTCAGCTTATCCCAACCAACAAATGTTCTATATCTTATCTATTCATATGTAAATATCAAGTAAGGTTTTCTTTTGACTTTTCCGTCTCCTCTTTCTAGGCACAGCACTCATTCTTCTGAAGAGGCTGGATTTAACGACCCGAGCTTACTGGAAAACCTCCAAAGTCATCACGTAAGTCATGTCAGAACTCCCCGTGTACAGAGTTGTTATCTCAGGCCACATTAGAACCAGTGAAGCCTCTTGTAATGCTAGAAGTTGAATGTTTTTGGCCCATGTTTAAATTATATAGAATAAGTTGAACCATCCAGATATTCAACCTCAGTTTTTAGTGTATACCTTAATGGCACATTCCCAGCAAAAACATAAAGAGTAACATAAGTAAACACCACCTGCCATGATGAATGAAATGGGTAAAGAGGGATTGATTGGCTGGTTGAGTCACTGCGCGGTGGAGAATGAATGTCACATCTAATTATAAACAGCAGTGCACCAGAGAAAGTATTAAGCCCAGTGGGAGCTTTGCTGTGTTATAACAGTCCGAAATGTCCACGTGTTGCATAGAGCTTGGAACAGCTATTTTATCTTTATTTTTTATCTATATTTTTTCATATATTTTTGTACTTGTTTAGTCACTATACATGAATCTTTCTGTTTTGTGGGTTCACTCTGCCAGGACAGAGAGCAGCACTACCTATTTTGTGGAAACAAATGTAATGATGAGTGATGTGCCCAGTGTTGCCAAAGATAAAGTAGCAATACTTTCACTGTGGGTGATTCAGTATCAATACTAATCTGTGACTTTAGGTTCTGCCTTTACAACAGTCAATGTCTTTGTTGATGACTCATCAAAACAAAATAAAATCAATTGTAACTTTGTGGTAGACTTACAAAGTCAAAGAAAAATTGAATTAGCTTTTGTCAATAGTATTGAGATTTATCAGGATTTATTGTGTTGACATGTGAATTGTGATGCGTATCATGTCGCCCTTATGATTAGACAATTTCCACAAGAACTAGACAAGATGAGATTTTGAAAATAGAGGCCTCAAAAAGTTAACCCTTATTTTGACCAAGGCAAATGTAAACACAGGATTATTTTCTGCATGTGTGCACAATCTTTTGGCAAGTATACCATCTTGAGTATGGCTACAATCATACGTGTATGTTCACTAACACGCACTGTTCCCACCAAATAAACAATTCATAATAATTATTTCTCATGAGATCTTGTGGCATGTAATCTTGTCCTATATCCCTAATGTTTTGTGCTTAAATACAAAATCTGACATTCTAATTACTATTCTATTTACCACAGTAATTTTACATTTGTACACAAGTGTATTTCTGAAACTATCTTCAAAAAAGTGACTCCTTTAACACCATGGTCTCAGTTGATACACTTGCACTGGCACTTGCTATAACATTATGAGTTTATCAGTTTAGCAGTTAGTTTAGCTTCCGGCTTGTTGTAGGAATATTGTTGATGCAGTAATGAAGGGTTGCAGACCTCTGAAAGGCAAGATTATGCGCACTGACTATTATAAGGATCCCCTGTGGTCGCCTCGTGTAGATTTCACGGAGGTGTTTTGTGCCTACAGAAAAGCCCAGTTAGTTTACTGTAGCTTGTGTTTCGCCCGCTCTTCCTCTTTCTCGCTCTCTGCTTCAACCTTCCACTATCTCTATCTGGTCATGTCGTCAGCGATGATTGTCTGCTAGTGTTGCCGTGACACACATTACCCAGGAGTCCGTGGGGGTGAGAGCTGGCAGCACGGTATTAGCTGTCACATCTAATTGTGCCGTCAGAAGCTCTCAACATGTCCTGCCCTGTGTACACTGTTTATCTCTGGCCTCAGTCTGTATTTTATTTAAGCATAGGGCAGCCCCAACACAACTCTTACCATAACCTATTCAGATGGAAGCGGATGCATTATGTATTGTTTTATAAGCATAGATAAGCAGTTCAAATGTGATCCTTTTCCGTATTTTCTCTACCGGCCAATCTTTATTTTTTTATTTTTTTTGGACTGACGAATGGTTTGCATTTAGCGTCATATTGACGCACAAAAGCTCATTATTCGAGATTCATTATTTAAAAACTATGAAGTACATTTTTTTTTTTTTGCTTTTATTGTTTTTGGACTCGAGTATGTTCCTTTTTTTGTATTCTGTGTAACATTTTTTAACAAAATAAATTTGCCATATAAATGAAGTCAATTTTTATTTTGAAATGTATAATATTGTATTAAATTCATGATGAAAAATGAAAAGTAGTTGATGATATTAAAAAAAGAAAGCAGTTTAGAAAATGTTTTGCCTAAGCGTATGAACTGCCCTCACACGCGCGTACACACGGCGTACGCGTACACACGCGTACACACACACACACACACACACACACACACACACACACACACACACTGTACAACATATGCTGACATGTCCTTCAGAGGATACCTGTCAGCCCATTGCAGATTAGCATGCAGCTAGGAGGCAGATAGTGCTCCCTCAGCCACCTGGACAGTAATAGACCATGTGTACTTTCATTACAAGGACCCTTTGATATGTCCTCCTGCCAACTCCATTCATTTTGCCCTTAATTGTTCCTGCATGGTTTCCATGACGCACAGTACCTCTTTAATAACACTGTAGGTGTGTGGACAGACTTTGTTGTTTTATAATTGCTATCCAATGTGTTATCCAAATAGATTTTTCATCGAAGAAAAGGCAATTATTCAATGTTATTTAATGTTAATAAATGTTAGTATTAAAAATATATATAACAATAACAATAATAATAACAAACAAGCTACATTTTAAATTCACCTGAATGAAACGTTACACTAGCCATAGTTAGGAGTTACAGGCTGCTGGTGTAAGGTGACTGTCCGAGCGGGTGGTCCTCCAGGCACACAGGAGTCTCAGCAGATCTGTCTGTCCATGTGTTCTGGGGTGAGATCATCCACTCTCCCACATTAACACCACTGGTCCTGGTATGCTCTGATCTTTCAGCTGAGTCATGTTCTCTCTCTCTGAACTGAGATCCCAACTACTGTTCTCTTGCTCTTAAGCTTTCCTGAAGCTTTTCCTAATAATAGTTAGAGAAGAAAGCAATGAGAGAAGAATTCCCGCTCCATCAGCCAGAGACCAATGTTTCAACATCAGCAGCACCACAACCACAATCACAACCTCCACCAAAGGATTTATTAGCAACCGCTCCACCACCACCAGCAAAGGACCCGGGGCCCTGTGTAAAAGCTGCTCCGTAATCACCTCCACCGCCTCCAGCGAAGGACTCATCAGCAGCAGCACCACAACAATCTTCACCACGGCCAGTACAGGAGTCATTTCAGTTCTTTCCCGCACGGTCCTCCTCAAAGGCCTTGGACCCATCTGTCCCAGGCCCGGCAGCATCCCTGCAATCGCCCCTGCCCTCAGAGCAGCCCTGGATCCCCCCTGCAACATCTACTCCCACTACAGATTCCTCACTCTCCTTTCCATCTCCACTCTCACCCAGGGGCCTTCACAGCCATCTTGAATATCTGATCAAATCAGGCATTATAGTCACGCCCACTATAATAAGATCAAGAGTTCTAACGATGATGAACTCTCCCCTGACTGCTGCTATACAGACAAAAACCGCCCCACCTAACCCTCCCGCCTTTCACCTGGTATCTCACACTGGGTCTCAGCGTTGCCGGGACTATACGAGTCAGGCTGCCCAGTCTGAGAAATATGATTCATATTCCCTGCAAAAAGATAAACCCCAGTCCCACTGAAACTAGTCTGAAACTTGCTGTGCTAAATGTCAGATCCTTATGTAACAAATCATTCTTAATTAATAATTGTATTTCTTCTTATAATCTTGATTTTATGTTTTTAATTGAAACATGGCATGGCTGGACAAAAACGCGGAAAATTTTGTTCTAATAAGAATCTGCTCCATCCAACTTTAAGTTTGAATCGGAAACACGAGGAAAACAAAAAGGGAGGAGGTGTGTGTGCTTTTGTTAGAGATGAAATAGTTACTCACAGGTTGTCCTTTGGGGTGTTTTCAACATTTGGAGTACGTAGCCTTTAAAATTTGAGCTAAAAACGGTCTCCATCCATTCTCTTCATTGTTTTTATACAAGCCTCCCCAATACTGCCAAAGTTTTTATTGATGCTTTTCAGGTTGATATGCACAGACTTTGATGGTTTGAGTCATAACAGGTGATTTCAATGTTCACGTTGATAATATTTGTGACAGAAACTCTAAAGAGCTTCATGCTGTCCTTGAAACTTATTCACCAACAGCAGAGGTCCACACTCTAGATCTTCTAATTACAAAGGGGGTTAATATTTCAAACGTCAATGTAGTCGATGTTGCTCTGTCTGGTTCAAAAGAAATTTACAGAGAGAAATTGCACATATACAACCTCATCTTATGTAGAACTAGGGAAGGATATTTTTCTGAATATTGGAAGCTGCAGTAACAACTCATGTTACTGTTTGTTTCCACAATAAACAGACAAAAACCCTCCAGCTCAACTAGTGGACGACTCCTTCATTTCCACATCCAAGTGTAATAAGTTTGCATTATTCTTTTAATGACAAAGTTCAGGGCATTAAAAATGCTATAAATTTCCACAATGCAAAAAATAACCCTCAAACCACCTACACACTTAGAGCTGACTCACTTTGCACCTGTAACTGACAAAACTGTCCCAGGAGATCATCACCAGTCTGAGTTCATACTACATGCTGCCTCGATTGTGTTACCCACCAGATTTCTAAAGTCTGTGCTGAATTTGTTTGTTAGGCACCACTCACTCACATAGTGAACATGTTGCTGTCAATCTGGAACATTCCCAATGTCTTTGGAAAACTGCGGTCATAAAAGCCCTCTCCTAAAGAAGAGCAGTCTTGATGCCACAGTACTGAGTAATTACCGGCCCATCTCTAATCTGCCATTTTGGGGCAAAGTCCTTGAAAAGGTTGTTTACCAACAGCTCACCTGATTTCCTCTTAATAAACAATCATTTGATTGTTTTCCAGTCAGCGTTTTAGACCTCATCAGAGCACTGAGACTGCTCTTGTCAAGGTGACAAATGACATCCACCTGAACACTGACGCGGGCAAAGCCTCAGTCTTAATTCTGTTAGATCTGAGTGCTGCTTTTGACACTGTCGATCACGGGATACTTTTACAGAGACTAGAGGACTGGGTGGGCATCACTGGCACTGCCCTAAACTGGTTAAAGTCCTATCTGGAAGACAGGAAGTACTTTGTTGAAATTGATAACTGTGTCCCAGACCAGATGCCCCTGACTTGTGGGGTGCCCCAAGGGTCAATCCTGGGACCCCTTCTATTCAACCTCTACATGCTGCAGTTGATACGCAGCGAGAATGTGTCCTATCACAATTATGCAGATGACACTCAGATCTGCGTTTCAATGGCAGCAAGTGAATGTGGACAAGTGGATTCACTCTGTCACTGCATCCCTCAGACAAGACTGAAATCATCATCTCTGGCCCACAGAAACAGAGAGAAAGTGTTAACAGTCACTTCCAGATTCTCGCTCTAAAACCTACAAATCAAGTTAGAAATCTGGGGGTAATAATGGACTCAGACTTGAATCTTAACAGCCACATCAAATCAATAACATCAGCAGCCTTTTACCATCTAAAGAACATTGCCATAATCAAAAGTATAGTGTCTAAACCAGACCTGGAGAGACTTATCCATGCGTTTGTCTCTAGTAGCTTAGACTACTGTAACGGCCTGCTCACTGGCCTCGCCAAAAGAGCTGCAGTACATCCAGAACGCTTCTGCTCGGGTCCTGACTAGAACCAGGAAGTACGATCACATTAGTCCTGTGCTCAGGTCTCTGCACCAAAGTACATCTCGGACATGTTAGTGCCATATGAACCATCTCGGACTCTGTGGACCTCATGGACCGGCCTCATGCTGGTGCCCAGAGTCAGGACTAAACATGGGGAATCTGCGTTTCAGTTTTATGCAGCTAAAATCTGGAACAGTTTTCCTGAGACAGGCCTCTACTCTGGCATTGTTCAAATCTCAGCTAAAAACTGTTTAATTTGGCTGTGCATTTGACTGAAATGCTTTTTCTTTGCACTATTCTCTTTTAAGTCTTAAACTATTGGACGGATAGCCTGTAAATGGCACCTTTTAAATTTCTTTAAATTAAGGTTTTGTGATTTCTGTCTTGTCTTTGATTTTAATGATTTTTTTTTCCTGTTGTATGAAGCACTTTGAATTGCCTTTGTGTACGAATTGTGCTCTACAAATAAACTTGCCTATTCTTGCCTTGCCTTCCTAGTTGTTTCTTTTCTTAGTGTTGTGACATGTTTTTATAGCAGAGCTCTAAAAGTCCCTGTGCCTTGTCCTCCTCCTCCTCCTCTAGCCTACAGCTGCTGTCATCCTGGACTTCATGACTATGATGGCCATCTGTCACACTGCAGTCCCAGAGCGCATCGACGATAATATCACCTACCAGGCCGCATCTCCAGGTACACCACTCTGGAAACTGACCCAGTCAATTCTCGAATATACAGTAGCTTCTGTCTAAAATAAAAGCAGTTCACGAAACACATTTGGATAGTAATATATAGTTGATCAAAAGGTCACCTGTCACATAATCATCATCTATCAATACTAATTGATACTAAAGCTAGGAACAAATCTAGATACCTATTTTAAGTATTGAAAAACTATATATAAACATGGACAATATTAGACCTTTTCTGGATTGTTTTAAAATGCTCTTGATCTAGAACTAGTATAAAACTTCATGGAATCCTAACATTTTGTGTTCAAAATGACATTATATGTTCTGAAAAACAATGCTGCCTATTTATCATCATTGCAGAATCAGAATTGATTTGTGTCGAAATATGACATATCATGACAACACAAAACTTTACATTAAATTTTTTGTTCAAATACGTACTCATTATGTTCAAAATGTTGCCAGGTTATACTAATATTACATACAATTAGAACTACATCTGGGAATTGATACTTTAATTATTGGAATGCTCTAAAAAAAAAAAAAATTAAACTTAATTGTTTTTTCTGCACTGTATGCTTGTGAACTGGAGAGTAGTTACTGAACTGAAAAAACAACAACAAAAAACTCAAAACAAAAGCAGATTTCTTTTTTTCTCCCTTCAGCCACCTCAAACATAATGTGGTCCACTGATTTCACTCCTGCCCTCATTGTCGTCACACTGTCCAGATGAACCAGTTTGTGTGCTAAATACGAAGGCCTACTTTTTACGCCCTGCACTGTTTAGTCAAACAACAGTATCCGCTTCCAACCTTTTTTTTTTTTTTTTTTTTTAATACGTGAAAATAAAATTTCATTGTTTCTTTCTAGATGAAGGGGCTCTTGTCGCGGCCGCACGTAACCTGGGATTTTTCTTTTCGGGTAGAACGCCGGACAGCGTTATAGTGGAAATTGTAAGTTACATTTTTGCATTAAACAAGAATAACAATAGCTTAGATAACAGTGTAATGAATGTAAAATAAACATGTCATATTGAGGTATTCTATGAAAGCAGCTACATGGAAAGGGATTAAAGTATAAATCCTGTTACCAAATCGCCAGATGCACAGTTTGTTCTGTCTCTGCTCTGGTCGACCTTCCTGTTATTCTCTTAATTGGCTAACATACCGATTGCAGACGCAAAAGCACAAAGGCCAAAAACCATTTATTTCCCTCTATTTTAAGATGTTTGCACCGTTTCTCACCTTTTCTAATCTGCCTCTCAAAGCCGCCTTCATCTCTAATTGCTGCGTCTTGTACCCAGCACTTTCTGGAAAAAGGGACGTTAATTGAATTTTGCCTCGTTAATCCCCTGCCATTACATCAGTACGACAAACTGATAAACGCATCCGATCTTCAATTAGGCTCGATTGTTCTAAGGCTGCAGGGTGAGCTTGTGCTGTTAAGATACACTGACGCTGTATGTTGATAGGGTTGGTTTTTCTTTTTTCCTCCCTTTTTTTTTTTTTTTTTTAGCTCGGAAAAGAAGAGAAGTACCAACTGCTTCACGTGTTGGAGTTTACAAGGTCAGTTGAATGACAGACATTTTGTTCCTATGTTGCTCTTCATAAAATCATACTTAAATTGCTATTCCTGTATTTGCCATGTGTAGTAAACATGCAACGTCTCAGTTATTAAAGTGCAAATTCTGATTTTCTAATTATTTGTTTGGTGGCATAGTCACTGTGGTAAATATGCATTATAGTTTCACATCAGTCAAGTGGACGTTTGTCAAGAAAAGTTGAAACATAAATTACAGGAAGTAGAGCTGAGTCTCATCTGCGACATTTCATTATCAAGGGGCAATTCAAACAGATTTGACACATTCTTCTGACAAAATAAAGGTGTCATCAGTTGTTATTCCTCAAATATTTTTATTTTTTTTGGGCCCTTGTTTAGAATATGGTTGCTTGGTAACAGTTGTGGAATCTCATCTACTTGTATTGCTGCGTTCCAGTTGTCCTTCCGAGCCCTGACTTGTAAATTCACACTGGAACCCCCTCACATCTTGGAGTTTATCTGGGATTTGCGCCCTTGGTTTGAATAAAGTTTAACATCCGGCAGTTATAATATTGATAGTTATTGTACCACTTTTAGTTTCCTGCTACTGTCTCTCCGCTGTCATTGAACCACTGCACTTTTAAATACTCTGTGATGCTAACGACAACAAAAGCAAAATATTCACTCTTTATAAACAGTTAATGTAATAACACGGTCTGCCTGGGTTAGTAAATTATCTTAATTAGAGCTGCATTTTGGCTGATTTGAGCAATTTCCTGGTTTGCATTACATGTTTTGAGTCGTTGGTAAGCCACTTTTTCCCGATTTGACAACTGGAAGGATAACTGGAATGCAGCATACGCCACAGCTGCTGCTCCAGCCATGTTCAACCAGAAAAAATGGCAAAATCTTAAATACAATCTTCAATATAATCGCTTTCACTACGTTTTTATTGAAAAGTGTAATCTAACCTGTCATATGCACTTAAACTGTAGCAGCAGCCGCACCTCAGTAACGGGTCAGGATTTGTCTCCCTCTGTGATTTGACAGCACCAGAAAGAGGATGTCCGTCATCATGCGCACCCCATCTGGGAAGATTCGCCTGTACTGCAAAGGGGCCGTGAGTGTCTGTCTCTCTCCATGGCAACGCGTGACAGGCCACCCCACAGTGTTGAACGCTCTCTGCCCGATGCCTCCTTTTCACCCGATCCTTTTTTAAAGAAGCAAGAGCAGGGTTTAGCATCTGCAGGTTGCAATAGATAGTCTTGATGAACAGTACATTTTTGATACATAATTCTGAACAACAGGCGCCATTGTTCAAGACATTATAGTTACATCCTGCAAACAATTTTCATCCAAATTTGTATCCCTTTTTGTTTCTCAGCCACAAAAGCCAGAGTTTAGTCACACTTGTCATAATCCACTTTTAATAGTGTAATAATGCTACATGTAATCATCCATGTTGAGTTTTAGAAATGCCTAGTATTCATCATTTCTGAAATATATTTAAGGTTTTGGTAAAAGTCACCCAAAAATCCTTTTCGTTGGTCTTCTAAGGTCTTCTCTAGCTTTTTGGTGGTTTTTATAACCATTAACTTGTTTTTCTCTGTCCAGGACACAGTGATTTACGACCGTCTAGCAGACAGTTCTCGGTATAAAGAGATCACATTGAAACACCTAGAACAGTTTGCCACAGAAGGTGAGTGAGCAAATGTAGGTCTTTGTCTACTGAAAGACGCATTTCTTCAAGAGTACCGTACATACATTTTCTACTAAAACTATTTTAAGGTTGCAACAGAAACTGCATACATGTTCATTTATTTACTTGTTTGTGGCTTATGGTAATAAGATTTAAGCCAAAGAGCTGCATCGGTCTCTTCTTTGTGTCTATACTGCCCCCTTGTGAGACAAGAGCAAAATGATGTCATCCAGAATAGCTGAGGAGGGTTAAAAATAGCACACAGAGATTTTCCCCTATGGAGCAGATTTGAAATAGCACAACATTTCAGTAAGCAGACTTAACAATGTTCTATGATTACACAGGTTATGTAAAGTTTAAAATGACAAAAAAAACAACAATGTTGTGATTTGTACCCAGGGCTGCGTACACTCTGCTTTGCTGTGGCAGAGATCAGCGAGTCATCCTACAAGCACTGGCAAGAAATCCACCACCGAGCCTGTACATCACTGCAGAACAGAGCGCTAAAGATGGAGGAGAGCTATGAACTTATAGAAAAGGTTGGTCAAGTTACATTTTCCATACAAGAAGAAATCGACTACAACAAAAAAATCTATTCCCAAGTACTAATCAATACTAAATTGGGCAAGTATCACCTGAATGGTTTTAGAATGGTTATTGACTTGTATCTGAACTTGCATAAAACCGGCGTGAGGTAATACTAAAGAATGTCAAATTACACTGTATTGCGTTGCGTGTCTTTGCTCAATACTGATTTTGATACCACAGAGAAAACATTTTCCTCAGTATCAAAGTTGAGTTTGAATAGTGTTAATTACAACGGACAACAGAAAGTATGACTTGGAAATGAGCCATCAGCACAGCCTTTATTATTTGTAGTTGAAAGTGGAAAGTAGCAAAAGAGGGCCCCAAAGATCTGAAAACTTGTGACAAATGCAATGTTTATGTTCTGATGAGGTCTGGTGATTTAGGCAGCAGGTAGATTGGGTTTTGTGTGAGGTAGGTCTGTGTGGAAGTAGTCGTCAAACACAGGAAGCCGCAGTCGTAAATCAACCGCTTGGCGTGGTCTTCATGGTTGCTCTGGGCTGCCCAAAACAAATGGAGGCAATCAATCATGAAATTCACTTAAATGTTTCTCACAAGAAAGTTCAGTGTCCATTGCTTACTAAGCAAATGTGCTGCCAATGTTTGAGGTTACATTTTGAGGCCACCTACAGGACAGGTGAAAGTGTGCTGCGTTCAGCCACAGGGTGGAGCACTGGAGCTGTAGTTGAAGCTTATTAAGTCCTTTATTTACAGCGTTGTATTTAGACCTGTCACGTGAATTACTATATCAACTTTTTGCTCAATATATGAGAGCTGGAACAGTATTTTTGAGGATCGATATTTATCGTGTGTATATTTACTTTTCACTATTGGGGCAATGTTTGTTATTTTGTGTAGTACGATAACAGTGGAGCTGGGGAGAGTTGAACAGGATTTATTATAGATATTAACTAACTGCTGCTCATGTTTTTAATAATAATGTAAACTTTGAAAAGGGTTTACAGAGGTTATCCAGGTTCAGAGTTACAATAATATCAATTACTGTGATGCTTTCTTCAACAATATAACACACACACAGGCACACGTTGGATTTTACTGTTGTTTTTTTTTACTGCTTGTTTAAAGTTTCCAGTGAAATGGTTTGATCAAAGTATATTTTCCTTATATTTATTGCTTATATTTGATTCTGCTGCTGTTCTTGTGTTCACCATATGTGGGACAAGTAAAGGATCTTTGAACGTACTCTTTAAAAATGCAATCCTTCTTTCACAATCAACCTCTTTATTGAAATCTATTGTAAAATGATTCATACCAGTATACAAATGTCTACATAAGGGTGTCTACTTTTTCCTTAGGTGCAGGGTTCATTGTTCTATGAAACCCTCTTCTGACATGCCACCACAACATAAATTACATGCATTTTACTTGTTGGTCCCACCCTGACTTCAGGCTGAAATCATGATCCAAGCAGTTTCCACCGCAGACCCTTTTACCAATTCACAGATGGCAAATTATAGCTAAGCAGGCGTTGTATTATTATTAATCTTAATTTCTATTTATTTGCTTAAAAACTAGTCCGGGTCATGAGAGCTTGCCTTCCTTATCCCTCTGCTGCTGCTGGCTCTCGTCTCTCTTTTACCCTGTGTTTTGTCATGTCCTGACTCCTGCGATAGGGCTGCGCGACCCCACAACGCGCCCTGAAAACCGCTTTGTTCCTTGGGAAAAACACCCGTTGTACGTTGCGGGTGTAAACAGCGTTGTGCAGTCGCTGATCCCAAACCGATGTCGCCTCCAGTCAACTTTTTGGGAGATAAACAAGAGCAGCTGATTAAAGGCAAAACATGCGGCGCTGACACAACCCTGGCTCGCATGTTTCAGTGACATATGACGATTCAAAGACCTTCCTCCTCCTTAATTAACACTTATTGAGTTTCCCCCCCTGACTTTATGTTTCGTTTTGTAGAACCTGCAGCTGCTCGGAGCCACAGCTATCGAGGACAAGCTCCAAGACAAAGTTCCCGAAACCATAGAGACGCTGATGAAAGCGGACATCAAGATCTGGATCCTGACTGGAGACAAACAGGAAACAGCCATCAATATCGGTGAGAGTCGTGCGTGAGCCTTGAGCCGAAATGCAGTACACAAATCCCTTTCCTGTCGGACTCGATGTTTGAATAACGTTCAAGTGAAACCACTGTCACAATCTGCCCAGTTATGATTCAAGTGGACTTATAGTGACTGCGCCCATGAGCTTTTTAAGTTGGTCTAACCTGACCTACGAGTTCACTTGATATGCCATGCTACGAGGTGAGCGGCAGCCTTGAACAGCTCGTCTACTCAGTCTCACAGTCATTCTTCATTCTGCCGGACAAACTACTGACAGCACAGCGTTTCCCCGTCACACATATCTCGCAAAAGCATCTTTTGCAAAACACTAAATGATGTATGAGCACTCTTCACAGACATGAATTAAATGACATGCATATGCACACCTCTCACACATGTGGGACCCTGGAGATTTCACTCCAACAGATCTTATCAGGAGGGTATTACTAATGTTGTTCCAGAAGTGACCTATCTTTTAAAAGCATTGCTGCTGCATGTGCTTAAATGTGGCCAGCTACTACAAATAGATCAACTTTCTATACCCTTGACATATTAACGCAGGGTTTAGAAAAATATATACTGAGAGTGCTTCCATTTGAGGCTACCTACCTCTGCGGCCGACTGAATCAGCCCTTTGTGTCGGCGCTGCCAAAAAGTGCTCTGCACAAGCACAGACTCCCTGGGCCGTCCTTCTACCGAGCTGCTCTGTAAAATCTCCATCTTTATATTGATGCTGTTTTCTGACATTTAACTCATTGAAAAATTATCCCTATATAACTATATTGCTGCAACGGGCCATTAAAATTTACTTTCTGTGTTTTGGTAGTGAAAGCCACATTTGGCACCGGCAGTGTTGACTTATATTAAAAGTATCACTTTGACATAAAACAGCTCACCTGCTTTGAATGACATACCAGGCTCTGTGGACTGTAGACCATACACTACATCATGCAATGGTGGTTTGAGAACACACCAAACATGTAAAGTAAATATTCTGACACGCTGTCTGAGAGGATTGCTCTGGGACATTGTGCCACAGCACTCAGTTGTTGATTGACAGAGGTGCACACGTCTAATACATAAGTCAAGTAAGTGTCAGACATTTACATTTTTTTTTAGATATAGTATTGTGGCTGTGAAATTGGTGTTGTTGAAGGCATTCTTCAAATCCCCCGGGAGCTGTGTTTGTGTCAGTGCAAGTTGCAAAAAAGTCAGATTTGTCAAGTGAAGTGAAGGTCAGCACACAGAAGTGCTGTGGACAAAGAGGAGGGAGCAGAGAAAGTGTTGAGATGGTTAAGCACTTTCCACACATTGGCAGATTTTTTAACTTTTACACCTCTGCTCTTATAAAAACATCCCCAGAAGCCAGAGCCAGCCCTGTTTGGTGTAGCCCTGGAGGAGAAACTCTCATTTCCTTCATAGGTCTTGTGTTCACCCTGACTGTAGCATTTTACATGTTTTATCCTTATCTCATTGAAAAAATGCCACCCATGTCTTCACAGCACATTTACTTTTTGGCAATCCCCTTAAGGAAAGTAAAAACTCTATCCAGACAGAAGCAAAGTGTAGAAGGCCGCAAATATTCGTGTGGTTATGCCACAGAGGGCAGCCCTTCCTACAACTGTGGGATCCAGCTGAAAGCCTCAGTTTAGTTTGTGAACATTTCTGTTTTCCCAAATGGGAGACCATCTACCACCTTGTTGTGACCCTCAGTCTCTGTCCCAGCCAAGAGCTTTCCCCTGAGAGCAGTGTTGGCCAGCCCAGAGCTGTAACTGCCTATTAAAACAGGAAACTGACAAACCCTTGTAAACCAAACTCATTACTCATGTCCCACAGACAGTGACTTCAGGCTGTAAAACTTAAACGTCTTGTAAGTCATGTACATGCATATTTTACGGCTTTGTCCACCACACTCAACACAAATCTGGACACGCAAATACAATAATAATATAGCAATTTGCACATTTTAGGGAAGAGCTTTGCAAACAAAAACGTCAAAACACAAATATACATGTTATTATATGCACTTTATATTGTGTCAAAGTAAAATAAAAATCATTTCTGTTTGTGTTTGCAGGACATTCCTGCAAGCTTTTGACCAAGAACATGGGGATGCTTGTGATCAATGAAGAGACTCTAGACGTAAGTATTGTCTTGACTGTTACATGTTACATCTGACCATGAAACATCAGTTAAAAGTAGAGTAAGAGCATGAATTTGTGGGTAGTTATGCCAAATCATAGTTTTATTTTATAATCACATTCTGGTGCAGAGTTTACTTTTAGGATATTGTTCTAACCACTTTTTCTCTTCCCTTCAAACCCTTGATAAAACTGAAAAAAAGAAAGGAAAACTAGCCCAGGAAGTGTTGAAGCAGCACAGCCCACTACACATCCCAAATCTCCACTAAAGTATTTAAGACGCCCAACAGAGAAGAGTGTTGACCCCCCAGCAGGACCGTCTTGTCTGTTGTTTCTACATTTGCAAAGGGCACGTCCCTGCACCGGGAGCAGAAAAGGCTTAAGCCCTGAATCCACAGATGGTGCTGAAACGTAGCCCGGCGGAGTCTGTAGCACGCCGGGGCAGAGGATGTAGAGGGGGAGGCGCTCGAGGGCGATGACGGACAGCTTTCACTCTGTCATCTACTCGTTTGCCGTGATAAATGGAGGCGAGCTAAAAGCCCGTGGCTGCTGGGGCACAGTATATACAGTATAAGGCCCGCTCTTTGAAATGTCAGCTCCCATTCTGCTGTGGTTGAGCAGATGCTTACATAAGACGGTTCGTTAGAACGCAAACAAGTAAAAAGTCTGCGCCCAAATCAGGCAGGGAAAGAAAACCGTACATAATGTATGGTTGGTTTGTTGGTACCCTCGTGCTGAGGGGGGAAAAAAAGAGTATATGGAGCATGTTTCTACTACTGTTTAGAGCTGGTTATCAAAGAGAGGATTAAGTTTGGGCCTGTTCTGAACTTTGAAACCATGGCTGGTCCTGGCTTAAGTCTGATGGTTATATTTTACAAATGAAAACAATGCAGTCTGTGTGGGGTTTGATGATATTGATAAAAAAATATGTCAATACTCAGATAATAATTAGTTAATCCATAACAAATGTGTTATAACATGTTTTAAATGTTACAGATGAGGTTTATATCGGACAAAAGTGCAGAAAGATCAGTTTTTAACCTTATACACCTCTAAGTCTGTGATGGACCAAAACCTGAATAAATGGATCAAAATGCATAAGGAATGACCCACACAAAATCAAGATGCAAAAAAATTCAACTACCTGCATGTTTTTACGGCTCCAAACGTGTATTCTTACTGTCAGCAGGGTTCACCTCTCCACAAATATGACCTGTAATATAGCCTGGTGTGTCCCTGTCCATTTTGTCCAGACTGATAAGACTGAGACTGATAAGTTTAATGCCATACCGTGGAGCAAATAAATGACATTTCCATGGAGACAAGCTGGTAGCGTACCCTAACCAGAACGGCGACGCAGTGCCACTCTAAGCAAGAACACAACGTTTTATTGATAGTAAAAATAATATGTATGAAAGGATGAAAAGAAGAAGCTGCGCTCTTGAAGTGCCACATACCTCAATGCAGTAATCCAGGCTTATTTGTGAACATCATGTCTAAATTAAGTCTCTCCGCGTGGGCTCCCCAAATGTAAGGCAGATGATGACATTTCATCCACACAAATGTCCAGATTCCACATCCTGAGTGTCACATCCTGTTGGCGACATCACTCAAGGACAATATCAACAGTGGAGCAGTCTTTATGGAGCGCTCGTGTAGATTGTGAATGGATACCACATACCAAATCCAAAGACGGTCACATAGGCTGAACTGGGCATTGTAGCCATAACAAAAAAGCTTTAGGAACAGACATGTAGCATTAGCGCAAAATTCCCCAGTGGAATCTAGAGTGAAATGGCTGGTGCACTTGAGGAAATGGTAAACTTTTACTTAATGCACAACATGATGAATTAGTGCTTGAACTAAGTGATCTTTTCTTTACAGTTTGAAAGATAAATGTAAGTTAAATGACATCTCCTGCCTTTTACAGCCCGTCCCTTGCCCCAGCCTCTTACACAGACCCCATCAGGGATGTCTAAATCCTCACAGCTGCTCTAAGCTTGTATCCTCTTGCTCCCTTTTCTACTCTGTTAATCCATCATCTCTTTTGCGCGTCTCTCTCGCTCCTTCTGCTTTGTGAAACTTAAAGCCCTGTTCTCCAAATATTTCCTTAAAGCTGGGGTTTCAGAGTTTTGTTATGCCAAGCGAACATTGTAGGGTCCCATTGGTACAATCTGCCTGTGCTGACATATCTGACCTTCACAGCCTGGACCCCTCCCGCATTCACTGGAGCTAGTGGCCAGTATTTTCTAATGATCACAGCTGGTTAAGCATCTGCTTAGCACATTGAGTTTGATACCTTCCTTTTCAAATTTGTATTATACATGCAATGGCAAGTTCTAAATCACTTTATAGCAGTTCTTTATTTAATGTAGATTAATTGAATGATCTTGTTGCACCATTTAGTACTACACACGTGTCTTTTCACTATCACTCATCAGCCGCACTGTAAACATGAGCCATTCTCTGCCTCCTCTGGGCTCCATTTTTTTGGACAGAGTGTTGTAATCCTTGCAAACATTGAAAGTCATTATTTTTCTTAACTCTTCTTTAAGACATAATTTAAACCCTTAAATTAAAATTATTTGGCAGTCGGAATACTCCCTATTGTTACAATGTCATGCGTATTCTTCAGTACATCAATCATGCATTTTTGGCCTGTGTTTCATAACAAAAACGAAAAATGCACGCTACCAAGTATGTTTTAGATGTTTAGCTGACATGTTTACCATTGTAGGGCATTAAAGCTACATTTTAATACTTTTAAATATTTTTTTATTTTCCAAGGCAACACGGGAGACGCTGAGCCATCACTGTGGAATGCTGGGGGATGCTCTGTACAAGGAAAACGACTTTGCCCTCATTATTGATGGGAAGACGTTAAAGTACGCTCTCACGTTTGGAGTGCGGCAGTACTTTCTGGACCTCACCCTGTCCTGTAAAGCCGTCATATGCTGCAGGTAAGATTTACTCCTCAAACAATAAACACCTTCCATAAGAAAGACTGCATATGTTGTCAACCCTGCAAGCGCTTCAACATGGTCACGTTTCACGTTTCTACTAATTTGTATTAGTTTAGTAATATCCGTTTGACCTCAAGTGTTATTGCTTCTGGAAAGGTGTAAAATGTGCACTGTGAAATGAATCCTACTATAAAAACAAAAGAATAAATTAAAGATTAATGTTTAGCCCTACAGTTATTACATATGATCACTTTCACAACTTTCAGTCATTTGGTATGTATTGATATTTCTAAAGGGAAGCGCTGGATGAATGGCCCAAACAGAGCCTTTACTACAGGCAGATGTGCAGTTTACAATATAATCTCTGGAGACATTCTGTGTTCTCCATCACTGGAACACCTTTGGTCAACAGAAAGCGTCAGTGTGGGAGGAGCACAGGCTGGTTTTCCCTCAAGTATGAAAGTCTAACTTGGGGAGATTCAGAGTTATGAATTTAGCGACATGTAACTCTATACAAAAATAACAATACTGCAATATATTGTTTGCAACGTGCATATTAAGACAGACGACTATCATGATTAGGGCTACGATGATAACTATATTCAATTATATGTATAATTTTCATTCCACTTCACAATTGTGCGCTACTCTGTGTTCTTTCAGAATAAAATAGGTCTTTCAACAAAAACACTACATTTTCTGCCATTTTGATGTCATCACCCCACTGTCGGATCCATTAAACCTCTTTTCTGAGCACATACCGTGTTTTGGGCATAGTCTGGGCATAATCCATATAACAATTATTCGAGTCATAAAAATTGGTCGACGATTATTTCAATAATCAATTCACTTGAAACAACATACATTTATTACGAATCAACAAGTTATACACTACCTGCTTAAGGCTGCATCTGCTGGGCTGAAAAGGTCATTTATTCATAAGACAATTGTTTAATAATAATGACTTTTTGAACAAGAAATTCCAATGCATTTTTGTTATTTCTACATAAAAACATTTAAGGCTACTGTATTCACACGCACACGCACACGCACACACACACACACACACACACACACACGCGCGCAGTCCTGTTTTTGACTTCGTTTGGCCCTGTTCAGGTCTTGGTTTAGTCTGATTTTTTTAATGTGTGTGTGCACACGTGTGAGCGCCTTAAACGCCCATAACTTTGCATGGAGACACTCTGCTCATAAAGCCCCCATATTTACTTAAAGGGTGGTCCTCATTTTCACTGTCTACATGCTTCGACGTACTGTTCAAAGTTGAGGAAGAGCTTTGCGTTTGCCAAGTGCTGATCTAAAGACATTCTTAAAAGATTAATGTTATTTTATGCAAACCCCAATCATGCTGCCCTGCTCAGCTGAAGAATGAAGGCATACTTTTCATTTCTCTTTGTGTATATTCATATTGCAATTCTTCAAGGGGACCACCTTTTCTTTGGCACTGCGTTACAGACTTGTATTAAACAGACATTCAGAGTTTTTAGGGTTTTTTTTTTAACGTATTGAAATGACTGCGTTTGCTCCCTGTTAGAGTGTCTCCGCTGCAGAAGTCGGAGGTGGTGGAGATGGTCAAGAAGCACGTCAAGGTGATCACGCTGGCCATTGGCGACGGAGCGAACGACGTGGGGATGATCCAGACGGCTCACGTGGGAGTGGGGATCTCAGGGAACGAGGGTCTGCAGGCCGCGAACTCCTCAGACTACTCCATTGCGCAGGTGAGGCGGATTACCCAACCCCGCATATTTGAGATGATTTATCCACTGCTGAAGATGGAAGATGGTTATGAAAGCATTTACTCCCACATTAAGCCCGAAGAATGGATACAACACGGTAAACGACCTTGTCAAAAGAGCTGTTCAATCATACCACTAGCATTGCCAAGCTACAAGTGCATACAGATTTAGATGTATTGAAATGTTTTGAAGATTTGCAAAGTTTGAATATTGAGTAAATCATTTATATATTTTTAAAAAGCTATAAAAAGAGCAGATTTAGAGAAAAAAAAAAAAGAGGTTTCTGTACTTTAGTGATTCGTTTTACAAATATTTCACATCTGTCTGATAATTAAATCTCAACTTAGACTTTCAAAGACACATTTCTGTCGGATTTACATAATATTGTTTGAATATCGATATCAGAACACTCCAAAATGAATCTGAGGTATTAGATTGTAATACAAACCGTAGTTGTCAGATTGAAATGTACTTGCTCCTCTGCCGCACAAATATAGATAAGTTTGTTGAAACCCTTGCAAATGACTGCACTTTGATCATTTGTTTTGTGATCTTAAAGCTAAAAAAAAGGAAAAAAGTAGACCTGATAATCGCCTGATAATTTTCATTTAAAACACTTTAACAATAACCTTACGTAAACTCTTGCGAATAGTCAAATGATCCTTAATGTTTTTGTCTTGAAATGAATCCCTTGGCTGCCGTTTTTATATGACCTCAAGTTTTCCCCAGAAAAACACCCATAATCATCATCCCTATATAATAATAATAATTTCTCATCCCCATAAAAGCCAAATTCCTGCAGCTGTCACTCCTGTCATTATGCGCTCAAGTGTAATATGTGTTACGATATCCTGTCACATTGTCCCTGATAACAATACTCAAATGGCTGCCAGGGCTGTAGCTTATACAGTCGAGTAGTTACACCTGTAGAACATGCATCCACTGATACCCAACACACAGGAAAGAGATCCAGGCAGTAAGCTATTAAAATGCTTGTGCTTGTGTTCCCTAGTAACGGCTCTTAATGATACTTGTTGTCGATATGCGATACACGTATGCGACAAAAGCTTCGAGTTCCCCTTCTGTAGCTTCATCAATGCGCGACATGCCGCTCTGTACCTCATGTTTCTCCTTTAGCCGAAGGGTTCAGAAGTTATGGAAACCAATAGTACACAGTAAACTTTCTGTTCCCCCGGTGAGCAAATTTCTTTCTATTGAAGAGGCCCGGTTTTGTCTCAAGTGCCCTCTTAAATCCACATGACATGTTGAAGTGTGTGCCATTCAAACAGGTGGCCCCTCACTGTGATTCATGTTGTTTTTTTTTTGGTTGTTTTTTTTTGTTCAAATATAGTTATACCACCGGTGCGTTATGGTACATTAACTGCAATTTGCCGAATTCAACCTGAAATCGATCCTGGGTGGTTGTGTAATTTGTTTTTCCTATTCCTGTTTCTAATTTGTTTCAATCCCGCAGCGCTCGGTTGAAGGTCTTTGCGTTCAATCAGTTCTGGGTAGTTACGTTTGTGAGACGCTTGAATTTGCCTTTTTATAGTTTTTATGAGAATTGAAAAACGTTGCTCAAGGCGCCGCTGGAGTCCATCCGTCATCAGCTAAGGTCGGACGGATCCCCACCGTGCGAGGATCAGATAAATGCGCCAATGTCGTGCTTTCATCTTTCCATGCCACTACCGTGTTTGCCCGTTTTCCAAGTTTTTGTTCTGTCTAGGCATTTTACTGTAAAAATGGAAAACGCATGCGACTGGCTTCTGGTCCGTAGTAATTGTCATAATAGCAGAAAGATGAGAAAGTTATTTAGCAGTTCTACGTAATCCCAATAGACTGAAATTATTGTGCAATTTTCAGAAATCTCGGTTTTATGATGATAATATTAGACATTGGGGAAGGTTATTTCCAGCTAACTCGTCATCAGTCATTCAGCCGTCTCTCAGCCGTTTTTGGAAGGAGATTATTGTATTTACTGAAGAGTCCGTGAGTGATGAACTATTAGAATTTACACACTGGACGCAAGCCTTTTGTTAATCATTTATCTCTGTGCTCTTTCCTCCCTCAAAGTTCAAATACTTGAAGAATTTGCTGCTTGTGCATGGAGCCTGGAACTACAACCGCGTGGCCAAGTGCATCCTGTACTGCTTCTACAAAAATATTGTCCTCTACATCATCGAGGTGAGTTTCATACAGTTTAAGTGGTTTGAAGTTGACATGTTATGTAAAATCGCCTTTTATGTTCCCTCATCTTTAGCTTAGCCTACTATTGTATTTTGACTGATTCATGGATGTTTTAGTAATCCTGTATTGTCCGGCATTTTAGGCTTGAGTGCACTTTAAAAAAAAAAAAGAAAGAAAGAAAAGAAAAATTCAGTTTTCTCAGTTTTCTTACAATAATCTCTTTGTGATTATTGTACTTTGTGATTATTCAAACAATTCAGACTCCAGATCGTTCCCCAATTTGAGTTATTTGCCGAGTCGATCAGGCTAGTCGTTAAATTGACTATATTTTATGTAAATAGCCAACTTATGTTTAAATGTTGTAGCTTAAGTTTGCCAGTCATTTACATAAAATACAGTTTGACGCTAAAGTCAGTTGGTGTTGATTTGTTGTTGTTGCTCTGATCTGTTTGCTCAAGTTTATTAGCAGTTTAATGTTATGTTTTCACCAACGTTGAGCTCATATTTAACTTCAAATATACATGTTTCAAGACAAAAGATTTGTATGACATGTTAGATGCAGTTTGTCCACATTGTGCGGATGTGCAGGAGAATCTGGGCACGCTCAGATTTACGTTTGACCCAAATTCGGCTTTCGATGCAAACTGGGGAATCACCTCGGGTTCCAAAACATTGGCATAACAAAATAATCATTTTAAAAAGGCTATGCAAACAAAAATTAAATAAAGGCAAACAGAATAAGACTTAAAACAAACAGAACAAGATTTTAAATAAACAGAACAAGACCTATATAGATATTTTTCAACTATAAACATTCTGATACTACTATGAAGGGGGGAAAATGATGTATTTTATTTATTTATGTATTTGTTTTATTTTTAAAAGAAAAAACATTAAACACAGAACATGTCACAACCAGAGAGTGAAAATGTAAATAAGACATCGACATCAACTAAACACACAAAGAAACACAATCATGGCACATTTAAATTAAAATAAAGTTCCTATTTGGGCCAAAGTCAAATCAGTTCCAAATTAAGTCAGACATTTTTTTCCATTTGTCCAAGGAAACTGCAGTTTTGGACACGAACTCTATGGACCATTTTCTATTATTAAGCCATTTTATATCAACAGTTTACAATAAACAAACTGGTAAATAATGATCTACGGTTGGTATAGTTGAATACAAAATACTCAAAAGAAAAAGCACTTTTTTTTTTTCTTGTTGGGGTTTCCATGTTTTTATTTCTGATGACTGGCTCTTAACATAAGCTGCCAGTCTCCGATGAGCATTATGAATGGTTTCACTTCACCATTTTGACGTGGCTAGACAGAAAAAACGAAAACAAACACACCTTGTAATGAAGGAAAATTATCTAATGAACTGGACGTCTGCCTGGAAGCTCCGTCAGCCTTGAAGTCGACCTCCTTCCCCTCGCTCTCCAAAAAAATGGACACACACTTAAAGGCTTTTTCAAACAAACCAGTCGCTCACATATTAATGGCGCATGATGTTTACTCCATAAATCATGTTTCTGAGTTTGTTGGCCTTTGACAGAGACCAGACTGTCATAGCTGCAGGCTCGGGCTCTGACTGAGAGCGAGCAGACAGATGAAGTGGCTCCTATCGGCAGCAGCAGCACTATCTCTGGTGGTGCTGCCAGGGTTTGATCTCCATGCACTTGTCTGACAGCTGAGATCTGACATGGCCCCACTGTCTTCTGCCCAGTGTTTGTCAATGGATTCTAAAAAAGAAAAAAAAAAAAAAAAAAGCAGAATAATTTGTAACAGTTTTGGTTGTTTGTGTTAAGTATGGACTATTTTATTGAACCCTTTAGAGTTACGAATACATTCTAAAACTAGTATCAAAACTAACGAAAACCACATAAACGACACACAATTTGAACTTTCCTGAAGAGATTTGGAATGATCTTGAGCTTTATCGGAAAAAAATATTAAAAGTGTTGAAAATGATAATTTCTATTGTAAAAAAAAATAAAGTACTCCTTTTTTGATAATTGTTATCTGGACTATACTGACTCTAAAAGATAAGAAAAGACGTTTTTATAAACAAAGAGTGACATTATGAAATAAAAACAATCAACAATTTCTGATTGTCATTAACAGTACATTTTACTCGTAAATATTATCTATGTAGAAGATACATATTTTAACCTTTTATTTGGTTGATAATATATTTAAAAAGTCTCGATATACAATGGAAATAATCGTTTGCCGACGCTTTGCCTACAGAAATAATCGTTAATGACAGTATAAAGTATCGAACCCATTCCTTAGCATCAACATTGTGTTTGACATTTTACTTTCGTGACTAGTCCCCATAGAGTAATGCATTTGACCCCTTCTTCAAATGGTAATCACTCATATATATTCTTTATTTCATGGTAATGTGTATGAAGACCATAAATAAACTGAAATCATTTTTGTTTGTTTTCTCTTAACTAACTACTATGAACTATAGAAACAAGGCTGCAAACGTGTTATCCCAGTTACAATGCTATTAACAGAGCCAGATGTTTCTAGAATGGCATAATCCTCCATAGAACAGAATGAGCTTGTTCTTTTATATCACAAATCCAGACAACATTTGGTTTTTTGGTGTTTTTATTTCTGAGTATTTATTCCACATATTGTGTAAAGCCAAAGTATGAAAGTAATATTAAATTTGTATCAAGTTCAATCTTTTATCCCCAAAACATATGTTCGTTCATAGATGGACTCAATTTTACTTAAGCTTTTATAATGTGTCCAGTGTTTATCACACACAGCACATCAACATTTTTGCATCATGTTGTTTTCAATCTGCCCTGCTTGCGTTGTGTGGAAATTGGAGACTTCTTCTACATTAATGTCGAAGGGAATTTTTGTAACTGGGCTTGTGTAGTTCTTTAACAATGTCACTCTGGTCTTGCACACCTTTTGTGACTGAAACATTACATCCCTCTCCCTGTAAAACTCCTTCAGGGGATTGAAAATGATAATAGGACATTTTTCACTCCTTGGCAGCCTCAGTATTTCAAATGTCCCCTTTTTGTATTGCCCCTGTGGCTTTCCCATAATACCAGTAACCGGAGAATACTGCTAAATGCTTAGTTGCGTCACTAATAGGTTTACTTTTGTGCCTGCATGTTTCCTATTGACTCTTAGAGGAAAAAAGTAAGGGAAATTTAAACTTTTGTAGTTCCACTGTATGGTACACTGTCACTTTCTCAATGCCAAGTCTGAGCAACTTTATGCTTAAGCCTCTTTTTGTCTTGGGGCTTATTCCTCTGGCTTTTTGATTCATTAAAGGGCTAAAGAGTAGTAGGTAGGAAAGAATTTTCACATTGAATGAATGAATGAATGTCCGTGCATGTAAGTGGTGTGCTGATTCTGCAAGAGTTAACTCTTTATCCGCATTTTTCCAAGTCTGGATTTGTCACTGTTGTGCTTGACTGACGGATGGAGTGACTTTAGCGCGGTAGACTGGGATCTAGAGTGGTTTTCCCTCTTTGTCTTCTATGCAGAAGATCTCTGTCATGTTCGTCTGCTTGTTTTGTTACGGACGGACCATACATGTCCATGATTGGCTAATCTACCAATCAATCACGCAGAGATAAAACTGTTACCCAGAATACGCAATTTAGGAAAGTATTGGCGGAGCGTGCATTCTTTACAGACGTAGCAAATAACGTTTTCCTTTTCAAAGTAAAAATCTAATATTTTAATAAAACTCCTTTAGTGAAAACAATAAATCCTAAACCAAGCAAAATTCTTAAACTAAAGTCAATAATAAGACTTATAAAGCAGAAATTGTATGTTGCAAATGCAGAAATTCCCATCTGGCCTCTTTAGTTTGACTGACACATTTCCAGAAATACCCTGATGGACGAGTGGCATTTATGAGGCAATTACATGAAAGCTCCTCCATGGGGTCTACATTAGCTGTGGAGATTTCAGGCTATTATTATGCTGAATGAAACCATAGAAACTTTGCCTGCCATAGGGGCACAGCTTGCGTTTGTTCTTTTGCATATTTCCACCATATTTCTCAGCTCTTTCTGTATGCCGCTCTTTATTTCACTCTTGCTTTTTGCATTGAGTCCATTGTAGATTCCATGGCACGAAGATTAAGAGTATCAGAACTTGAATCTTGGGGACAAATGTCACGCTCCCACCAGATACTTTTAGACGATGCCTGTGAAGCTATGCGCTTGGAATCAGAGATTTTTTGATTCGCTCCCGATGAATATTCAACAAGCCGTCTTATCGCCTCTGCCCAAGCCTCCTTTTCTTGGCTTCCACTTTTCGTTCGTCGCTGTTTTTCACGATGTGCACTGGGGGAGAGAGGCCAGCCACTCCCCTCCGCTGAGTGGCTCTCAATGAGAAGAAGAAAAGGAAGAAAAATCCGAGCTGGGGCTTCCCTTAATGAGCAAATCAATGCATCTGTCCCTCAAGAGAAGGCCTGGAGAGGGAGAGAAAAGAGGGAGACGCTATTGGGACCCCGAAGACCAGGCCAAAACACTTGCACAGAGGCAGTTACCACATGCTGTGAATAGGAACCTTTTTAAACTTAGCACAACAATATATCAGCCCAGAGCCTCTCATTGAAACGCGCTGTAATTAATTCAGCAGTTTGACCTACCCGCTAGCCCCTCGTTACCAGTGCTCGAGCCACGCTAATGGTTCAACCTGCCTCATGGCTTCAGATCCATCAAACATAACCCATAGCAACGACTTTGCAATGCGTTCCTCACCAAAGCATATTTCCCCGCACCATGCCTTGCCAAAAAAAAAAAAAAAGTACTCTCCTCATAATGTAACCTGTCGTCTTCAAGAACAAAACACATCATGGGAGAATGCACTTGGATTTGAAAGAGGGTGGAATTTTTTTATCGGTTGGTGGGGTCCACAAACAATCATGTAAAGATATTCTTCGCTTTGGGAGTACGCTTGGTTTTCCGTGGCCAAAACACCTCTCGCTTGATGTTCCTTAGACAATTTGCACGCTATTGGTGGAGGCAATTATGGTGGCACAATGGCTGAATGGATAGCACTCCTATATCACAGCAAGCAGGTTCTTGTTTGGAGTTTACATGTTTCTCCACATGTCCGGGTGGCTCTCCGGCTTCTCCCCTTCAATCCAAAAGATGCACGATCGGTAAAATCATCTAGCTAAGGTCCTGCCTCAAGATCTGGATATGGGTCCCGTTGCTGACCCATCCTTCAAACCCAAGTCTTGTATGTGCTTTTTTGAACACTGAAATATGCTTTACATGATAAAAAATGACAAACATGACATCATCTAGTAATGGAAGCACCAGAAAGTGTCCATCTTTAGCGAGTTGCTATAAACGCATTGCTCTTTGGCCTTTTTTTTGTGATCTGATGTACATCCCTTGCAGTAATTCCCTTAACGTACACGACTGTCAGCTCTGAATACTTTTTTCCACAGTGCGACAAGCGTGACTAATAGAGATGGCCGGGCGCAGAGTATGGTTCACATTACCACTGTCTCCGTCCTCTGACACAATATATCAAAGCCCCCATCGCTCAGTCTCTCAGCCCTAACTCTGACCCTTTAACTAACCCTGTCTATCATGTCTTCAGTCTGATCTAGGAGGGTAGAGCCCGGCTTGACAAATGTCTGAAAGTAGTCCTGTGATAAATCCATGGGACAATTTGTGTTACGGAGATGGCGTCTGGTGGTCCGAACTGAGGCTTTTCCTGAGTTTAAAGCCAGAGCCAGGCTCCTGTTTACTGTTTTAAATGACGCTGAGGAGCATTTGTCTCTTTGCTATGGTTTGGCCTACCAGCATGGAAAATCATGCTAATTGGAAGATGCTTTACTTCCTGCTGTGTGGAAATGAGCACGGGCTTCTGAAGAGTGTCGTGTGACAGAAATGCATCATCAGTACTGCAATGATTGCTTAACTTGGCAGCCTGCTGATTCGATTGACATAAGCAAATGATTGATTCGAGATGTGAATAAGGATGTCTGTAGTTTTTTTTGTTTTGTTTTGTTGTCTTTAAGCAGCCACACACAGGGATAACAATTTTCTATATAATGATATTTCCCCACAGGGCCATAAATTGTACATTAACTTTTAGTTTAAGGCCCAAAGTCACTGGGATAGGCTCCAGTCACCCACGACCCCTAACGGGAACAAGCGGTAGAAAAAATGAATGAATGAATGAATGAATGAATGAAGAGTCATGAAAAGCGTGTGTGTCTTGGTGTAGGTCAGCATTTCTGAGTGCTTCTGATGTCTGTGCTGTTGTCCCACTAATATAATTAGAAGGTAATATAATAGTTAATATAATACTATTTATAATTATCCATTGTATTTAGTGCCATTTGGGGCACTCTTGGATACTTTGCAAAAGTTAAAAAAGAGAAATAACAAGCATGAATAACACAATTAAATCATAGAGATGGCTTGGTTGCAAAATCAAAGGGAGAAGGCTATTCTGAACAAAAACTTGTTTCATGTTAATGTATCTGTTACTTTGCCCTAAAGCCGATGAAAGTTGTTTATAAAGTCTTTCTAATCTGACTTTCTTTGCTTATTTTGTTGCTCTAATGCTCTGATCTGTCTGTTTTTCCTCTCCCAGATCTGGTTTGCATTTGTCAATGGCTTCTCCGGTCAGATCCTGTTTGAACGCTGGTGCATCGGTCTGTACAATGTGGTAAGTGTTGACGTGTACCCTCCAAAAAACCCACTCTGATCTTTTACTCTGACACCAAATTGACTTTCTGCGGTGCCCCAAAAATGATCCATTTATTGCACTACAATGTCATCAGCATCCTGAATACGTTCCCCCTTATTTATGACCTCTTGTCAAGTCTTCATTCCCACCGTGGCCTAAAAAATGTACTGAACGTGAAAGAACAACAGCTTTGGTTGCCCCACAGAGTGTAGTTAGCAATGACCGCTCACTTTGAATGATAAAAAGAATAGAAAGAAATAAGCAAAAAGAGCGGGCTGTTGATGTGGTGTATCCCACAGGGCTCCGTAATGGGACCACTCCTAATGAACTCATATTTCAAATCTGTCATGAGTTTAGGAGAGGAGGACCATGTGCATTTGCTGGTTTGATCATAAATACTATGTCATTTCACCCACAAGGAGTTTATATGCAACTTTAAACAGTTTATGATGATATTCCGTTTACCTCAATAAACAGAAATGAATGAGAATAGTGTGAGGTGAAATTTCCCAAACTCAACATTTGACTGCCCTCGAATGGAAGTCATTTCTGGGAGGCACCAACTGTTGAGTGAGAAGGTTATTTTCACAGGCGCGCTCTCAGGTATTTTATATAAATGATAATAAAGCAGCTCTGGACAGGCCCTGCCGCTATTCCGTTTGTCCCGAAACTGAGAGAATTCCTGCACCTCAGTGGGAGTCTGTCGGAGGCAGTGGCCTGAATCCACCCTTCAATGGAGACTTTCCCGGGCCCGTCTCTGAATGAGAAAGGAGCCCAGTGGAGCATGTCCTGTGAACCGCTGGTCACATCGACACCCACTCCAGATGGGCCCAAAGGGGTCTCACGCCAACTGACCCGCTGAGCCCCCAAAAGCAAGTACACAAATGCCCGCAATGCTCTTCTGGCAGCTGCTATTCAGACTGGACATTACAACACCAGGCAAAAATTAAATTGCACTAAATATAGTGCAATAAACCTATTCTGATTCTAAGTCATGATGTTCAGTTTTAAAGGTGCACCATGCCACCTGCTAGTCTCTAAGTAGAAGATGTCAAGATTATTCGGTTAATTGATAATCAGGATTATTCAGGACAAAAATGTAATTGTAAAAACTACAAAATATTAATTGTAGAATTGTAGAATTGTAAAACTAAAGGTAAAGGTTCATGTAAAGTTCTGGGCTTTTATGTGACTTTTTTTTATGCAGAAGTTAGAGCTCATAAAGCTCTTTAAGCAAATTTAAGGATATCACTGCTGTTTGGTCACAATGTGCATAAATCGTAAAATCGTGACATTACTAATATTTGATATCGTGACATTATTATCTCCAAGAAAGATTTATGCATTTACCTGGAATTATCCACAGTATGGTATTTAACTTGTATCTCAGGTGTGATCTGTGGAGAGCTTTTGAATGATAAAACCACCCAAAAAAACAATAAATGCAAGATAGATCCGTTTAAAGCTATTCTGTGGAACATTCCAGGTGAAGCAATAACGCCTCACCGCAGACGAGTATTGCACCTTTTAAAATTGTAGGGCATGACACTAGAACGGTGATTGTGAATGATAAAAAATGGACGGTGGGGTATATAACATTGAAATTATGACATGCTGTGTGATCCGTTTAATTCATTTCATGTAAAATACATACTGCATGTCCGAGGGCTGGGAAATATTTAGATTTTGAGCAGAGGTCAAGATTGTCATGTCAAATCAAGTTTTGACTTTGGAGGACGAAATTCTGCTGTTTTTGTGTGAAATTACACACATTTAAAGTCTTTATTTTTTATGTTCATGAAATTAATACTGAAAGACGTTTTTATTGTTTTTAAAAGGAAAAAATAATTGAATCCTAACTCTAGATTGATCAATATGAGGAAAAAACATTTGTGAAATATTTTCCCCAGCCCTAGTAAATGCTATATACTGTATCCTGCATTTTGTCTTCTGCTACTGTATTCTGTTCATGTTTCAAGGATAGTCTACTCCTAACTGTTTGCCGTTTTTCTTGTTTCTGTCTCTCAGCTGTTTACTGCATTGCCGCCTCTCACTTTGGGAATATTTGAGCGCTCCTGCCGCAAAGAGAACATGCTAAAGTACCCCGAACTCTACAAAACCTCGCAGAATGCCATGGGTTTCAATACCAAGGTATGGGCTCTGTTTCAGTATTAACCTGTCTTTATTTGTCAGTTTTCGGACAATTCACTGCACAACAACATGTATCACTGGAATTGGACTGCGTTATGTTGTTGATGTTTGGAGTCGCAGTATTGACCTGACCGCTCCGACCGCAGTCTCTGGGTCGGCCCGGTGTGACCCCGCTGTGACCCGCTGTGTCTGTGCACTCCTCGTTTCTAATCAAGATGTCTCCCCGGTTCTTCATGCTGGGCGCAGGCTCCTCACAGGCGTGGTGACCTGGTTAGCGCTGCATGGTGGTGGATTAGAGAAGGATTGGCCATGGCGGACAGGGGCACCAAAGGTCACGGGGTTGTGGGACGCAGCCCAAAGGATCGGGCTAAAGGAGGGAATAGGAGAGTGTGCTCGTATTGTGAGGCAGCTTTTGTTGTGGAAAATTATGCAATTTGTTTAAGAGAGTTCTTGTTTGTCCTCCGAGCAAGGCTGTCAGGTCTAGTTTGAAACACCCGTGACTAGTGGAACTAACCAAATAACAGTAGGGGTTCTATCAGAGGCCTAGTTGTACGGCATGACTTTTCACAGTTCATTTCAAGAAGAGGAAATGAATGGCCTTCGCATAAGTCATTCTCTTTTTTTTTTTTTTTTTTTTTTTTTTTTTTTTTTTACATTCAGATGTTCATGCTTCAGTAACACTTTTAACCAACAAGGCTGTGAAATAGTTTACGCTATGGAGAATGATGTTTATAGTAAATGTTTCTGCTATAACCAAAAACGCTTTTGATGATTGCAGAATGTTAATGCAATTAAAGTCAAAATGAAGAAATTCCGTTCCATAGCTACAGCCAAAAGGAAAAGTTAAAGACAAATTACTACGGAGTTGTTAGTTCATTACTGTAAAATTAAGATTTATTTCTTTCGTCCGGTCAAAATGTGGTGTTTTATTCTCATCAACTTTTGTGACACTATTTTGTCCAATAGCGCACACAAAAACCTTCATTTTGTTTGGGCAACATTTTCCAAGAGCCGTAAATGATGACTGGGCCAGGTCAGCAGGTTGTTTTTGCTGGCTTGTCCACCCTCTTCCCCAGATATTTTCCTTTTCCTTGCAGCTGGCCCGAGGCGAGGCGAGAAAATCCAGCAGGAATTTGGCCCCTCACCGCCTGTCCTTCTGCGCGCCTGGCTCTTTTGTACACAACAGATACCGCTTTTGTGTAGTAAAGCTGTTTGTGTTGAGGTGAGAGCAGGGAGTGACCAAGGTGGGGTCCTGGCTGTGTTGTCTGACGGTTTTCCTGATGAGTAAACCTACTACTTTGACTTATCAGAGACCTTAAACATTTTGTAAACTTGTTGAAATAATGACATAAATAGAAGTGGGCAGTATAAAATCTACCATTTACATATTGTAAGGCTATTTTCGAACGTATACGTGATTAGAATATCTAGCTGAACAACATCTAGGGCTGCTTGATCATGACAAAAATCATGATCACAAATATGTGGCTCATAATTGCGATCATGATTATAAAAAACAATTACTTCTATGCAGTCAAAATTAAACTAGAAAGTATGGACATGATATAATGTATAATGTTTTGGGACTTTTATTGTATTTTTGATTACAACCTTTTTTGTAATTGAACAGAGCAATAATTATAAATGTGATATATTGCCCTTATACCATCTATAATAAGACCACATCAAATAAAACAAAACTTGTTTAATCTTCAAAACCATCTTACAAGGTGATACATTCTGCACTTCTATGTTTAAGTTTACCATTGTTTTACATTTGTGCTTAGCCTGA
>BJKM01000400.1:0-245000 GCA_015082035.1 Chaenogobius annularis
CCAAAGGCGAGGCTGTAACCCAGGTACACAGCCAAGCACTGAAATAATTGCTTTTTTTTCTCCATCCCCTGCATCGCACCGCTCCTTGTTCCTAAAGGCGTTCACCAGCGTGCTAAACAAGTGAAATCTATTTGTGAGGTGTGTGTCCAGACTGGAGTCTTGTCATCTTAATTTTATTATTGAATAATGAGAGTGCGGTGATTGTACTGTACTCTTGTTTATGTACTTGAAATGAAGAATGATGTGTCTTACGGTTGGATGCATGGGTTGTGGAACTTTTATTTTAAGGGCGTTCGCAACTTTTCTTTTTCAAGATATGCTTACTTAATGTCCCCATAACTTAAAAGGGTTATCTAGTGGGTTACATATGGTCTATGGTTCAGGCAAACTCATTTTCTAAAATTTTATTTACATACTGATAACGGATTAGCTTAATGGTTCTAATGGAATAACAGGATGACTTCCCTGGCTTTGTATTGTAGTTTCTAGACAAATGGAACTTATCGTGGATCATTGGAATCAATAAAAAACTTACAGTAATTTCAGGTGGGTATTGATTGGTATACAGGACTGTATTATTAAAAAAATTAATGTGCTTGAATGGTTGTTTATTTCTGAGCCAATAGTTTTCTGATGGATGATTGATTGTTTGTTTGAGCTAGGGTGGGTCCTCTCGTGATGGTTCTCGTGATATATTCTAGTATATGAATTTATGCTTCAATATTCTTAATCAAATTATTAGATTCACTAACGATTATTGGTTTAGTTAAAAATAGGCCTTGTAAGATTTTCTATGATATTTCATCTAACCACAGTTCTTCTAGTGCTAACTGTTGACATCAAACTGGGCACTGCAAGGAGATGCGGTTAAGTATGGCGCACGTTATGAGCGCATACTACACTAATTGCATACCTTTTTACTAACTAGTATTGGGATCAAAAAGTTTTAATATTGTATTGTTCACTGTGTCTGTTGATTGCGTGTATTCGTAGGGTGCTGGTATTATTATATGTGCTTTACATAATTTCTTCTGAGGAGCTCGATACTGTTTCAGACACGTGTTGCTCTGTAGACAGCGGCTTTCCACTTCTTGGTGATTTTTGCACATAGTCGTACTGCCGCTTAGGTAAGGGAGATCCTGACTCTTCTGATGCAGGTGACCTTAAATGCCCTGGAGGAACGCTGCTCTACTCTAGATGAACAGCTCTTCATCTGCTGGATGAACTGCATTGGCTAGACAAACCAATTCTCCTCCTGAGTGGTTCTGGCCCACACGTCTATCTGCAAATTTAAGACCGGGACGCCTTTGATCTAGCTTGGACCTGGGAGTTCTCCGTGGTTACCGGGAGCGAGAATTTCTCCTTCACTGTGGCTCTCCTAAGGTTCTTCACTTTCCGCCACAGGGTTTTGTAATTTATTCCCTGTCGAAGAAGGAGGTCTAATAACAGGGGATGCCTGGAAACGATTTGATAGTTTTCCTCCATTTGCTACATAATATACTGTTGGAAAAATTTCATGGTCTGGGGTAATGTTTGCTTCTCTATTTCCGGGATTTGTCCGCCTTTTCGAGGCACTATGTTGTGATCTTGGGCATTTGAAGAAAGGTAGGCATGGAATTTATTTGAAAAATGTAACTATGGGTTGTTTAAGTTCTCCCTTATTAGTTTTAAAAATATTGGTGCGGAGAATATTTACATTTTTTCTATTAGATTATTTCTATTGATGGGATAAATAGTATGGGGACACTTTTCCTAACCGATTAAACCTCTTATGGGGCCGATATCTGGCGGGAAATGGCTTTCAAATAAAGGTACACTAACAATTCTCTGGCTCTCTAATTCACAATATGACTCTTATGGTGTCCAGGATTAAAAAAGGGCATCCCGCGATCAAGGCATGGATATTAATTTGACTCATATTGCAATGGTACAAATGTGCATAGAGAGTTGAACGCTGATAATTCTAGGAATCACTTGCTGTTACGAGGATTTACTGATCAGGTTATTCAAAGCTTCATGTTAATATCTCAAATAATGAGCTCACAATGGTTCTTATACAATAGGGGTATTCACTTGCACATGCTTTGGGCCTTCTACAGCATTTGTCTATGTTTTAAGGGTGGGATAACATTCAAAAATTATGCTCAGATAGAGACCTTAATTTTTCAAGAATCCAGCTTTGTTTCAAAGGGTCGTTAATTCTTTTATATACGATAAACCTGAACACAGCTTTGCGTATTTGTAAACTACATTGGGAAGCACAATCTTCTGGAAGCAAAGTTTTAACAACAGTAGCACTGGTATCTCTTATCATAGCTTTATTTTCACTTTAAGAGAAAAACATGGGAGGAAGTCAGGGCACTCATAGGATTTCCATTAGAATCTAGCTCTTTAAGACTGCATTTGACGCTAATTGCCTTTAATCTCATTGTCGCCCATAATTACACCTAGTGTACACACTCTCGTACATTGTAAGGTGGGGGTATATACTTGGCTTGTCTTTGGCTGTAATTGAGGTCATGGAGAATTAGGGGGTCACAAGGTCCGGGTTGGAGTTGCAGCCGCATATTCTAAGAGCCATCGGGACGGGATTGAGCGGGGGTGGGGGCAAGTGTATACTTTGGAAAAAAGGCGAATTGAGTAAACACAGAATGCAACTGCAATGAGACCACTGAGAGAGTACCTGGGGGAGGCGAGTATACATGCAGGGATTTCTGGCACCGTTCCGCTGTGAAAGGTACTATCCAGCAACACTTCACAGACGCGTGTTAGGGCGAGGGTTGGACAGGGATAATAATCTCGGTTATTTTACAGTGGCAAACAGAAGAGAGAAGGGCTATAATGCAAATTCGGAGACCAGCAGAAGTGGTTTAAATAGGATAGTAGCATTCTGGGGCTCTATTGAGAGATTTGTTGCTGAGACGAGATGGTAGGCCAGAAGAATAGAAGTTATGAGAGGGGCGACCACTGGCGGCAAACAGCGGGGTCGTAGAAATGCAGAAGTTTCTCCCATATGCAGTTCCGCCATTTGTGCTGCAACTACGTTCCTGAGCTCTAGTTCCTGCTCTAGTCTTGCTCTAGTCGCTGCCATCTATAATTATGGTTATTCAATGATTTTTTTTAATTACAAATACATTGCTCTGTAGTGGATATCTGGCTAGTCTTCCGTAGTGCCGCATTAGTAAGTTTCAACATATGCTCATTTAAGGGTTCTCACTAAAACAGTTACTCACTAACTGTATACTTCCACTATTGTTGTGACTCGCATCTGTATAAGTTCTTACCTTCTAAGGGTTGGCCCTAGTACACATGACTTCTAGTCTTAGTCTATCTCTAGTCTGTTTCTAGTCCTGGCTCTACTGTTTAGCAATCAGAGTTCATACTTAAGGAGACAGACAAACTAAGTTACTCATTTTAATATGGTCTCTAGAAACTAGTGTCATATGAAATTGCCCTCATTGATCAGTTTGAAGGTGGAGTTTTTGGATTGCTAGACGTTCTTCTGGTCAATAGATAGGCTTCTTACTTTGATTTTGCAACATGGTTTTTCCCATGGGTTTTAAAATCTGGGTCTCGGGCAAAATCATGACTCTTTGGCAGTTAAAGTAGCTGTATGGGGTCATGGACTGGGGTCAGTCTGTGCAACCTCCAGCCACGACTGGCACGGAAAAGACTGTAGGTTCAAGTTTGTGGCGACACACCTCGTCAGGATACACATCATCTCAGGTTAACTGAGCGTGATTGGAGCTTCTGTCCTTGTAGCAGGTGGTTGGGATACGTTGCGAAGAATCGGCGGGGAAGTAGGGGATCACACATAGGTAGTCAGCTGTGTCGCATAAACTTGGGTAAGTCAATTCAAATCTCACAGGTCAAAAGCATATTATTTTACTTTGTCGATTTGCAGGATAAGACGAAAAACCGTCGGAGTTCAATCACACTCCTATGTTAGTTATATTGCAGTGTTGTGATGATTGTACCTTTCGTGGGATCGACTGTCAGGGGAATAAAGATCAGGGCACGACGCAGTCTACCTCGCTCCTACACATGCAACCCGCCACACAGTGTTGACAGAGAGAGGCCCCCATCAGAAACGGCAGAGGCCAGATGGAGCTCCTTCCGACTTTATCTCGGGCCAAGGTCTATTCACAGGAAATGACAGAGATATGCGCCACCAAAGTAGGTTTGTTGTCATCTCTTTAGGATCCCTTCTAGGGTCGCAGGTTAAGTGGGAAGTTTTCGCAGTCGGTGCATATGACAATCGGTAGATCATCTCCGAAATCAGAATAAGGAACCGAGCATGACAGGATGTTACGGATCTGTGGCATACACTTGAGGAAAGCAAGCTGCCAGCGCAGATGAATTCGCGTTTTGCAAATAGATAATCTACACGCATGGAAAAATGTCATTTGAGTCATCCACTAAAATGTCACAATCTACATCTCGAAATATTCATTGTGTTTGGTAGTTATTTTCTTGGTATGGGTGATGACACAAGACCTAGGGAAATCAGAAGATCTACATTATGTTGTGACTTAGTGAGTTTCGGGCTGTTAGAAGGGGGTGATCTCGGACTGCATGCACTTTCCATAATAGCTTCTGTTCATTGTTGTTATCCACATAGGTAGTGCTGTCTCAGTGGCTCTGTGGCTAGTACATTCTACTAACGTGCGGTGAATGCTAAGGTACGGATCTCAGCTGTGGAACTTACACTTTCTCAACGACTTTACTGTGTACATAGTGTTGTTCCTCGTGTATAATGACTCACAATCATTACTCTTCCTCATTAAGACTCAGGAGGAACTTAGTCGTCACATTCTTTCTATGCTTTGGATAAAAAGGATACGGTAGTTACAGGTTTTTCGTTTAGAATTTAAGGGGATATGGCATGGACGCGGGTCACCAGGTGGTTTTTAATGACAATGGGACTTGAAATTTTCTGATGATCTCACTATAAAAGTAAAAACTTGTTTTGCTCACTTGTATAGTTATTGATCAAAAGGGGATCCTTGCAAGTGTTGCGTCTATAGAGCTTTTCTACATTTAAGGCAGCTTCACGCATTTTGGTTACTGCTAATTTTTAGTATATTGTTGCGCTGCAAGCCTTCAGGCAGCTATTGGCTACAAGTTAGGTTCTGATGAGCGCAGCCATGTCGGGCATGCCTTAAGCGACAAGCAGCTCCCACTTCGTCTGAGCATCAGCTTTCACACCATGAAGCCAGCGCAGAGCCAAAATGGTGGCCCACACTTCCGTCTTTGCCTACATTATGAACACAAACGTATTAAAGAGAGGTATGTTGTGCATATAGGAGTTTATGGGAAAAGACTCAAAAATGCCCAGATTATTATTAATATTATTATTATTTATTATTATTTATGTGTTTTTATTCTACTCCTTTTAGTATGTGTGACTGTGGTGTGAGTGTGTGGTGGTGGTCGGGGGCTGTAGGTGAAAACTGGCAGCCATCTTCCGTCGGGCTGCCCCAGGGCATATGTGGCTTCAGAAGCTCATCCCTGAGCACAGGGGCTGAATGAATGATGCACAATTGTAAAGTGAATATGAGCATTTGGAGTGTATATTATTATTTATTGATCCCAAAAGAGGACAGATAATAACAGTTCTCCTGTTTCTCCAGGTGATTCAGTACTCTGCGCTTCGCCATGCAGCCGGCCGTGGTTGACATCTCTGTGAAATGGGACCTGCCAAAAGGGGTCCTCTGCCTCTGTGCTGTCTCCACTCACCTCTCATCCTTTTCCAGGGACAACGGTCACTGCTGTACGCCCAGCTCACTGGACAGGTGCTCACTGTGGTTGTAAGAGGCACTTCTGTTTAGAGCGGTGACCTAAAGCTGTGATGTGTTTTAGAGCAAAGAGCGAGCAGAGGGCTGTGTGACTGTCAAGTACAGCCTGGACAGGGACGTCCATCCACTGAGAACAAGCTCAACTTCAGCCTCAAACCAGCGGAGGACACTGGGTAAGTCTGAACACAGACTGTATACAGTGAGGAAAGTAAGTATTTGAACACCCTGCAATTTTGTAAGTTCTTCCACTTTAATTATGGAGGGGTCTGAAATTTTCATCAGCCTATGCATCATAGGTGCATTTCCACTGTGAGACACAGAATCTAACCAAAAATATCTGGAAATCGCATTGTATTGCAGCAAATACTGTAAGTATTTGAACACCTGCCAATCAGCAAGAATGCCGTCTCTTAAAGACCTGTTTGTCTGCCTTTTAAAACATCCACCTCTACTCCACGTATTAATCTAAATTAGTAGCACCTGTTTGAGCATAAAGACACCTGTCCACCCCCCAAATCAGTCATACTCCAACTACTACCATGGGCAAGGCCAAAGAGCTGTCAAAGGACACCAGAAACTAAATTGTAGACCTCCACAAGGCTGGAAAGTGCTACGGGGCAATTGTCAAGCAGCTTGGTGAAAAAAGATCAACAGTTGGAGCAATTGTTAGAAAATGGAAGAGGCTAAAGATGACTGTCAATCTCCCTCGGACTGGGGCTCCATGCAAGATCTCACCCCGTGGGGTATCAATGATTATAAGAAAGGTGAGGAATCAGCCCAGAACTACGGGAGGAGCTGATCATTGACCTGAGGAAAGCTGGGACTACCTTCATAGGTAATACACTACGCCGTCATTGTTTAAAATCATGCATTTGCTGACTTAAGTCAGCGCATCTGAAGTTTGCCAGTGACCATCTGGACGATCCAGAGAAGACATGGGAGAAAGTCAGGTCAGATGAGACCAAAATAGAACATTTTGGTATAAATTTCACTCCCTAACCATCCCAAGAACACTGTCCCTACTGTGAAGCATGGGGGTTGAAACATCATGCTTTGGGGGTGCTTTTCTGCACCGGGGGCAGGACGACTGCACTGTATTAAGAAGAGAATGAATGGGGCCATGGATTTGACCTATTTATTTGTAAACAAAGGTTTCTGTACCAAATATTAACACTGATTTTCTCAGGTGTTCAAATACATATTTGCAGCAACAACATACAAATAAATTATTTAAAAATCATACAATGTGATTTCTGATTTATTTTTAAATTTAGATTCTGTCTCGCACAGTGGAAATGCACCTACGATGAAAATTTCAGACCCCTTCAGAATTTTCAAGTGGGAGAACTTGCAAAATCACGAGTGTTCAAATAATTACCGTACTTTTCGGACTACAAGCCGCTACTTTTTTCTCACGCTTTGAACCCTGCGGTCATTAAAACGGTCCGGTTAATTCATAGACTTTTACTGGGTAACGGCCACCGAGGGGCACACGAGCAGGAAGCGCAAGCGTTTGACACACTGTAGAAGAAGACTTCAGTGGACAGTGAAAGCACTGGCCAAAGAACACATCGTATTCTCTGTATTTTGTGCTTCAAAACGCTTTGTGTTTTATTACAATCCGACTCAGTTCACTCTGGTGATTCAGTGTTTTTTCTGGTTCAAACACAGACCCACTGTTTGTCAGCTTCTGTCATGTGTTGGCTGAGTCACAGGTGGTTTCAAAAGCCCTTTGTTTTGCATAGTTTGGGCTTTTTGAACTACTCTGTACACCGTACAATAGTTTGGTATTTAAAATACCAGAAGAAATACATTTTTCATTTTGGAATAATATGGGACGTGGCATTCATTAAATAATCATCAACACTTCTCAGTTTAATGTAGTTGTAAATCTCTGACCCAAACCGTCCTTGTTTTGTCTGCAGACTCACAGTGCACAGGCTGGCCGCACGTTCTCTCATTTCGATCTCTGGAGCAGGACCAGGAGGGCGCCAGAGGGCAGAAAGACGATGCTGCAAAGAAGAAATCATTGAATCTGAGCGTCCAATCAGGAGTCAGTAGCTCCTTCACTGCCTTCATCGCTGTGAACAAAACCAGCGGAGACGCCATTCAAGGCCCTCTGCTGAGAAGAAATGTCCCTTTACCAAGTTAGTCCCTAAACTATGTATTTCTTCATGCATTAAAATGAACATTTTCATAATCATAACACACACCAGTGGCAATGTGGTCAGGGCAATCAAGGCAAGCAGTGATTGACCAATACAATCTCTAACAACCATGTGCCTCAACTTCTCACGTCTACTGCTGAAGCTTGGCTGGAAGTCACAATGTCTTTTACTGGCCACTAAACTACAGGCCACTGAGCAGTACTGCGGGAAGCTTAATTCTTCTTCTCTCTCCCCTTTTCATTCTCGGACCGTGTTCAGAGGCCCTTTCATGTTCCATTCTCTAACATGAGCTTTTACAACCAGAGCGGACAGCAGCTTGTTTTAGAGGTCTGCACATGTGCTCTGAGGACAAACAAACCACTCTGAATAAACCTGTGTGGGAATCTTGGATGTTTGCAGGTTGTGCCCTAACTGAGCGTGTGCGAGAAGTGAAGCAACAGCAGAGCCAAGTTTCTACAAGTGACTTAAAAATTATCTTTTAGAGACAAGTCTTTGTTTGAAGCTAAGGCTCTGTTCCTGTTTCTAATGATGAATGGTTAGAAATACAGGCAGTCATTTAACAACAGAGTGCTGATTTGTGTAGTGAACTGATCGGTGAAGTGAGACTATTGAATGCATTCAGCAGTTTTACAGGTGTAGGAGTTTAGCTCAGTAGGATAGGCGTGTGCCCTTCTCGTGGGAGACTGGGTTTTGAACTCTTGCATGTTAGTTTTTTCAAATGTTCCACTAAACCCACTAAATATTGATGAACACCACAAATCTTCTTGCCCATCCATAAAAGTCACCGCACGCTACTGACACAGTAGTCTAAAGAATGGCAGTAATGTAACTCTATGGATACCAACCGCCATAAAACACCACTTAAGAAGAAGGACTGAATGCTGCAATTGTAAAGATAGAAGAAAAAAAACCCCTGAAGATTAGCCATCTCTGAATTTTAACTTTGCCAGTAAAATGATTACAATCTCAAAGCTTTAGTTTGTGCACTTGGTCTCGCTGTCAAACTAAAGATGACCTTGTATTTGTCTCCCTCACAGTGATGATGCGCTGCAGCATGCCAATGCTAATGCCAATGATGGCTTGTAAGTACAATCTAACATTGACACATAAACTCATTGAATGTAAGCCGTTCAGGTGCATGGGTTGTCCATTAAAAACATGTTCAACAGTGCAGGTGCACAAGTTGGTGGTTAGCATTTCGGCTAATATTTTTGTTTAAACATTTGTGTCAGGTGACATCAAATCCAAAGGGATCAGTCTTCCAAAAATGCGCAAAAAGAAGAGTAAGTATATGTGGTTTCAAGACAAGTTGGTTTGTGTTTTAATATGTATTATTTGATAAACGACTTGTCAGCAACTACAGCATTTTGGCGTTATTATAGTTTGTTGTCCTCAGCAGAAACAGAAATATATTTTTCCGGCTTCATACTTTACATTATACTGTGCAGCCCACACTTTCAGCTCAACTGCTACTTTTTGTTTCAGCAAAGCCAGAAGATCTAGCTGTACAATTATATTATAATGACTTACTTGAACCTAAATTAACTTGTAAGAAATTAATTTGATTACCAAATAATAGCCTGTGGTTGATTATTTTGAAAATAAAATATAGGCTTATGTCAACAACAAACTGCTTTGTGAAGGACAAAACCGCGTTGACAGGTAGGATTCCACTACGGCACCACCTGTCTCCTCGCTCATCCCTCCTTCCAGCACGTTCAGTCCTGCTGCTGCATCCAACTCATGGGCAAGTGGCCAAAATAACATCTGTTTTAAAAAAACTTGTCATTCAGACACGCTAAAATACTTGAGGCTGAGTACAGATGAACGTGAGACTGAATGAACCGTTTGAGAAAGCACCATCAGGAGAGCTATCCTCACCAGGAGCAGAGTCGCCCACAGCCACAGGACACGGATACAGGGCCCAGAGGAGAGATGAGGCAGTCACCAAACCTCCACCAGGGGCCCACGAGCCAGACCCCAGCAGCTCCTGGTGCAGGGGGCTCCACAGAGGAAACACTGGAGAACCTACAAGTGATAAAAGGAGTTAAATGAAGTTCAAACTTAATACATGTGTAAAAAACTAAATTAGAATATAAAATGCCATCAATCAAATTGTGGGGTAGAAGAAGATGCGTAAAACTAGAATATAAATAACTATAACATTGTAAAATAAATAGATAAAATTAAATATATCAGTAGATGTGTGCACAGGCCTTTAAGCCGTTATGAGATGATCATTTCCAACACTCGATTACGGTTTCCTATTTTTTTGAAAATGTAACCAAAAACAGAAATGTGTGTATGAACCTGAATCTAAACTAAAGATTTTAATGGTGCTAATAGTTTTTATATTTGCTCTGCAGGTTGTGCTGCTCCAGCGTCTTTTGGTGGTAAGTGATTTGGTTTATCGTATTTGCTTTACTTTTTCTCAGAAAATGTAATCTTCCTTTGCTATTATTTAGACATACATTTTGCCCACACTTGTCCAATAGCTGCTATTATGTACATAGTCATTATTATTGCAGGACCCCCAAAATCACCATGCAACCAATTCATGACCCCCATTGCAAAATGAAACCACTAAAATAATTGTTGACCAGTTTAATAATTGTAATCGTTATCTGCAGTATACAGCCTCTAAAACATGTACAAAAGACATTTTAACCATTTATTTTGTGTCAACATCATTATTATTATTATTATTATTATTATTATTATTATTATTATTATTATTATTATTAGGCCCGCCCGAGTGCCACAAGCTAGCGAGAAGAAGCCTATTATTTCTGCAAGGCCGTGCGGTGCACGGCTGCGTAAGTTTGCACGAAATCAAGCGCGAGGCTCTCAAACACTGACTAATGCACTCCTCCACTCATGCACGTCCCGTGCATACTAATTAGTAGTAAGAAAATGTAACATTATCGTTGTAAACGGGCGAAGCCCGTGCAAAAGTGGTCTTTACACACGGTCGTCATCCCCATGTAAAGCGCTTGTTTGCGCTAAGTAGCTCACGAATGCATTCCCTATCTCAAGCACGTTCCGTGCATATAAAGCATGTAATGCAAAAATTGAACACTATTATTGTATCGAGGGCCAATAACAGAAAGTGGGCGGAGCCCACTCAAAATGAATGAAAGTGCCCGTCAGTGAGTGACCAGGGACCCACACCATGACGTAGGAAAGCGCGAGCCCCCCTATTTTTCACCTAGTGAACATTGACGAAAAGTCAGGAAAATTCACACACCTCTAAAAATCGTGCCTCTCTGCCTTCTGGCTATCTTTTTTTTTCTAAATTTCAAAAATTTGGGGCGTGAGCGCCCCCAAAATGTAAAAAAAAAATAAAAATCTGATTGTAGAATGTTGAAACTTGGCGCAGAGGTAGATGGTGACCAGAGAAGTAAAAAATATTATTACGGCAATGCAGTCCGCCCAACCAAATGTTAGCCACATTGGATCAAAATTTGCTAAGCATGACTCAGGAGTTTTTCCAATTGTTGTACTTTTACAAACTCCTCCTAGGGCGTTAGCATCTTCAGGAGTGGAACTTCAATAGTTATCCAATTTTTATTGAAAGTGTTATGGTTTGTGTGCGGCAAAGCCGCACATTTTGCCAAGAATTTCAAAAAGATTACCTCTTGACTGGGGACCACAAAAAGGAATGGGTCATCAAAAGTTATTCAACTTCTTCTCAAAAAAATTACTGCCTTTGTGCGGCGCAGCCACGAACTTTTCACAAAATATTGACATTTGCAGTACACAATAATGCCCCTATTTGTAAAGCAGAGGGGAGAAAGCACGATAACGCCATAGAATTCGGCAGTAGGTATAATAAAAGAGGAAAATTGCGAGCTTTCGTTACGAGCAGCGGCCTGGCGTGGGCCGATCATTGCCGCTTGCGGCTATATTTATTATTATTATTATTATTATTATTATTATTATTATTATTATTATTATTATTATTATTATTATCTTATTTTACTGCCTTGCAACATTGAAATGTAATAGTATGTGTTTTTTATTACTTTAGGGGGGCTTAAAATGAGGGGGGCTCATCTGAATAGCAGTCCACGTAAGTACATGCAAGATAATTTGTGTGATTCCTTGGAGATGAAAGTTGTTGGGTAAAAGCATTGTGCAATTTTGAATGAAACTGAGTCGACCACTAAAATAATTGTTGATCGTTTTAATAACTGGATAATCTGGAGTATGCCAACTCTAAAACTAAAAAAAAATTATTTCTAATAATTTTGTATCAGTATTTATTTTTCTTATCGTTTAAATACTTAATTTTACTGCTGTTCAATTTGGCATTGCAACAATCGAAATTTCTCTTTTGTTATTTTTTAGAGATGGGTTTTATGAGTTGTGAGCAAGGTAAGTAAGTATGTTGCAAATTAATATGTGTGATTCCTTGGAGATGTGTTCTATCAATTTACAAAAACATTAGAGTCTGCAGACAATGTTGATGGATGAAGATTTTGATGACAGTAGCATAGCTCCTCAGCCCAAAGCACAGCGGGACCCTCTGCTGGAGCTGGTGTCCCTGCAGAAGGCCTCAGGCTGCTGGAAGTTAGAGCCGGCTCTGGCCAAAGCCCTGAGCAAGACCAGCCAAGACCTGGAGAACAAACAGCCTTCAATGGTGAGTTACAACGGTGCTGCAGACAGAAACATGTTAGTAATAACTGACAAACATTTATTTGCTTGGTGCTTTTCCCCACTCTACGCTGAACAGTGTTTTAGTTCTCCTCTTCCTCTTCTTTGTAAACAGAAAACAATTTAAAGCAAAGATACTTTTGAGTCTGGTTCTGGCGTGGCCTTACACCAGTTCAAAGTTACGGTCAATTCAGCAGTCTATATGCACAAAAACATACCTCCTTTAATACTTTGTGTCATTTAGGCAAAGACGAAGTGTGGGCCACCATTTTGGCTCTGGTCTGGCTTCATGGTGTGAAAGCTGATGCTCAGGACGAGTGGGAGCTGCTGGTCCTGAAGGCTGCGACATGGCTGCGCTCACAGAACGGTAACTTCAGCCAATTAAATTACATCGAACTGAACTCCTTAATGTAGGAAAAGTTGAAGGATTTGATCAGACACAGTGCATACTTTTTAATATCAGTTTCAGAGTGATTAAAATGAGGTCCATTGCCATATAAATTCTAAACGAAATATACTATCCTTTTGAAAGATGAAAAGTACTAAAATGGTGTCTAAAGATGGGAATCTGAATCTTGTGAAGTGCAGGGATGTCTACATTATGGTCCAGGGGCCAAGCGCGGCCTCTGACCTATTTGGTCCTGGCGTCTTTGTGAATGGGCCCATATTAGCACGTGTTTCTTTTTAGTTTAGTCTGTTCCATGTGGTGGCAGAATTACATGTAGAATGTGGTTAAATATTGAGCTTTAGTTGAAACAAGTTTGGACACTCCAGAAAAGGAGCTTTTATTTTGTTAAATATATTTGTTGGCCCACGGTATTGATTGGATCGTGTTGTTTACACATAGACTATGATGCATTTAGGCGAGTGGTCAGAATGTTATGCACAGTCTCAGTACATTTGTGCTGCACAATTTATCGCTGCAAAATGTTATCGCAAACACTGCAATTACTGAAGCAATATCCTCTGAAAACAAAACGTCTTTTTACTTCTAAGATTCTGAAATCTTGTTTGAGTTTATTAATTTAGTAATTATACCTTCAGTAAAAAATGTAATGCTTCAGCATGTTTTTTAAAAAGATGCACTCTCGACTGAATCCTGATTTTAAAACAAAGACTTAAAGCCTAAACCAAACACGGCATAGATTTCCCCCCCAAATTGTGCAGTCTTTCTACACTAAATAAAACATTTTGTGAATGAATAGTTTTTAAGATAATGGAGTTTGTCATTGATGCTTCCTGTTTTCAGCTCCAGGCCTGACTGAGTGTGTGGAAGCTGCCAATGCTCTGCTGGGATGCAGTGTTCAGAAAGAGGCCCTGGGACTCTAGGGCCATTTTAAAAAAAGTTTGGCAGCATTAAATATATAAATGTTTACACAACTGCTTATTAAAGAGGAATATGCAAAATGGAGTTGTTCAGCAAATGTGCCTAAAATATATCCAGTGCAATGTGTGTTTAATGTTACTGTTTGCTGTTACTGTTTGCCTACATTGTGCCATTCCTGTTGTGAAGGGGTTCATTTTCTTTGCACATCTATGTTTCTTCTGTATCCACTCCAATAAAGGAAAAAGAACTAGATCAATTGACTCTAAAATGTTTTTTTAAACTACCACTTTTTTTATACCTTACCTTGAGATAGCGGTTGAGAAGAGGTTAACAGATCATCTTTCTGTCTTCACCACAGAACTCATAGTGATACAATTAGCGATGGAATGGGCTGAATCAACGTTATAGTGTCACAACATTGTGATAGCTTCTGACAGTCTTTCTGCATTGCAAAGCATTAAATCTGGAAAATCTGATGGTAGACAGGATATTCTATATAGCATCTTCTGTTTGATACTCTCTGTTCGGGAAAGTATCAAGGTTTCTCCTTCATTTGGGTTCCTGACCATGTTGGGGTGGATATTTATGACATTTTCCTAGTTGAAATGAGTAAATCTGAAGTCAAACCTATTAAGAGTCATGTTTGTAAACTTTGGTAAGATTATTGGAATCGTTGTGATGCTGGACAGCAGTCATCAGATACAGAGTAGTGTTGGTTCAAACAGATCCATGGGCAGAAACGCTGGGGAAGACCGAGCCTTTACTCGCATGAGAATAGGCCACACTGGACTCAATAAGTCCCTGAATAGGATGGGCAAACATCCTACGGGTTTATGTAATCACTGTCAAGAACCAGAAACTTTTGAGCATGTTCTGCTCCACTGTACGGCATATGAAAGAGAACTGCTTTAGTCTTATGGTTTCAAAATAAACGGGAATTCAAACTGCTGAATCTTCTTACAATCCAGTCACAAGAATCATGTAAGGCTTTATTTGCTTGCTTAAATAATACAGGATTAATTGGAAGATTTTAAGAGTTAATAGCGTTTTTGTAGTGCTACACTACAACCCTTTTAATATTATGGTTTCAGTTGAACTTCTGTCAACACTCAATCCAGTAAGTGGCGGTAAATATGAAGGTTATTTTGTGTTTTTATTACCAAAGCTTTTATTTTTATACTGAATTTATGTAATTGAATTTTTTGCAATTGAATCATGTGAACTGATTTTTTTTTTAAAGATCCAATCAAGTTAAAATAATTATTGAATATAAATTTGATTTATTAAAAAAAAATACAATGCTTTAATATTAAGTCTGTACATTGCTTTAAATTTCAGTGTATGAAAATACAATGCTTTAAATTTCAATTTGTTAAAATACAGTTGTTTTTTTTAATTCAGTGCCAAAAAATTCGGTGTAAAAATTTTTAGAGTCTCAAAATATACAATGTTTAAAAAAATCATTTTGTAACATGTTTTGAATTTCAGTGTATGAAAATACAATGTTTCACATTTTCATACAGTTGCTTTTTTTTTTTAAATTCTGTGTAAAAATATTCAATGTGTCAAAAATCCATGGATGTTTTATATTAGCAAAAATCTCGGATTATTTTCCGGTTAAAACCAGACTGAAGCAATCGAACTGATCGTTCCCATTGCTCCCCATAAGCAGACTTTTACCTGTTCCATACCTTTTATACTTTGCTTTTTAAGAAAGAAAATATACTACTTTGAATTAATAAATTAATTAGGAACGTATGTAGCACAAAACACGAGAGGCCGACAGTGCTTGGTCCATACATTATCATGGCGCGCCCTCTGGTGGCTAAACTTTCAGCAATTGAATTTACTATCAGACAGCCAATAAGAGTTTCAGTTTCAGTCACGTGAGCATCGCGGAAAATTCGATCACCATGACGTCTACTACTTCACTGGACCGTAATTTTATTCCACAGGATTCAGTTACACAACGAGCATTACCGAGGACAAGAGAGGGAGAACGGCCTTAGTGGTGGACAGGGAACCGGTGGATATGGTGTAAGTTTATTCTGTCGTCAGTCAAGAACTACATTTCTGTCGCGCTGCCACAGCCTATGTTGATATCCCTCGGGTGGTCCTGGATGGCTCGAGTCTTGTCTGTCAAGTGAAAGCGTTGCACCTTTTATTTGAGAATGTGGGAGTTGTTGAGTGGAATGGGGGCGTTGGTCGACCGAGACTCGGGACTAGACTTGGAGGAGCAGGAACAATGTATGTCCGTCTGGCCACACATTTCAGCTGCACCATCCTTGAGATGACACCTGCACTGCCCACCCGCTGCAAAGACCACTTCACTTTGACCCATGTCACGTTCTGTAGCCCGCTTCCGGCATTCTAGACTTGATGGGCCGTACTTTCACATCAAGAGCAGCATTGGAGATGTCAGAATATGTTCCTCTAACCGACAGGTCGTGCGCCCGCATTCTCTTGTAAAGTGTCGACCTGGAAATTCCATGGATCTCAGCCATAGCTGCCATTAGCAACCTCAGGGCTAGAACGCTCTCATGTTTCTCTGTCTATCATGAAGGAAATTCTCTCTCTTGTCCTCTGTAATGCTTGTTGTCTAACTGATTCCTGTGGGATAAAATTACGGCTACATTAAGAAAACATTGGCCGTTTAAATTTAAATTTGAGCAACCTACCTGTGAAGTAGTATGGCGGCAGTGTAGCCACCAGAGGGCGCGCCATGATAACGTATGGGCCAAGCACTGTCGGCCTTTTGTGTTTTGTGCTACTCAGTCTGGTTTTAACCGGAAATGAATCCGAGATTTTTGACACGTCGAATATTTTTACACCGAATTTATTTGCACTGAATTAAAAAAAAATAAACTGTATTTTAACAAAGTGAATTTTTTTTTCTCCATCCGATCGATTGACGCAGCTGAAAGCAGCACATGAAGGCACGTGCGTCACTTAGGTCTCCAGTTGCAGACACTTGCTGTCACGAATACCCTTATTTCACAAGATATTTCACAAGATATTTCACATGATATGCGCTTTATGCATCCTGATCCAAGCGCTCACAAATAACCAAAACAACACTTTTACACATTATTATTTATTTTACACAGAAGAAACATTTGTGCCTCGGTTCTTGTAATAATAAAAAAAAAATGCTGAGCCTATTTGCATACCTCATTTTTATTTAACATAAACATGCTTAAACTTATATGGGCAAAAGACCAAGTCATAATCTTCTCCAAAAACCTCTTCAATCGCTCCCTCTAGTGGCCAATGTTTAAACCTTCTTTATAGACTAGTATTTGTCATTGATATATTATTTCCCATCATTGCATTGACATTCGAAGCAGACGGTGCAAAGAGACGAGCCATGAATGGGGCTAAAAGAGATCATTTCTCATTTATACAACCCCATGTCTTAGTATTTCCCTCTTCAGTTCTAGAGCTCATGTAGAGTACATTTTATTCACATTTTGGCTCTTGTGTAATTTCTTAGTAAAAACGATTGTGGCAATGGCGTATTTCTACTGAAGACCTGGTTCAGCCTTAATTTTCACCTGTAATAGTGATACACCTGGTGGTACTCGTCTGGTCGTACGTGGTGTGAAAAAAGCTTGAGAAACATTATCTTAGACTATAGATTTGAATATGAAATAATGAAAAATATACTTGCATCACTTCAATGTATTTTAATAGTCCAATTCAGAGCCATGATTTCTTTGTCCGTCCAGTGCGGGCCACGTTGGACAGTTTCACTTTGAGCCTGTCTCGTCTCTCCGGGCTCCGTTTGGACGTGCACTCCACTCACCACAGTAAAATAAAATAAAATAAAATAAAATTTAATTTAATTTAATTTTGTAACTCCCAAAATCACAACAGTAGTTGCCTGCAGTGGAAAAAACGAAATAAACAATGTTCATAGGGACTTAGAAATGTCCTTAGACAGATGTCCCAAGCTCCCCTGTCCTTAGACCCTCCTTCTCGGCCAAGAAAAACTACCAAACCTCTTTGGGAAAAAGTAGAAACCTGTAGGAGTTCCACAGTGAAGGAGAGATCCGACTCCCTCGGATGGACAGGCGGACGCGCCTCAATTTGCAGATAGACTGTGCAGCTGGACCCACTCAGGAGGAGAACCAATTCTTCGAGGCTGATGAAGAACCGTTCATTTGGAGTAGAGACCGTTTCTCCAGGCAGATGAGGAGCATCTGGATCCACAGGTCATCGATGTGCCTGCTCCACTCCCGTCGGGGAAGTGGGAGAAGAAGAAGGAAAAGCGACGAAGAAATTGCAAGTGAAATTAAATATTAAATACTGTTTGATAGAAAAGTAGTAAGAAGCAGAGGATAGTGCTCAAGCTGCCATACTTCCCCCAGTATAGTTGCTCCTAGGGCAGCATAGCTGGGAACTGTAGATTTTTATGTCTGTTCCTAACTGGCCTGACCATAAGCCATTTCAAAGAGGAACGTTTTAAGCCTGGTCTTATTACACATTAAAAACTAACTTTTTTGCCAACTTTTTCTCCAATTATATTTTCCAGGGGGCCAGATTTTTCAAAGGGCTAAGGGGGCCGGACTTTAAAATCCCACCACAATTTAATGTTTTATCTCTCTAAGATCCACAAACAACTCACTGACTGTTTAAGTATGTTTAAGTAAAAACATCAGAACAATATTACATGACTGTTTACCAGAAACATGACTCGACGAGTGCAAAACAGACCTGGGACAAGACCAAGTTTAAACCAAGACTTAACCAACCAGATCCACCAGAAAAACATGGATAAACTATAAATCAGGTCTAAATCAGGTCTGAAGCGGGACTAAAGCGGGACTAAAGCGGGACTAAAGCGGGACTAAAGCGGGACTAAAGCAGGACTAAAGCAGGACTAAAGCAGGTCTAAGGCAGGTCTAAGGCAGGTCTAAGGCAGGTCTAAGGCAGGTCTAAGGCAGGTCTAAGGCAGGTCTAAAGCAGGACTAAAGCAGGACTAAAGCAGGACTAAAGCAGGACTAAAAGCAAGACTAAAGCAAGACTAAAGCAAGAAAAGCAAGACTAAAGCAAGACTAAAGCAAGCTAAAGCAAGACTAAAGCAAGACTAAAGCAGGACTAAAGCAGGACTAAAGCAGGACTAAAGCAGGACTAAAAGCAGGACTAAAAGCAGGACTAAAGCAGGACAAAAGCAGGACAAAAGCAGGACAAAAGCAGACAAAAGCAGGACAAAAGCAGGACAAAAAAGCAGGACAAAAGCAGGACAAAAGCAGGACAAAAGCAGGACAAAAAGCAGGACTAAAGCAGGACTAAAGCAGGACTAAAGCAGGACTAAAGCAGGACTAAAAGCAGGACAAAAGCAGGACAAAAGCAGGACAAAAGCAGGACAAAAGCAGGACAAAAAGCAGGACAAAAGCAGGACAAAAGCAGGACAAAAGCAGGACAAAAGCAGGACTAAAGCAGGACTAAAGCAGGACTAAAGCAGGACTAAAGCAGGACTAAAGCAGGACAAAAGCAGGACTAAAGCAGGACTAAAGCAGGACTAAAAGCAGGACTAAAGCAGGACTAAAGCAGGACTAAAGCAGGACGATTTAAAAATGTCATTAGAACATTTGGTTCAAATGATATTAAAACGTAGTAACCTACAGTAGCTGCCAAAAAGAGCTCACTTTGCCATGTAGTGCACTAAGAACAAACGCAGCTGTCACTAGGCAACATGCACAGTATCATGCATGTTTTGGGAGTCCTATGAGCTGCAGCAGTCTATTCAACATAGCCCAGACTGAGCATTGAAATATATGCAACGTAATGAAATGGACAACGGGAAAAAGTTCCTGAAAGCACTAAACTGGTGACAACGGATCAGCACCAGAGAAATAATGTATTTGAATCTTTCCTTTGCCTCCATAGTCACGTTAAGCTGTAAATGATGTGTGTTAATACAATCTGACACACACTCACGGAGAAATTAGCTTATGAATTTAGATATGGGAAACTGGGCCACGGGCAAGACCAAATTGCTTCGGGGTCCGGACCTGGCCCGCGGGCCGCCTTTTGGAGACCCCTGGTCTAAGCTAAGGTGTGCTACTTTTCTGGTGGGAGGGTTCATCACCTGTTTGTTTTGCATGGAATTTTCCACAGTAAGGCATTATTAAGCTTCTCTACCTTTTTAGCTCAAAACCATGTCCAAACAGTAGTTAAGCACATTTCAAATGTAATTTTAGGAAAATAAATGAACGTCCAGTTTGTGTTAGATGTTTTATGACCAAAACTGTCCCTACGAAAGTCATTCATTTTATTCATCTCGACCTTCAACTTGAGATCGTACTAGATTTTGTGGTCAGACCTGGTTGGACTGTTGCGTGGGGTCCTCTGCCAGTTCCCCGGAATCCTCTTCCACAAAACTCTGCTCTTCTTTCTCTCTCGTCTCCCAGTATTCATTCAGACACGGATAATACAGCGGCGACACCCCTCTCTCCACCTGCCCACAGCCCTGAGCCGCCGCCCTCTCCGCCGCATCGCGAGTCCTTTCCCCGCTCATCTTCTCATCTTTGGCAATTTTATGCAGCACGTAAACGATGTAGAAAATGGACGGCGTGGACACCAGGACGATCTGGAAAACCCAGAATCGGAGGTGGGACACGGGGGCAAACGTGTCGTAGCAGACGTTATTGCAGCCCGGTTGTTGAGTGTTGCAGGTGAACTTGGATTGCTCGTCGCTGTAAACGGCGTCGCCCACTAGCGCCACCAGCAGGATGCGGAAGATGAGCAGCATGGTGAGCCAGATTTTGCCAATGACCGTGGAGTGGTTCTGGACCTCGGACAGAAAGCGGCCCAGGATTGACCAGTCGCCCATGGCCCCACCTGAGGATCACAGATATTTAGACAGGAACTCGTGTGTGGCGGGGGAATGTCTGAATATGTTTTGGAGTAAAGATATTTTGGCAATCCAGAATACATCTAAAATGTGTCTTTAAAAGTATTGGAGGTTTAAGTATCTGACAAATGTGAAAAGAAAGTCAAATTAGCCACAAAAACCTGTTGCAACATTTTGAGAGTTTAAAAAAAAATTTTATTACAAAAAAGTACCCACAATTTTACATATTTAAACACATAAAGCATGGCGGTGATTTGATGCTGAATAGGGCTGTCAATAAACATGTATCTTTATAGTCAAAAGATCATCTTTATTATCCATTGATACTTTTTGAAAGGTTTGAAACATGGTGATAGAGAATAGTTACATATAGAGTAACTGAAATGGTTTGTTCTTTGACATTTTGATTGAATGAAAATGACCTTTTTTGTAATAAAAGGTCTTTTTGAATCTAGAATCCAGAAAACTAGTATGATTTTCTTTTTTTTTCTTTTTTACTAGTCACAATTAGTCAATTAATCCTTGCAGCCCTGTTGCTGACCTCTAATGTGAGTTTTATTATCTAGGTTGTGTGTATATATATATATAATAAAAAAATATTATCTATACAAAACCAAAGGAGTTCAAACATGCAAATTTGTTTTGATTAAATGTGCTCAAATTCCCTAAATGTTCTTAAAAATCACACCCACACTTATAAATATAAAGACCATAATACATTATTCTTGTGCTTTAACCCATATTACAATTTTCTTCCAATGAAATTGTGGACTATAACAACTTAGGATAATGTCTCTGTTTCCCAATTTCTGAACTTTCCTTTATGTATTTTTTAAGACTTAAGAAAATGATTTACATTCCGTATGTAAAGTCCATGTTTCACTGCCACTGAATTGAACGTCCTTGAGTCTGATGTTACACTCCACATCTCATAAACCAGTGGAGTTACCAGTGGCCCTTGGAATGTTTCAAATTTTAAAAAGGTGCAATCAAATGGTATAGGAACACACTTTTATGAGAATGTTTTGGAAGAATATCTTTTCAGAGAATATAATGTGTAGTATACCATTAAACAGATTCATTTCCACTCGAGTTAGGGCTCTAGAGTATTATTTACTCAACTAGATTCTCTTTTATCTTAGTTGCTGTCGTAATGCTGCTGCAAAATGTGGCTTTATTATCACACTTTGAAGAGGCCGTTACAGCAGAGTACTCAAGTACACACCGCATTATTGACAGTATTCCTCCACTTGATCAGAAATGTAAACAAAACGTACCTTGGTATGTTCTCGATCTTGCCCGAAAACTCGTCAGAACACGGCCAAATCGTTTTCATCGCTGGTTTCAACTCACTTTTCCTTTAGGACGGCCGTGACATCTTCTTCTTCGTCTCCATCACCAGTAAACACTTTTGAGGTGAAGACGTGTATCCGGGCCGGTACAGCTCGAACCCGAACAGCTTTGAGCGAGCCGGAACAGTGAGAAAAGGTGACAACACACAAAGACTCTTCCCTGTTCTGCACGAGCGCGAACAATCGGACAAAAACATTGGAACGAGCTGGAAAACGGGAACAATGCAGGCCTCCGCTCAGCGCTCACTGACAGGAGGAGGACAAGTCAAGCCAGGTTTGATACTGTAAGCTTTGAGCTGCTCTTGTTACAGAATAAAGGGTTAAATCACGACTTGTGTGATGATTTTACTTATTTTATCTGTCAAGTGCAGTAACGTCTCATCTCTGGATTTGGCTATACCTGTTGCTATAATAAACAAGATTATATTATAGTGATTTAGTATGTCACATAAACTAAACGACTGGTGTGTAAGAGTTTGTACGAGTGAATTTGGAGAGAGTTATAGTGTAAAAACGGCACTTCTGATTGGCTGAATAAGCCGTTCCAAAGCCGCGCGCTCGCCTGAAAGTGAATGCATGTGGATATGAACAATGTGCCAACGGGCTCCATAGAGTTAGGCATGAGTCAGAAAGATTTAGATCCTCTCCTACAATCTGTTGAGTGTCTTCCCTGCTCTTCAACCCCATTTCACTGTCCTGTCTATTCTGTCTTTCAACACATTACCTCAAACCGGTTAAAACGTCTTAATCGTGATTTCTGCCCTGCAAACTGTGATTAACATGCAAATCCCTGTCTAACATTCAACGCACAAATGAACAAATGTCCCAAGGATTCATTAAAGTAAACTTAGCTTAGAGATCACAGGAAAGCTATAAGACCCTTGAATATGTTCTATCGAAAGGTCTGGGTTAGGTCTCTTTGTAACCAAGAGCTCAGTTGGATTTACATTAAATCATTCTGTCTTGTATGTTTAATCTTTCATTTGTCGTTGTGTCTTTAGTTAAATCAATTTCCAAGTATTTAACACAAGATTGAATAAGAATATTGTATGCTTCTGTGAGATGTGTGCATTTTCTGAAACTTTTAGCTCTCATGGTCCGTTGATCTTGAATTAATGAAATGTAATAATTCCAATGAACAAACACAGAAGTACAACTAATTTGTCATTTCTGTTGACCTTTTTGGAAATATCTATAAACTAAAGACTAGTTTAGACTACTGAGACTAAACTATGTTGCTTTTTTTTAGTTGGGCTGATGTTTTCTTTTGTTGTTGACTCGTCAGCAATTCTTTTTTTGATTGGTTGATGATTTTCTCCTGAGATGTTTTAAATACATTATCAACAAAATAAAGGTTGAAATACACAGTAGTGACTGAAGGCTTCGAGATAGAGAACGTTTACGAATAAAGAGCATTATTGATGAAAATGGGAAAAAAATTTTTTATATTTAATAATGTCACTGTGTTTGTTATAAAAGGTATTTGTCTGCGTTTTAGAGTCTGTAAAGTCCAGATAACAATTATGAGGATCAAAATACAACTACGGTTGTTTCTTATAGTTGACTCATCACGATTAGTTGATTAATCATTGCAGCCCTTTTTTCAAGGCTTTTCAGTGTTTAAAAAAATCAATCAAGTGGAAATGTTGACAGTGTCATGTTTCTATGTTTTCAGTCTTTATTTACATATTCGTAGAGCCCCAATCTTTGTTTCTCAGAAAAATGGTGAAGCAAAAAAACCACTTTGTCAGCATTAGCAAAGCAAATCTTAGTTGTGATGTGTGTTAACGTTGACAGTTTAAGAGTCACAGTCAGAGTTAGTCTCAAAACATTTCATTAATGGAAGGAAAACACAGGAAAGGTTCTTGAGGAGAGAGTGCAGGAATTGCAGCCAGTCACAGTCCATCCGCTACACTCCCTGAGCTTCTCCGTGCGCTCTCCCCCAATTTATTCTTTCAAAGTTTAACATGACATGATTAACACTCCACACATGGTTCTGGCTTTTGTCCAAGTGGTTCCCTTCAGTACATTTCCAATACATCACAAGATTAAGCACACACAATGTTTTCACAAGTCCTTGTTTAAACAGAAACATCTGTTTCACATCTCGGCTAAGACTAAACACGGTTATATTTCTTATCAGCGTCTTGTGTGTTGGTCAGTCTGCTTTACGACAATGAAAGGTAAACAAAAACACTTCAAATGAGGTTATTACATTCATGGTTATGTATCGATACAAATGTTAAAACTTCAAAAGGTACTACTCTGCACCTCTTATGGACTGAAATGATAATTCATTTTCTCAATAGTGTTACCTGTAGTGAGTGAAACAGTTGTCCCAGACTGTGGCGGCGCTCTGGTACTCTCTGGTCTAAAACAGATGCCTCAGCTGGCTCCTCTCTACGTGGAGGAGCAGCGGCTCTCCTTCGAGCTCGTCCCGTGTGACCCTCTCTCTAAGGGAGCGCCCAGCCACCCTGCGCTTGTATCCACGATCTTGTCCTTTCGGTCATTACCCAAAGCTCAGGACCATAGGTGAGGGTAGGAACGTAGACTGAGCTGTAAATCGAGAGCTTTGCCTTTAGACTCAGCTCCTTCTTCACCACAACAGTCTGATACAGCGACCGTATCACTGCCGACGCTGTCAAACTGATTTTGAAATGTCTGGATATTTTTGTGGGAAAATTATTTTTTTATTTTTGTATCAAAGAGCTTCAACATCCAACAAACAAGTCATGTATTTTGTGCACGTGAAGGCCCACAAAGCTAAGCAATATGATTGATGATTTAAGCCACACCACACAATATTTCAACCAAACAATAGACTGAAATAATGGCATTTATTTTATTACAGATATTTTTATTGCACTTAAAGACCTTGAAAAACATTCAAGAAAAAGATTCAGTTGTAGTCATCTGGATTCTGTTTTAGAAAAACAAAACGTTTTGACTCTCATCCAAGAGTCATTCTCAATCTGTGAAAAAAGTTTGAAAACTCAGGTTTATATCCTACTCTGTGAAAGCCCTGCCCACAGGGCGGGACCTACTGATAATGGACCATAGAAACTAACTGGGCTGGGCCAATTGTTCATTGACTTTGGCTCCCTCCTCCCTGAGTCCCTTTATTAGCATCCGAATGCCCAGGGCGTCTCCAGGGTTTCAGCAAACCATTATAAACTGGAAGGTTGAATCTTAAACCTCCATTACGATTTAAGGAAGGATTCTCTTTTTTAACAAAGATGGCCTCCTTAACTCCTCTTTCAAACCATCTTTTCTCCTGCTCAGAATCTCCACCTCACTGTCTTCAATAGAGTGGTTTGTGGCTTTAAGATGAAGATGCACAGCGCTCTGGGGTCCTGAACTCGCATGTCTTCTGTGCTGATAAAGCTTCTTGTGAAGTGGCTGTTTAGTCTCCCCTATGTACCGCTCTTTACAACTTTCTTCACTGCATTGGATAGAATACACTACATTGCTCTGTTTTTGTGTCGGCATCTTGTCCTTAGGGTGAACCAGTTTTTGTCTTAACGTTTTGCTTGGTTTGAAATAAACAGGGACTTCGTGTTGTCTAAAAATTCTTTGCAGTTTTTCTGACAGTCCTGAGACATAAGGGATAGAGACACCCCTTCTTCTTGGTTCTGTTTCCCTTTTGTCCCTTTTGTCCTGCTTCTTGGTTCTCTTCACTTTGTTAAGAGCCCAAGTCGGGTATCCACAGGCTGAGAGAGCATTCCGGACGTGTGTTTCCTCTTTCCTCTTGCCCTCTGAGCTGGTGGGCACCTCTTGTGCTCTGTGTTATAGTGTTCTGACCACTCCCAGCTTGTGCTGTAGTGGTGGTTAGAGCCAAAGAGCAGGTACTGGTCAGTGTGTGTGGGTTTCCTATATACTTCTATCTGGAGCTTCCCGTCCTCTCCTCTGATAGTGGAACAATCAAGAAAGGCCAAGCGGTTCTCCTTAGCATCTTCTCTTGTAAACCTGATATGCGGGTCCACTGCATTGAGATGCTCTGAGAAGGCGTCCAGCTCTTGTTTCTTAATTGTCACAAAAGTGTCATCCACGTAACGGTACCAAAGACTTGGAGCAATGCCTGAAAAGGAGGTCAGTGCCTTCTTCTCAAAATGCTCCATGTACAACTTGGCCACGATGGGAGAGATGGACGAGCCCATGGCACAGCCGTAAATCTGTCTCTAAAAATGTCCCCGGAATTGAAAGTATGTGGTGTTAAGGCAGATGTCTAGTAGTTTGCATATGTGTTCAGGTGTCAGTTTGGTCCTTTCCTGTAAGGATGTCCAGCAAACTACTAGACGTCTGCCTTAACACCACATACTTTCGCTACTCTGTATCTGATACAGATGCTTATCAATGAGCTCTTGAATAATAAGCTGTGGTGCCTTTCCAGTTTATACTTTAAGCTTTCGATGCAACTAGTATTAACAGGAGCTGGAGTAAGCTTCCAAGGAGCTATGGGTGACCAACCTATCGAATGGTTCAAGTTAAGATTGCTTATTCCAGAAAGTCGTGCTTTTACATTTCCTACCCAGCTAAAACACCACAATGCGCCATCGTCAGAATAAAGGCTTCTTCCAACAGCGTAAGCTACATATTTGAAGATGTAATTTACCATGACATTTGAACAGAATAGGGCTGCACACACTTCCTTGAGGGATTCCATTTTCTACCTCATAAACCTCAGAGTAAACTGTGCCTACTCTGTTTGAATTTGTCAGCCAGACAAGAAACTCCTTACCCAGTTAAACAACTTTCCCTTCACGCTACGCGCGCACTACTTGATAAGGAGCCCTTCCTTCCAAACCATATGTATGTAAACCACCGTACGCTTTCTCCATATCAAAGCGTTCAGCAATAATGTTTTCTCTGTTAGTCTTGGCTACTTGCACTTCAGATTCCAAGCATAACACAGAATCCATGGTATTTCTGCCCCTGCGGAAGCCACTCTGGTGAGTGGAAAGCAAATTTTGACTTTCCAAGAAGTCTTTCCAAGCGTCAGACAGGGGTTTGCCTAGCTTCAGGACCGGTACTACAACAGACTGTTTCCATGCTAACGGAACACATCCTGTATCCCAGGTGAGATTGAATAAATTTAAGATTAGACAAGGCAAGGCAAGGCAAGTTTATTTGTAGAGCGCAATTCATACACAAGGCAATTCAAAGTGCTTCACACAACAGGAAAAAATGCATTCAAATCACGAAGACATGGCAGAAATCAAAAAATCTTAATTTAAAAGTGCCATTTTCAGGCTATCCGTCAAATTCCAGATTTTAGCTGCATAAAACTGAAACGCAGATTCCCCATGTTTAGTCCTGACTCTGGCACCAGCAGGAGGCCGGTCCCTGAGGTCCTCAGAGTCCGAGACGGTTCGTATTGCACTAACATGTTCGAGATGTACTTTGGTGCTAGGCCATGGAGAGACTTGTATACAAGCAGAACTGCTTAGAAGTCTATTCTCTGAGCCACAGGGAGCCAGTGCAGAGACCTGAGCACAGGACTAATGTGATCGTACTTCCTGGTTCTAGTCAGGACCCGAGCAGCTGCGTTCTGGATGTACTTCAGCTGTTTTACAGCTGTTTGGAGAGGCCAGTGAGCAGGCCGTTACAGTAGTCTAATCTACGAGAGACAAATGCATGAATAAGTCTCTCCAAGTCTGGTTTAGACACTATACTTTTGATTTTAGCTGTTTTTTAGATAGTAAAAAGCTGCTGATGTTATTGATTTGACGTGGCTGTTAAAATTCAAATCTGAGTGCATTAGTACCCCCAGAGTTCTAACTTGATTTGAAGGTTTTAGAGCGAGACTCTGGAGGAGTCTATCAGCTAAATGAGAGAGCATATCGTCGCAGACCTCATCTTTACCTGGAGTCGTTTGTCTTGCATAAGAAACCGCACCTCGTAGCTCAAATAGACTGAACGGGAGGTCAAGGACATCTTAAGTTGAAGGCTGGGGTTTAATCAATTCAACATTCTGTGAGTATTATCTCTGCATTGCTGCAGGTGAAGGATTGTCAGAGCTGTGCACAGACACAAAAGTACTAGCCAACAGCTCAGCTTTATTAACATTGCTGACTGCTTCAACATCGTTCTTTACTAGAACTGACATCTCATAACTGTGCTTTCTTCTCTCGCTCCAGCCATTGCATGATAGGTTGCTTTATGATGTCAAATGCACTCCAATCCGCTTTGATGACTTCATGTGCTTTGAACTCATGTGCTTTGAAGATAACGGAATCGAGTCCGCCGAGCTCGATTCAAGCGATTCGATCATTCAGCTCATCAAGCATCTAAAATATCAAAGTTATTACAATCCTCACTACAAAAGTTAAAATGTTGTTTTTTTTGTTGTTGACTGTTGCTACATTGTTAGCCTACAGTTACTTCAAACAAAATAATAAAGTAAAGAAAATGGAGAGGTGTTGCTGTGGACTGATGACACCTGAGAAGCAAGCAGGTAATAAAGTCAGAAAAAGTATTTTGGATTTCAAGGTACAAATGTAATAATTTCACAATTTATTCTTTCCTGTTAAGTCTTTATTACATGTAATTTATAGCATAGTTTTTAAAGTAACACACAACAGACTGTATTCACGGTGAGTTCAAATGAAAGTACGTTTAACTGGGGCAAACGTGGACATAGGTTGCTGAAAACTGGACATGTTAGTGCTTTGGTCAGCCTGGTCTTGGACATCTAATGTCAGGTGTGTTGTTTGGTGTCAGTGCCTCTGCAGAGCGTGGATGTTTCAGGTGGATGTGAAGGACCATGTAGCTACAGTGGTCTCAACGCTGCTCTACCAAAACAAGGAGGAGAAACCCATCGAGGCGGTGTTCGTTTTTCCCATGCCCAGTGAAGCTGCCGTCTGCCATTTCAGCGCCGAAGTCGGGAGAGACTCTTATTGTGGCTGAGGTGAAGGAGAAGAAACAGGTAAATCCAGAGAGGAAGCTCTCAACATGTGATACTCAATACGACAAGCAAGCAAAAGTTATGACCACTGACATATTTACAGTAATGTGAATAAAACAGGTTTATGCTTCGTCCTGGCCTCGGTTAGAATAACAGAATAATAACAGTTGTTCCTCTTTGTGATTTGAACAAGAAGTATATATATATAACAATCCTTATTTCTTTATTTACTGTTAATAAAGTACTGTAGTAACGTTCTTTGCACAGTCTGCATGTTTAGAACAATTATACTGGTTATTGTTTTATTTTGGACTTGAACCATTTTAATGAACACAAATGGAAACATCACATCTGGAGCCAATAGAAACATTGTTTAGAACCTTTAATACCTGTTCCAGGCTCGTGAGGAGTACGATGACGCACTGAGCTCCGGTCAACAGGCCTTTCTCTTGGAGGAGAGTGACCAGAGTCCAGACATATTCTCAATGAGTGTTGGCAGTCTGCCTCCAGGAGAGAGCGCCTCCATCAGGCTGGAGTATGTCACTGAGCTGGATGTGCAGGCTGATGAAGCGCTTGAGGTTTTGTCTTCCTGCTGTCCTCAACCCCCGATATCAACCTGCAGGTCAGACTTCTCTCCTCTGACGCGGCCAACAACAGAGTCAATTTAGGATGAAGCGGAAGGGGAATAATCTTAATTCAGAGCATCTGAAGTTTAGAGGGCTCCTGAATCATGTTTTAGGAAACTATTTATGAATCAGATTCAGACCTGTTTGTCTGTGGTGCATTGTCGGGCTGCAAGATTTATTACATTCTGTAGCAGCAGTAGCTCAGTGTCTTCTGATCAGAAGGTCAGTGGTTTGAATCCTGCTCTCGACATAATCATCCTTGGTTGAGTTGTCAGATCCATTGGTCCATAGGTTTGACCGCAACTCCCACAAGAGAATATTGTCATTGTGTCCTTGGACTCGATACTTTACCTGCCTGGATCTGTAGGAGTGAAGCACCTTGAAAGGTAGGAAAGTGTCATATAAATGTGACAATTTAGCATTTAAACCTCAAATACGTTGTGAAGGATGGTAGTAAACAAATCACAAATGCTCTAAATATTTAAGTAATACAATGATATTAACCAATTGTCTTATATAAAACCTGCAAACTTGTTTATTCCTCTACAAACATGTACAGGAATAATTAGAAATGTTTATAAAATGGTTCAGCGCTGGTGCAATGATAATGATTATTGATAAAGTGTTTTTTTACAGGAACAGAAAGCAGCAGTGTGAAAGTGACATCAGTTCCGTCTTCTCTGGTTCCCTATGATCTGACCTTCTCAGCCCGAGTCGAGTCACCACGACCAGTCTCCAAAGTGGAGTCCAGCTGCACCATGGACCCGGTCGAGTACCTCAACCAAGATCAAACCAAGGCTTCGGTAAACAACAGACTTTAACCATCCACTAGAAATAACTTGGCCAACAGTAGTTCTTTAAACACTAGAACGCATAAAATACAAAGTGTAATTACTTCCTATGAATAAAACAGGCTAGAATAGTAGAGAAAAAATTATAATGATGTAAATACATGTAAAATATACATTATATACAAACAGGTGGGTCACAATGCAGTGCAAACAGTAAGTACATTAACCACATTTGTTTGGCCGTAGGTGAAGCTGGCAGCTGGACACAAGTTTGACCGAGACGTGGAGCTGCTCATTTATTACAAAGACAGTCACCAGCCCTCAGCCGTGGTGGAGGCAGGCCAGGCCTCAGCCAAACCTGGTGAGACACGCTACTGCTACTTCTAGACAAATATCTTTTTAAAATGTTGATGATCTGAAAAGGTTCAACACATCATATCTAAAGGAGAGGGTACAAAATGGCTCTGCCCCAACACCTCTGGGGGAAATCATAAAAATGTGAATGTGAGAGACCAGCACTAGATCCACAATGAGGGATGACTATGAGGTGCAGTTTAGGAAGTGCACGTTTGCCCAGAGCGTGCTCCGAAAAAGCTGACGACCTGGAGTACTCCAGAAGTCCGAGACAAAGCCATCTTTGTTTCATTTTAGAAACAAATGCTGGAATGGTATATCAGTAATCAAAAATGTGACCATTAGATGAACCTTTTATACATTTTATTCTCTACGTACTAGTTAGAGAGATATTGTGTGTGTGTGTGTGAGAGTGAGAGAGTGTATAAGTTGTAGTTGAGCACAGTCATAGGCACTTTAACTACGTTGGGCGGCACGGTAGCGCAATGGTTAGCACTTCACAGTAAGAAGGTCTTGGGAAGGCACGGGGCCTTTCTGTGTGGAATTTGCATGTTCTCCCTGTGTCTGCGTCGGACTTTTGGTAATTTACATGAAGCAAATTAAGCCATAACAAGCAAGAGAAAAATGTGTACCACATATATATTTGAGTACCACATTTGAGTACCACAAGTTGTATGTAGTTGTATCCCAAAAGTTTTTTCCACACTGTCTAATTAAGTTAATTAGTTTAAATTATTGTGTGCTATGTTGTATGAGCTTTATACTTGAATGTTGGTTTCATTTCTTGTGTTATTTTTAGCTGTAGTGGTCTGGCCTATCTGTAAATCTTCATAAGTCTTATCTCAATCTGTTCTTTGCTGAAATGTTATATTCACACACTTCATAATAAACCTCATCTGCTCTACTAAAAAATACAGTGATGATGGAGTGAGTGAAAGGTCAAACATAACGGTTTAGACACCTGCCTCTTGATTTCAGGCTCTCTGATGGGAGACCCCGCCCTGATGCTGAGTCTGTACCCAGAGTTTCCCAAAGACATCATGTCGTCTGTGTCTTCCTCTGGAGAGTTTGTGTTTCTATTGGATCGATCTAGAAGTATGGACTGCTCTATGGGCGACGGCCTACAATTTGGCCCTAGGATTACCAGTGCGCGGGTATGAAGACCATATGAACTGATTTAGAAACAGTGAGCTTTTCGCTCATTATTACTCTGATGTTCTCAGGACACTTTGCTGCTGCTGCTCAAGAGCTTACCCATGGGCTGCTACTTTAACATCTACAGCTTTGGATCCAAATTTGAACAAATCTTTAAGTAAATGATTTGATATTACATGAGAACTGCACAAATCCCTGAGACACACCTAAATCATGCTTTGGCTGCGTCTTCTTTTCCAGGGAGAGTGTGGAGTACAATCAGAAGACAATGGAGGAGGCTCTGGAAAAGGTGGAAAAGATGCACGCCAACCTGGGAGGAACAGAGATTCTGGCACCTCTGAAACGCATTTACAGCCAGGGCTGCATCCCCAACCAGCCCAGACAGGTACAGATTAGCTCTGGTCAAAAGAGTCTGAGTGTGAGGTTGCCCTGCTCTAGCCCTGCTCCAGCCCTGCCCTTAGCCCTGCCCTAGCCCTGCCTAGTCCTGCCCTAGTCCTGCCCTAGTCCTGCCCTAGTCCTGCCTAGTCCTGCCCTAGTCCTGCCCTAGTCCTGCTCTAGTCCTGTTCTAGTCCTGCTCTAGTCCTGCCCTAGTCCTGCTCTAGTCCTGTTCTAGTCCTGTTCTAGTCCTGCTCTAGTCCTGCCCTAGTACTGCTTTAGTCCTGGTCTAGTGAGGGTTTAGTTTTGTCCCAATTTTGATTTTGCAACATGTTCTTCCCTCATGGTTTAAAATCTGCTCGAGCTCTTAAATCTCTGTCACTGCTGCATTATGTAAAACTATAACCTGAACTTTGCTCTGTAGCTGTTTGTCTTCACTGATGGAGAAGTAGGAAACACCAAAGAAGTCATAAACTTGGTCAAGTCTAATTCAGACTCTCACAGGTACAAAACAGCATCTATTTTACTTTTGTACGATCTACAAGTCAAACCTACTTTTTTATTGCAGGTGTTTTTCCTTTGGGATCGGTGAAGGAGGAAGGAGCCAGTTCTGCTCTAATCAAAGGTTTGGCCAAAGAAGGAGGAGGACACGCCCAGTTCATCACAGGAAATGACAGGATGCAACCCAAAGTAGGTTTTTGTATTTAGTCTTTTCATGGGATTATTATTTTTATTGTGCATGACGTAACATGAACAAACAAAAACGAGTCCCACTGTCCACATTTGTTTGTTCCCTAGAAAAGACTATCACATCCTTGTATAAACTAAATGTTTCAATTTATGAATTATATTTACTTTATTGTGATAACAATCATGATTTATGTATTACATTGCAATGGTATCCTTCTGTGATATTTAATAACTGTGATTAATCAATCAATCAATCAATCAATCAATCACTCACTGTATTATAATGTGTGATGTGCTGATTACATTATTCATCAATAATGTAATCAGCACATACAGTTAAGTCCGTAAAATATTTTCTAATTAAAAACAGTGTTTTATTTTAGGGCAGATGTTGCAGATTGGCAGCCATGTTTCCATCAGTTTGTCCCAGGGCATATGTGGCTTCAGAAGCTTATCACTGAGCACAGGGACTAAATGAATAATGCACAACTGTAAAGTGACTATGAGCATTTGGAGTGTATCTAGGCCCGGCGCAAGCCTTCAGAGGGCCCTAAGTGGAACTATCCTTGGGGGCCCCTCACCCCATCATCAGAATCAGTTTTATTGCCATTGTCAGTGAACAATTCACAAACTGGGAACTTGCTTCGACGCAAACAAAACGCACCAAAACACCAGGGCATCGGAACTTCACAAGCTGAAATATTGATGACTCAAATCCCACAATGCAATTTGGTATTCTACTGACATAATCCCTACTCCCTGTACGAATAACACACCACATAGATGTTGTTACAAATGTATTTGTAGGGGTGTTCAGGGTCTACAGCCACATTAGCAGTTTAAATGATTCAACAGGAGGTCTGGGGGCACTCCCCCCAGAAATGTTCAGACCTTTTTAGTGTATTCTGGTGCATTTTAATGTAGTCCAGCTGGCTAAAGTAAAATGTTGAGGTGGTAATGCTATAACATTATGATGTGATGAAACTGTGCCTGGAGAAAGTGACATATATACATAATGTTATACATAAGTATACTAATGTTATACATAAGTATACTTAATTACTCAATACAATATTGGCTATGAAAATTAGTTAGGGTCAAATTGTATTCATAACAAAATGAATTTACATAAAACATCACCCTATTTATTGAATACCAAATTAAATACCATAAGGAACTATGAACCACTGGAGGGTCACACATGGATGAATGGACTGCAATAGCATGCACTCATCATAACATAACACAAGGAAGGCCAAGTACAAACTGACCAAACAGCAGAACTACAAATATGACAGTGATATCATTGTAAACATGCAAGTTAAAATTCTCTATTTAACTGACAATGTAAAAGTAACTGAAAATGTAAAAGTAATAGTTATCCTTACTAATTTATCTTTTATTGCCCCCGACTGTTCCGTCTTGCCAAAGTGACAAAAGAAGTTAAATTAAACAAATGGCATAAGCATTGATTAACAAGACTAATAAAACTACACTGTGCAAAAATGTTAATTCCCACGAGAATGAACAGAACGAGAAGTGAAAAGACTGCGTTTCAGCCACTTTCCCCTTTTATATTATATTATATAGTATTATTTTATAACAGACGTAATTATAATAGGCCTAGTTATTTTTCACAATTTACCAATTTATTATAATTTATAACAAATAGTCTAATGGTGCTTTTTAAATAAATTGAAAGGTTTTATTGCTCTATTAAAAGTTGATTCAAATACAAAGCTGACATCACACACTGGACTGACTTTCCTCAGCATGAAACAATGCTGCGATGTGATTGGCTGATGGGCGTTACATTCAGAAACCTTTACATTCCTCTCGTCAGTCAGCGCTGCGCTTAGCACATTTGATGTCAAAGTAAAACAGACATCACGAGTCTCTGGAGACTGGTTTGATGTTAAGGCTTTCTCACAAACTCCCAGTTCATTTGAAACTATTTCTTAAAACCCGCTCATCTCTGACACACTAAGGCTGCACTGCTCGTTCTGCGTGAATTAAGGACGTACACTGTTCACTCCAAATTTTCATGTCAAAGGTTCTGGTCCAGGCGGATGGGTCCAGATCCGGACCGGAGTCCGCCCATTAGTGACCTGGGGTATAAACGCCACCTCACTCCCTCACCTGCTGCTAACACTACCAGGCTGGTGTAAATGTTATGCTTAATTCCCTTCATTCAAACGTATTATTAGTGGTGCTCGCTAACACAGGTATGTGTGGCGTCCCCATGGTAGGGCCCCGGCCCGGAGCTCTCGTCTCGCCGCCAGCCTCAGGGCACTATCGGCGCTCGAACATGACAGACTCATGTACTTTCAAACAGCAGCACTAACAGTCTCTTTGTAAAATAAATTCAATACCTGGAAAGTGTTGTTGGGATTGTAGTTTCTTTTCAAGTCTTTTCCTCGTTCTTCGGCACTGGAGGAATATATTCTTTTGGACATGATGACCCACTCTTTTGTGTTTATGTCTTGCTCTCATTCTGCTCGCGCACAATGAAGTTGACCAATCAGCGCAGGTCTGGTGCCTTGGTTGCCAGTTTGTCATTACAAATAAATGCTGTTTGGCCGTTATATGTTGTGTGAGCAGCACTACTACACTGTGATGCACCATGCGCTTGCACTTCACATTAGTCGGGTTGCCAGATTGGGGGCCCTTTTAACGCCTCAAGGCCCTAAGTGGCTGCTTAGTTCGCTTATAGGCTGAGTGTATCATTATTATTTATTGATCCCACTGTTATTAAGCAGACAGATAATAACAGTTCTTCCTGTCTTCTCCAGATGATTCAGTCTCTGCGCTTCGCCATGCAGCCGGCCATGGTTGACATCTCTGTGAAATGGGACCTGCCCGAAGGGGTCTCTGCCTCTGTGCTGTCTCCACCTCTCACATCCATTTTCCAGGGACAACGGTCACTGCTGTACGCCCAGCTCACTGGACAGGTGCTCACTGTGGTGTAAGAGGCACTTCTGTTTAGAGCGGTGACCTAAAGCTGTGATGTGTTTTAGAGCAAAGAGCGAGCAGAGGGCTGTGTGACTGTCAAGTACAGCCTGGCAGGACGTCCCACTGAGAACAAGCTCAACTTCAGCCTCAAACCAGCGGAGGACACTGGGTAAGTCTGAACACAGACTGTATACAGTGAGGAAAGTAAGTATTTGAACACCCTGCAATTTTGTAAGTTCTCCCACTTTAATTATGGAGGGTCTGAAATTTTCATCGTAAACATTCAAGGATAAAAAAAAAAGTTCTGCATCGAAATTGGTAACTGTGTCTCAGACCAGATGCCCCTGACCTGTGGGGTGCCCAAGGGTCAATACTGGGACCCCTTCTGTTCAACCTCTACATGCTGCCGTTAGGTCAGTTGATACGCAGCGAGAATATGTCCTATCACAATTACGCAGACGACACTCAAATCTATGTTTCACTGACGGAAGGTGAATATGGACCAGTGGATTCACTCTGTCACTGCATCCAACAGATCAGTGTGTGGATGCAGAACAACTTTCTCCAGCTGAACTCAGACAAGACTGAAATCATCGTCTTTGGCCCGACAAGAGAAAGTGTTAACAGTCACCTCCAGAGTCTCGCTCTAAAACCTACAAATCAAGTTAGAAATTCTGGGGGTAATAATGGACTCAGATTTGAATTTTAACAGCCACGTCAGATCAATCACATCAGCAGCTTTTTACCATCTAAAAAACATTGCCAAAATCAAAAGTATAGTGTCTAAACCAGACCTGGAGAGACTTATCCATGCGTTTGTCTCTCGTAGATAAGACTACTGTAACGGCCTGCTCACTGGCCTCTCCAAACGAGCTGTAAAACAGCTGCAGTACATCCAGAACGCTGCTGCTCGGGTCCTGACTAGAACCAGGAAGTACGATCACATTAGTCCTGTGCTCAGGTCTCTGCACTGGCTCCCTGTGGCTCAGAGAATAGACTTCAAATATGACTGAAATGCTTTTCTTTGAACTTTTCTCTTTTATGTCTTGAACTAAGATTGTGATTTCTGCCATGTCTTTGTGATTTTAATGCATTTTTTTCCTGTTGTGTGAAGCACTTTGAATTGCCTTGTGTACGAATTGTGCTCTACAAATAAACTTGCCTTGCCTTGCATCTGGTCAAAAAGCCCAGATTCAGAACCAAAGTAACAGAACGAAGTGTTTCTGTGAAAGTTTGTCAATGATGATGTTAGTTTATGTGTTATGGGGAAAAAAACTAAAATAAACAATTTGTAGTAGTTTGGTATTTAAAATACCAGGACAAATACATTTTTCATTTTTGAGAATAATATTGGACGTGGCATTCATTAAATAATCATCAACACTTCTCAGTTTAATGTAGTTGTAAATCTCTGTCCCAAACGTCCTGTTTGTCTGCAGACTCACAGTGCACAGGCTGGCCGCACGTTCTCTCATTCGATCTCTGGAGCAGGACCAGGAGGGCGCCAGAGGGCAGAAAGACGAACGCTGCAAAAGAAAGAAAATCATTGATCTGAGCGTCCAATCAGGAGTCAGTAGCTCCTTCACTGCCTTCATCGCTGTGAACAAAAACCAGCGGAGACGCCATTCAAGGCCCTCTGCTGAGAAGAAATGTCCCTTTACCAAGTTAGTCCCTAAACTATGTATTTCTTCATGCATTAAAATGAACATTTTCATAATCATAACACACACCAGTGGCATGTGTCAGGGCAATCAAGGCAAGCAGTGATTGACCTATACAATCTCTAACAACCATGTGCCACAACTTCTCACGTCTACTGCTGAAGCTTGGCTGGAAGTCACAATGTCTTTTACTGGCCACTACAGGCCAATGAGCAAGTAACTGCGAGAGCAGTACTGCGGGAAGCTTAATTCTTCTTCTCTCTCCCCTTTTCATTCTCGGACCGTGTTCAGAGGCCCTTTCATGTTCCATTCTCTAACATGAGCTTTTACAACAAGAGCGAACAGCAGCTTGTTTTAGAGGTCTAAATATTGATGAACACCACAAATCTTCTTGCCCATCCATAAAAGTCACCGCACGCTACTGACACACACAAGTGTCTTTAAAATGTTACATCTTTTGAAACTCAGCAGGGTTGAATAAAGTTTAAATAATGAAGTCTAAAGAATGACGTAATGTAAAACTATACCAACTGCCATTAAAGAAGGACTGAATGCTGTAATTGTAAAGATAGAAGAAAAAACCCCTGAAGATTAGTAATTTGAGTTTGTCAGTAAAATGATTACAATCTCAAAGTTTTAGTTAGTGCACTTGGTCTCACTCAAACTAAAGATGACCTTGTATTTGTCTCCCTCACAGTGATGAAGCGCTGCAGCATGCCAATGCCCTATCTGCAAGTGATTGGTGGTAAGTATAATCCAATATTTACACATAAACTCTAGAATGTAAGCAGTTCCATGTAAGCAGTGCAGTGCAATAAAAAGAGGAAATATATATATTTCCTCTTTTTACTGCTAAATGTTGGTGTTGGAGCTGGTCCTGAAGGCTGCGACATGGCTGCGCTCGCAGAACAGTAACTTCAGTCAATTAAATTACATCAAACAGAACTACTTAATGTGAGAAAAGTTGAAGGATTTAATCAGACACAGTGCAATATATTTTATCAGCTCACCTGCTACTTTTTGTTTCAGCAAAGTCAGAAGATTTACCTGTACAATTATAATGACTTACTTTAACCTAAATTAACTTGTTATTAGAAATGATAAAGTTGCAACAAGAAATTGTGAAAGAAAAATATTAGTTATAAGAAATTAGTTTGATTACCAAATACATTTTGAAAATAAAATAAAGGCTTATGTCAACAACAAACTGCTTTGTGAAGGACAAAACCGCGTTGACAGGTAGGATTCCACTACGGCACCACCTGTCTCCTCTCTCATCCCTCCTTCCAGCACGTTCAGTCCTGCTGCTGCATCCAACTCATGGGCAAGTGGCCAAAATAACATCTGTGTTAAAAAAAACTTGTCATTCAGACACGCTAAAATCCTTGAGGCTGAGTACAGATGAACGTGAGACTGAATGAACCGTTTGAGAAAGCACCATCAGGGGAGCCATCCTCACCAGGAGCAGAGTCGCCCACAGCCACAGGACACAGATACAGGGCCCAGAGAGAGATGAACTGATAAACTAGAATATTAAAATGCCAATCAAATTGTTGGTGTAGAACTAGAAAAGTATATATACCGTAATATTATAAGTGGCACAGGCCTTTAAGCCTTTATGAGATGATCATTTCCAACACTCGACTTACGGTTTCCTCATTTTGGGAAATGTACACAAAAACAGAAATTTATGTATAAACCTGAATCAAAACTAAAGATTTTAACGGTGGTAATAGTTTGTACATTTGCTCTGCAGGTTGTGCTGCTCCAGGCTCTTTTGGTGATTCAAGGGTCGTTTGGTGGTAGTGATTTGGTTTATTGTATTTGCGTTACTTTTTCTCATAAAATGTAAGCTGCCTCTGCCATTAGTTAGATGTTTTTTTTTAAGACTCAGACATACATTTTGCCCACACTGGACTTATATCTGCTATTATGTACATAGTTCATTTATTACAGGATTTCCCAAAGTTGTCAGGCCTGTACCCCACCAACAATAATTGTTGACCAGTTTAATAATTGTGATAGTGTATAGCAAATATACAACCTATAAAAACACACGCTTTTAATTGTTTGTGTGTGTGTGTCAACATTTAGCTTGTATTAAAAAAAAAAAATGGTGATTCGAACAGTGTTTAGAAAAACATTTAAATTCTCTAGAATGTTTTAAAAATTATGAGAATAAATGTTGCTGGTTAAAGTGAAAAGTCTCTGTTCTCTTTTGTGTTTTTAGAGACTTTGTGTGCAGACATAATGACGGATGAAGATTTTGATGACAGTAGCATAGCTTCCTCAGCCCAAAGCACAGCGGACCCTCTGCTGGAGCTGGTGTCCCTGCAGAAGGCCTCAGGCTGCTGGAAGTTAGAGCCGGCTCTGGCCAAAGCCCTGAGCAAGACCAGCCAAGACCTGGAGAACAAACAGCCTTCAATGGTGAGTATACAACGGTGCTGCAGACAGAAACATGTTAGTAATAACTGACAAACATTTATTTGCTTGGTGCTTTTCCCCACTCTACGCTGAACAGTGTTTTAGTTCTCCTCTTCCTCTTCTTTGTAAACAGAAAACAATTTAAAGCAAAGATACTTTTGAGTCTGGTTCTGGCGTGGCCTTACACCAGGTTCAAAGTTACGGTCAATTCAGCAGTCTATATGCACAAAAACATACCTCCTTTAATACTTTGTGTCATTTAGGCAAAGACAGAAGTGTGGGCCACCATTTTTGGCTCTGGTCTGGCTTCATGGTGTGAAAGCTGATGCTCAGGACGAGTGGGAGCTGCTGGTCCTGAAGGCTGCGACATGGCTGCGCTCACAGAACGGTAACTTCAGCCAATTAAATTACATCGAACTGAACTCCTTAATGTGGGAAAAGTTGAAGGATTTGATCAGACACAGTGCATACTTTTTAATATCAGTTTCAGAGTGATTAAAATTGAGGTCCATTGCCATATAAAATTCTAAACGAAAATATACTATCCTTTGAAAGATGAAAAGTACTCTAAAATGGTGTCTAAAGATGGGAATCTGAATCTTGTGAAGGGCAGGGATGTCTACATTATGGTCCAGGGGCCAAGTGCGGCCTCTGACCTATTTGGTCCTGGCGTCTTTGTGAATGGGCCCATATTGGCACGTGTTTCTTTTTAGTTTAGTCTGTTCCATGTGGGTGCAGAATTACATGTAGAATGTGGTTAAAATATTGAGCTTTTAGTTGGAAACAAGTTTGGACACTCCAAAAAGGAGCTTATATTTTGTTAAATATATTTGTTGGCCCACGCGATTGATTGGATAGTGTTGTTTACACAGTAGACTATGATTGCATTTAGGCGAGTGGTCAGAATGTTATGCACAGTCGCAGTACATTTGCTGCTGCACAATTTCCACTATTCAAAATGATAATGTGTAATCAGCCAAAATGTTATCGCAAACACCTGCAATTACTGAAGACAATATCCCTGAAAACAAAACATCTTTTTTACTTCTAAGTTTCTGAAATCTTGTTTGAGTTTATTAATTTTCGTAATTATACCTTCAGTAAAAAAATGTTATGCTTTCAGCATGTTTTTTAAAGCCTAAAACCAAACGCTAGATTTCCCCCCCAAAATTGTGACGTCTTTAATATATGGAATTTGTCATTGACGCTTCCTGTTTTCAGCTTCCAGGGCGCTGACTGAGTGTGTGAAGCTTCCAATGCTCTGCTGGATGCAGTGTTTCAGAAAGAGGGCCCTGGACTCTAGGGTTATTTTAGATGAAGTTTGCAGCATTAAATATATAAATGTTTACACAACTGCCTATTAAAGAGGAATATGCAAAAATGGAGGTTGATTCAGCAATGTGCCTAAAATATATCCAGCTGCAATGTGTGTTTAATTAATGTTACTGTTTGCCTACATTGTGCCATTCCTGTTGTGAAGGGGTTCATTTTCTTTGCACATCTATGTTTCTTCTGTATCCACTCCAATAAAGGAAAAAGAACTAGATCAATTGAATATAAAATGTTTTTTTAAACTACCACTTTGATAAATAAGCAAACAAGTCTTCAAATCTTGTCTTACTATATTTCAATCAAAACCTCATTTAAAATCATAAACACAATTAGTGTGAAGTCTTTATTTGTCATTGTACTTTTTACTTGAGCAAAAAGGACCAGAAGAAAGATACATCTTATGAACTCTCCCTTTGTTCACCTTTAAACGGGATCAAACGGGTCTCTCACAATTAAAGGTGCTGAACTCTATGAAACGTTACATGAGCTGCTTTGACAGGTCGAGTGATGACACATTTGACAGGGCAATACTGTAAAATGTTTGCAAATGCTTGAGAAATAAGATTTCAGTAAAACAAGGTTGATGTCATTTTTGTGTGAATTAAAGTACTGTAAAGGCTAGCTGTGAATAAGTATATTAATAAATATACATGCAAATGCGCCACTTTTATTAAACTAAAGAAATTGGTTCAAAACATTTCTCATGGTGAAATTTGCCTTATTCGACATGAGCACACAGGAAATACACTAAAAGTACAGATTTGGAAAGCACACCAATAGTAAAATATCAGATGCTGCAGTAAAGGTCAGTGCTGGTAGTGTGTAATATTGGGTTGCTGAGCAGGTTCCTCTGAACACGTGCACAATGGGTTTACAGGTTGGTTTTTTCAAATTTAATGAAAATGTATCGAAAATACAAACCTCATGGCATCGTCTTTTGAATACTAAAAAGATAGGCTTTACTTTTTCCATTTATTTAAAGCAATAACCAAAAATAAGATTTTGCGGTTGTAGCTGGATTTTTGCAGAAAGCCAGTCCCAAAAGTCTTCCCAGAATGAGTCACACATGCAAAGAAAGCAGAAAAAGATAGAAAAGATGTTCAGTAGTTTCAATGTCAGATTCACAGAAAGTGCAATTGTCTTTTTTGATAATAAATCTCACTCTGAGCAGTTCACCTGATGGGAACATCTCATTCAGAATCTTAAAATGCATTTCTTTGTGTAGCATGAGGGGTGGTTTTGGGGGTCATTTCTGTATTATTAGCTGGTCATACACAGATATTTGCAACTCCAACCACGCCACCCGGAGAGATGGCTCTGGGACCAATTCAATTAAAAACACAGGTTTGTCGCTGTCAGGAGGAGGCAGAGTATAATTTACTAGAGTTGTTCATTATAGTTTCAGTTAGTATGAATTAATTTATTTAAAGTTATTAAGTGTAACGTTTCACCTAAATATATGGGTTACATTGAGTTGTTTTTGTGTTTCTTTGAGCGATTATAAGGCGATTATAAAAAAGTTTTGTTCAAAGATAAGCAGTGTTGGTGAGGAGCAGGTAAACGCTCCAAGTCCATATTCTCAAACTTTGAAGAACTGCATTGCACACCTTCTTAAATTCTGACTTATGTTGTGAGTGTTCCCTTCTCATCCACTAGGGGGCATATGGACCACACACCTTCATCCATCCAATTCTGCAAGAAGAGCGCTTTTCTGTCGCAAAGCACACATCTGTGGTTCCATATTGGTGTTTGATGTGGAGTAAAATGATGCTCGTACATGAGTTTCCAGCACAACAGAACCTTATGAAAGGATGACAACTTGACTGATAGTTTTTCTATATTAAAATCACAACTAAGGACAAATTCAATACGTCCTATTTTTTCAAGCAGCCCCCTGGAGGGACATAGAAAAGGCTGGATAAATACATCTGTCTAGAGATTCCATTTTAGTTAACATATAATACAACCAAACAAGTACCAATCTTTTTTATTTGTCAAAACAATAGTTTAACATTAGATTAATCAGTGCCTAAATAGTGTTTATTGCTGCTTATATCTCCAGTTCAAGGAGTGTAAACTTGAACATGTTTCCACCCTCAAACGTACCCTCACATAAAGGAATGTGTGGCTTTTGCTTCCCACTGCTGCGTCTGAGATCAGCTTTATTAAAGTCAGGAGAGGTCACTAGGGTCGCAGCCCTGAACTAAAACCAGCCCCAAATCCAGCCTTAAGTTCCAGCTCTGCTCCCAAATCCAAGAATGCCCCTCATATGGACGCCGCGTCTACACGGCAACAGCAACACTCCACACGCCAGTCCATACACGCTCACGATATAGAAAAACCTGCAGTGCTTTCTTTAGATGCACATTATAGAGAGAAAACTGTACTGTATTAACTGTTCTGGTCAGGGGTCCACTACCTGCTTTATCTGTAGATGTTTTTACAGCTCGGAAATGAAAACATTCTTTCTTACTGGGAGTGTTCTGCATTCTCACAGATCGTACCTGTTACTTCTGTCTCTATCTGTCAGCTCAAGATCTTAAATTGGACTCTGTCGTGCCACTTGATAAGAAAATTGTATTACATTACATATTCCTTCTGGGCAATGCAAGTACGTAAGTGGGTAATTAAGTAAGAAAGTAAAAGAAAAGGCTTCACAGGCAGAGTTGTTTCTTTCCGACAAAGGTTTGCAAAGAGAGGATGGCTCATACAAGGCCGTGTGCAGCGGAGTTCCATAAATCAACCGGCTGAAAAGTAGGCAGAGTTCTAGTTATATCCTAGAGTTAGATTACACAATACAAGAATTTGCAGATTTCAAAAAATAAAATAAAAACTCAAAAGTGCAGCGTGCGAAACTATTCCGCCACTTTTCCCTGAGTGCAGTTACTGTCAGAAGATTCCTGCTGATAATTACTGAAAGATTGAACGTTGACCTCATGATCCACCTGTGTGTAATCTAATCTCAGTGTAAATGCAGCTGTTCTGTGAAGGCCGCAGAAGTTTGTTAAGAGAATGTTGAGGAGCAAACAGCATCCTGAAGTCCAGTGAACACACCAGACGGATCAGGGATGAAGATGTTTAAAGCGTTAGGTTTTTAAAAAGATTTCCCAAGCTTTGAACATCTCACGGAGCACTGTTCAATCCATCATCTGGAAATAGAAAAGTATGGCACACCTACACACCTACCAGGACACGACCGTCCACCAAAATGTGCAGGCTGAACAAAGAAAGCACTGCTCAGATGTGCAGCTAAGACGCCCATGGTCACTCTGGAGGAGCTGCGGAGATCCACAGCTCTTAGTCGTGCGCTACACAAATCTGGCCTTTATGGAAGAGTGAAAAGAAGAAGCCATTGTTGAAAAACAGCCACAAGACTGAACCTTTTGGCCGAACAGCAAAACGCTATATGTGTAGCAGAAAAGTAACGGGACCCTCATTGAACACACCCCACTGTCAAACATGGTGGTGCAGCATCATATTGTGGGGCTGCTTCTCTTCAGCAGGGACAGGGAAGCTGCTCAGAGTAAAGGGACGATGGATGGAGACAAATACAGGGCAATCTTGGAAGAAAACCTCCTGCGTCTGCAAACGGGCAGGACAAAGACCCTAAACATAAAGCCAGAGCTACTAGAGTGTGTTAGAATGGCCCAGTGAAAGTCCAGACCTAAATCCAGTTGAGAATTTGTGGCAAGATCTGAAAACTGCCTCTGCCTCTCCATTAAACTGAGTTTGAGCTGTTTTGCAAAGAAGAATGGACCAAAAGGTCAGTCTGTAAAGCTGGTCGAGACTTGCGGCTGTAACTGCAGAGAAAATACAGTTCCTCAAAGTATTGACTCACAGAGGCTGAATATGTGACATGACAAAAGGTGGAAAAGTTCCAGGGGTACGAACACTTGCAAGTCACTGTACATAGTGCAACTTTTAAATTCAAACTCTTGGTGGTGATGATGTTTTCAGTAGTCACAATAAAAGCATGAATGCTTCTGTCAGTGATGAACAACATCTGAAACCTCAGCGCAGGTCAGACTGACACAGAAAGGATGAAATATGGAAATGATTTAGTACAATTTTTACAAATAAAATGTGTTGTTGATCAAATGAAAAAATATTGATTCTTTTTGAAATGTTTAATGTCTTTATTATAAAGTGTATTTATTTTTGCACGTGTTTCAGTTAAGTGTCAAGTGTTTTCAGTATACTCCAGATAACAATAAAGTTTATCCAAGGATGATTGCGATCTTACTACTTAATACTTGTCAAGTATTATCGCCTATCAAAATGTTATCAAATCAAGTCTGAAAATGCTAACTTATTGGTATCAAACCCCGTCACAAATATAGACCTGTTTCTGAAATTCAATCATTTTATATTCTCAACAAACAAACACAAAATACACCATAAAGTTCCCTGACACTGACTCTCATGGCTCATTTTATATACTATATCTGCAGGTCTTTGTAAATACTATTGACTCCAACTGGCAATCGTGATGTCCCTCATTAACCCAAGTGGCTCCATCAGACTTTATCGAGTCCGCAGTCAGCACTGGCAGCTCTCATCAGCAAATCGATGGGACTTTTTTTTTTTAACTCACTCACTTTTCCACCAATCAATGCGGCGCTGGAGAGACACCGCGGGCAGCAGTACATCAAACCAACTGTTTTATAATAAATGGAGCCACTACTGGGACTAACAGGGCCGTTACCGTTTGACTTTCGGTGTGAGAGAAAAGTAAAAGTATTTCATGAACATTTTTGTTGGTATCTGTACTTTACTCATTTTAGTATTTTTACTTTTACTTCACCACATTTGAGAATCAGTGCGTGTACTTTCTTCTCCACTACATTTAAAAAAAAAGTAAAAGGATTTCATTCTTCATCTTGCTTTCTTTTTTTTTTTTTTTAGAGTTCCAAGACTTTAATAATCGCATCTGATGACCAATAATCAGGACAAATCTTATTCACAATTTACACTTTAATAGTGTACATTTTAAAGGTGCACTGTAATACTTTTATTGAAGTAAATGTTTAATGTGAACTTTTACTAAGTGTAGTTGTTGTTCCTGTATCTGTGCTTTTGCTTAAGCCACCGCGGGTCAAAACTGAAGCTAGCGAAGCCGGGACCCAATTCAAAGTATGGCAACCTCAAAGGGTCACGTACAGTTGAACGATATATCAACCGATTTGCTTTATAGGAAGAAATCTTTTTCTCTTTTTTTTTCCTAGACAATTTCCCATTGGCTCAGGGCTTTCCGCGAACTTTGCAGAGTCAGAGTTGCGTCAGGAGTGAAGCCCACGGGGTCAACAATAACCGATGTTATTGCATTCTAAAGAAGGTCTTTATGGGCTTTTGGCTCATATACAAAAGCTGTAAGAAATGGCTTGCCTTTTCTGTTTCACTTTCCCTTTTGTAAGATGAAAACAGACTATTGCGCACGAAAGTAAACCCGTACCTCATAATAACATTACTCTAGTACTCCAGAAGTGCTCACGAAAAACGGCTAATGTAAGGTGAAACACTACTAGGAAGTATTAGCGATTGTAAAAAAATAACTGTATCGACGTATCGTTGTACAATTTTGACGTAATTAATTGAACAAAAACTTTACTAAGCTAAGAGTATTGTTGTGGGAAATTGGTTTGCAGCAAATTGAATGAAAACGTGACAGAAGGAGGAGGGCAGAGGAGTGGGGCGAGAGAGGAGGTAAAGAGAGAGGCAGAATGGAGGAGCGGTAGAAGGAGCGAGGGCAGAAGGAGGTAGAGAGGTAGAAGAGTGAGGGTAGAGGAGAGGGCGAGGAGATGCGTAGAAGAGGGTGCAGAGAGCAGAAGGGTAGAAGGGGGTGAGAAGGAGGAGGAGAAAGGAGGAAGGCTGCGATGACGAGGGGGGAGGAGGAGGTAGAAGGAGGAAGGCAGGCGAGGGAGAGGAGGGAGAGGGAGGTGGCAGAGAGAGGGTAGAAAGGAGGTAGGGCAGGAGGGCGAGGTGGTCGGAGGAGGAGGTAAGAAGGAGGAGGAGCAGAAGAGGGCAAAGAGGAGAGTAGAAGGAGGACGAGCAGTAGTAGGAAGAGAGAGTTGAAGGAGGAGGCAGAAGGAGAGGCAGAAGGATGAGGCAGAAGAGAGCGAGGGAGAAGGCAGGAGAGGCAGAAGGAGGAGGTAAAGGAGAGGGAGAAGCAGCGGGCTGGACAGCAGGACAAACAAGACAAGACGAACACTAACACACAAGTGATCACTGGACCTCCCGTGTGGCCCAGAGCAAGATGGTCCCCGGTTCGATCCTCACACCGGTGGGGCCTTTCCCAACGGGCAAAAAAACGATCCGGTCTAATCCCCGAGCTAAAATCCTGACCAAGATCCCGAGGCGTTGCCTCAATCTAATTACTAGTGTTTTTGCAGACTTGATGTCCACTTTTCTAAACCTCCATAAATCCCGTCTTCCGTCTCCTCCAGGCCTCCTCTTGTCCTCCTCTTTGACCTGTCTCTCTTGTCCTCCTTTGTCCTCCTCTTGTCCTCCCTTGTCCTCCTCTTTGTCCTCCTCTTGCTCCTTTGTCCTCCCTCTTGTCCTCCTCTTGTCCTCTCTTGCCTCTCTTGTCCTCCTCTTGTCCTCGTTCTTGTCTCTTTCCTCTCTGTCTCTCTCTTTCTCCTCCCTTTCCTCCTCTTGTCCTCTTGTCCATCCTCTCACTTGTCCTCCTCTTGTCCTCCTCTTGTCCTCCTCTTGGCCTCCTCTTGTCCTCCTCTTGTCCTCCTCTTGGCCTCCTCTTGGCCTCCTCTTGTCCTCCTCTTGGCCTCCTCTTGTCCTCTTGCAGCTTCAGTCTGCTCTTTCTGTCCATATATTCAGCATTCCTCTTCAATACCAGCTCAAACCACATGAATCTGGTCCTGACTTTCATTACAGATGCAAAACATTACTTTTCACAACAAACTTTATTATTATCATTATTATTACTATGATTTTATTTGGTTAGGCCTGACTGTTTGCATGTGTGTGTGTGTGTGTGTGTGTGTGTGTAATTGTATGCATGTGTATGTTGTGTATAAAACTAGGGTATAAAACTCTGACAAAGTTCAAATCTAAGCTAAAAACGTTTTGTTTAGCTGTGCATACGACTGAAATGATTTTCTTTCTTTCCTTTCATGTCTTAATCGGTTTTGTGATTTCTGCCATGTCTTTGTGATTTTAATGCATTTTTTCCCTTTTGTGTGAAGCACTTTGAATTGCCGTGCGTACGAATTGTGCTCTACAAATAAACTTGCCTTGCCTTGTGCATGTTAAAACACTTAGTACAAAACAAAACGATGTATTATTAATCACGATAAAGATCCAAAACATCAGTAATGTTCCACAGTATGGCATGAAGGAAATCTGTCTTGCGTTTGAGCAATTGCAGCTTCCCCACAGATCTGACTTGTAACGCGGCTTGGTGGCGCCACCTGCTCGTCTCCATGGAGATAAATGCCATGTGGTGAGACATTCTCGGAAAAACAGGTGGCAGATCCCTCACCAGAAAAGGTACGTGGGGGTGAAAAAAATACTTCCCTTCAGTCAAATTTTTGGGTATTTATACTTTTACATTGGATATGCTTTACTTTTACGTCAGTACATCTGAGAGCAGGTATTTGTACTTTCTACTGCAGTACATTTCTGAGCTTGACTGAAAAGAATAGTACTTTTCTTTGGGGTTTGCGATGGCCATGGCTTTTTACAAAAATATATATAAATTAAAGTCCGTCAATTCAGTCGCTTCCTTTGGCCAAAAATCCACATCATATTTGTGAAGACTACTACATTTGACACTTTAGCAGTTCTCAAAGTCTGAATGAGATACTTTAGCTTTATTACTCTAAAAGTACAGTGTTTCAGTACTTCCAAAAACCTTTACTTAAGTCATTCTTTATGCAACACTTTTAATTGAGTAACCTTTTTACTTCGTTCACCACTGTGCACCTGTAAGCGCTAAGTAAAAACAGCTTTGAACACAATAAAAAGCTTAAATTCACCACATATTTTCCTCTGAGGGGATGTAGCTCATCTAACATTGATGGGGGCACAGAAAGTAGCGGAATACTTTCAGACCTACACATTCCACTAAATGCCAAAAAAACGACCGATTATTTCCAGGTTTGTATGTCCGGTGCGGGTCCCATAGGAAATTACACAATGTGAATTTAGCTCTTCTTAGTTTACAGAGGTCAGACGAGGACGCAGTGGTCTGACACGAGAAACCCACTTGTCCCACACTGAAAGTTTTATAAAGCAGCTTCTGAAACGTACTCGGGGCCAGTGAGTCACACGTCTTTCATGCGGTTACTAAAAAAGCAAATCTATGTTTCCCAGAGTAGTCTTTTTTTCTTTTTTTTTTCTTTTTTTTCTTCCTGCACTTTTGGGTCCAAAGTTAAGGCCACGGGGGGAAGAGCGTGTGAATTTAAAATGAAAAGGGATGATGAAAAATATAGCAACCGTAACCTGCTGCGGCACGGGTCTTTGTGACGACGCGCGCACCCACTGTACGGAAATATTGTCCGGTTCGTACGGGTTCAGCCTGGGTTCAGCAACCAATATCAAACTGATCAAAAATTAATGCGGTGAGGTCGAACAGGACCCAGCAAAATATCACAACATCAAGTTTTACTGTTATGATTATTCTGAGACGATGAGTAATCACAGTTATTGACACCGGGATCAAACAGGGACATCCTTAATTCACTTTAAATCACATTAATCTAATAATAACATGAGTCTAATAGATTAGAATAGAGATTTACATTTATGATTTACGCACTTTACATTCAGGTTTACTTTTTTTAATTGCATTTTATGATCATATTGTTACCTGAATTAATAGCATTTACTGAATAAACTGAATCATCTGAATAATTACTGAATTAACTGAATAGACATCCAATTGCTGATGTTCAAGGTTTGTTTACTTTTCTAATTGCATTTCTAAGGTCCTGCATTCAGCTTGCATCATTACGAATGCCAATGCGTGGACGTTTGCCTTTGGTTTCTCCAGCGGCACTGAAGGATTGTCAAATGTGGAATTTCCCGACGCAGAAAATGCGCTTTACTTCACCATCGCCACGCAACATTTCCGTCACAGATCATACCAATCAAATTAGCCTAAAATCAACCTTTGGTCATGTCATTATTCAGTATTTTCTCCTTCTAAACTGGATGACACACACAACAGTGAGCATTTTACGAGCCTGATCATGTTTCCAGCCCTCGTGCGTTCGTCGGGCCTGGACGACCCACTGGCGTCTGTAGTAGAACGTCTGCGTGTTTGTTTAATGTTTGTTTTTCTTGTTTTTCTTGCTAAACATAGATATTTAATGGAAAAAGATAAATTGGGACTGTCGCCAAAATAAAATACTTTTAAATGGTCAGTTCAGTCCATTCAGCGTTCATGAAACCCGTGAATACTTTGTCAGGTTGAGGGATTTCGACCCCTGCATGTTTCAAATAACTCGGAGCATAAGAACGAAGCACTTTCCGTACAAACTGCGTCCATTCGGTTCTTCGGCATTGATCGTTTCCATGATGTTTGCTTTTAGAGAGACAAAATTGGCCGCGCGTTTGCATTTTCATTGTCTCCATTTTGAGAACAGAATGTGATGGTATGTTTTCGATTCTTCCTCGCTTCAATTCAAAGACATCAATGGCTTTTTTCCTGGCATCGGTTTGTACTTCACAGCGCTGCATGAGCAATGATACTTTCCACGGCGCAAAATGAACACGCTGTAAATGTCACGCCAAACTTTTCCAAACAGAAAGGACGAACAAATCAATCATCATTACAACTGCAATATTTGTGAATTTAAACTATCATTTATTTCATTAAAGAGTAAATAAAGTTCTGACAAAAGCACCCAGTTCATTCTCAAATAAAATGTGAATTGATGCATAACAAATTCAACTTTTAAAAGCTTATTGTAGTTTGCTCTGGTTCTGCGACTAAATGTATGTTCAACCATTAAATAAATCGCTTTATGTGTTTATATTATTGAAAATGGATATGTGACATTTCCTTATTATATCTGACCCAGAGTCAGATTTCTTTTTGATAGCTTCAAGTACTTAACTGTCCTGTTTCTTGTAAGAAAACTACTGAATTTAGCTGCAGTTTTGAATGGTTCGTGTGGTCGTTTTTAGTCATTTGGTTTCTGAATTCTTAATCTCTGGTCATGATCAATTGCTAGTCTATACGCCTACAAAATACAGTATATCACTGAGTTAAAATGGTTCAAAGAAGCAAAAATATGTACGTTATATGGCCAAAATCATCAATGCAGAACTGTGCAATCAGATTTGTTTATTTCCATGTCGCGTTTATTCATTTAGAACTAAATCTAACTTCTTTTACCTCATATTAACAATGCTTTGCTCTTTGCTCATTGATTCTGCAGTAATCTGTGATGTTTGTGGTTTTATTTATTTTTTCTTCCTTTTTTTACCTCAGATGCAGTCGTTTTTGTTTTGATGCAGACGGACCATGTGCGTCCCTGATTGGCTTATCAACCTGTCAATTACAACCATCGATCTGTATATATAAAAACTGTGTCATTCTGCGCATTCCAGGTGAGGAAGTGCACAGTTAGCATGCTAATATTTGTTAGCTTCACCGTGACGGCAAAAAAACTAAAACTAAAATAAATAAAAGACAAACAACACCTTTAATGCTGATGCAAATGGAAAGAAGATTGTGATTGCTAACAGAGGGAAGACGTTCAGACTGCCTTGACCTGGGATCAAACCCGATGCACAATCATCTTGAAAAGCCGCGCGTTTGACCTTTAGGGCCGCCGTACAGAACCGCTCCCGCTGCAAACGCATTCTGTCACCTCAGTGTGAAATACGGACGACAGCTGTGAACAAACTGCACATGAACCACAAACCACTGGACGCCACTATATTTAGAACCGTGGGCTCGAGTCTGTGGGCCAACAAAGTGCCAAATGTGGATCTTATTGTTTGGTGTAGCGTGCGGTTAAGCCCAGGCAAATTGTGCGACCGCAGTTATAGTTACAATACTGGAACTGACACTTTATAATCAGCACGTTTGAACTTAACCACAATGCATTTCAGAAAGACAAATATGGCATTCAACTCCACTTGATTTTCCTACTAAGGAAAAGGCTTGGCACGCGATATCGACTTTGATACCATAAAAAAATCTCTTTATAGCAATATTATGTCATTTTTAACCAATTTATTAGTAGTTTCGATCAAACTACTATGATCTTGTACTCACAAAATGACCTGAGATTTTTGTCCGTATTGACATATGACAAATATCTTGTTTTAATAGTTCTGCTTGAGTTTGACCACACTCACTCGTCCTCAATGCACTTCCGTCCTGCTTCGTGGGGAGTAAAAAACCCTTCATAATTTGATGCAGTGGAGGCATATAGGGACCACACCTTGGGGACCACTGTTAAAATTGTGCAGCGACACCACACTTCAGGCCACATGAAGAACATAAACGTTCAACATTTGCATTCGAACCAAGTGGCATTTCTACAGCTTTGTATATTAGCTGTTACAAGAAACAATTGATGAGTAAGAACAACAGAAAATCTTAGACACAAAACAGCAAGAACAAAGACATAAAGCCGTAAAATCATGAAAAATAAACAAAAAACAGAACGGGCCTTGCAGCAGCTGAGAAATGCAGTCGAATTGTGTGGTTTTGGCCATAAATTCGGCCCCTCTGTCTTTGTGTGTACGTGTGTGTGTACGTGTGCTGTGTTACGTTGTGTTGTGTTTACGTGGTGGTTGTGTTGTCGTGTGTGCGTGCGTACAGTGGCTTCAAGTTTCCAGCTCCATAAAACCCTGATTGTTTTGGGGGGAAAGCGAAGAGAGGGGCAGTGACAGCGCAGTTTGACCTCGTGTCGGCCCCGCTCTGTCTCCCACACCGTTTGTTTACTAACGGAGCCGATTCACGCCGAAACGCTTCCACCGCCGCGAGGGACTTCAAAACAGGACCCTCCCGCCCGTTTGTCTCCACACAACGCTGACGAACTGTTTACACAACGGACCAAAACACGTGTATCTGAGGACTAAGCTTCTTACGTCGTCGTTTCTTTGTAAATCAAGAAAAACAAAAAACGATGGCGTTGGCGAAACACAGTGGTTTCTCAAACTGTGGTTTCTCAAACTGTGGTTTCTCAAACTGTGGTTTCTCAAACTGTGGTTTCTCAAACTGTGGTACGACCTGCGCTCAATTTGATCCACGTTTCTGTCCTCCTCCGCTCTCGAACCTTTGCTTGAATGGTTAGTCCTGTTTCCAGTTGTCAAATGTACAAGAAGAACAAACGAAAACAAAACAAGATCGAACACAACAACAAAAAAAGGACCAGAGAGCGAACGATAACAATCAAATAAATATCGACCAAACAGACAAAAACTGAATGATCTTAAAATTAAATGATATCTTCAAATCAAAATAACGGTCCCGGTCCAGTCCAAAGTCGAAGTCACATTTGTCCATTTCCAAATTGAAGCCGAATGTTATTTTTTTGCTCCATTCGTTTTGTGTCCGTTACTATGTCCGTCCAGTCCAAAGGTATCCATTCGCTGTGTCCGTGGCAGGAGTTTTGAGGCCCAAGGGAAGAGCCTGCAGCGCTTCGTGAACCTCAGTCCAATATTTTTGAGCAACAGGACAGTCCCAAAACACGTGTTAGTGGTTTGCCTCCTTAAAAGTTCTGATTTATAAGCCTTGATAAACATTTCCGTCAGAGGGTTACAATGGTCATCACTTTGTTTAATCTGCTGGTTATAATAACTCTGTTCGTCCTGTTTTAGACCTGGTTTAGCTCTAGTTTAGACTTGGTTTAGGTCTGGTAGAAGACACAATCATAACGTTGCGCAAAATTTACATTGAATTAACAAGACGTTTAAAGTGTGCGTCTCTGCTCATTCACAGTAGCTGGATTAAACGGAAATTATTCGTTGGATTGAAGAGATTAGCGTTGCGATAGTTGAAGCATTTACCCCTGAAAAACTCGAGGAAGCTATCGTAACATCGCTTTTGTTCCAGTTGTGATTACGCCTGGGTAAAGTACATTAATCCTTGTCCATAAATGCCAACTCTTTCAATTGTATGAATGAAAGGAGGAATCACGAACTATAACAACAAACGCACTGCCACGTCTCAGTTGTTTGCCTTTGTTTAATAGTCACACATGTCAGTAATCGTCTCACGTAGAGTCACTCGACTGAATCATGCTTGATGTTTTTGTGACATCTGAATAAACAAGGCGTAGTTTTCATGAAGACGTTATGCGCATTTATTTTCGGGCTTAGAATCACATTCAAATCCTTTAGGCCTAATTTCCCCCCACCTGTCTGGACTCGCGCCCGGTGGTTTTAGCGAGAGTTAACGCGCTTATCTTTTTACGGGAGGAGACCGTCGTGTTGTAAAAGGCATTTATGACAGTTCATCTAAACGTAAGGAACAAGGCCCCGAGGCTGAACACTAAAGGAAAACAAAAGCCTTTTCAAAACAAAATGTATTTCAGGAAAAAACAAGCGAAAAACAAACATACTTACATCACTTCAATTTATGGAAACTGTCAAAGCGGGAGAACTTTAAATGGAGCCAATACTGGAGGGCTTTTCAATTATATTTTTTGGAGGGCAATTGTCTGGGGCCCGGACAACAAAAGGACCACCATTTTATTATTTATATCCACAAACAACTGGCAGTATTACTATTCAACAGCAATCTACTGTTTCCCTGAAGTAAATAAACAATAAAACAATGTTGCTCCGTCACATAAAAACAGGACCGAAGCAGGAACTAACCCGCTGTCAAGAACTAGAACTGGACCTGGATCAAGCAGCATAATGCTAGAACTAGACCTTGTCCTGAACCAGACTAAACTTATGTAAGTCACATCAGGGCTTAAAGAACATCTTGAACCAGGACTGGACCACAGAATCTGAACCAGGACGGACCGCAGAATCTGAACCAGACTGACCGCAGAATGCTGACACCAGACTGACCGCCAGAATCTGAACCAGGACTGACCGCAGAATCTGAACCAGGACTGACCGACAGAATCTGAACCAGGACTGACCGCAGAATTCTGAACCAGACAGACCGCAGAAATCTGAACCAGACATAACCGCATGAATACTGAGACCAGACTACCGCAGAATCTGAACCAGGACTAGACCGCAGAATCTGAACAGGACTTGAGCGCAGAACTGGAACCAGGACTTGACCGCAGAATCTGAACCAGGACTGAGACCGCAGAATCTGACCGGACAGGACCGCAGAATCTGACCAGGACCAGTAAACAGATTTCCTCCTTTGTCATCATGTAGAAACAAAGTGCTCTAGCCAATGAGCTCCAGTGGCTTCTTCTTAGTTAATCTTGGTGCTTATGAAAAAGTTGAGTGTGTTAGAATTCAGTCGATACTACAAAGTTTTCTATCTTTTGTAACTCGAGTCCTATAAAACTGAATGAAAGTGTCCACTGCAGAAAAATAAAACACAGAAGCTCTAGAGTTTACGGAGTAAGTGTAAATTCAGCCTGGAAGACACAACTGTGGCTCTCGATCACCAGTGTGAAGGGCCCCTGGAGGAAGACATCTCCTACATCATCTAATCAAGCCCATGCCCATCATCACAATGCCTTCTGCCGGAGTCTCATTCAATAAGCTCTTCTAATGCTTCTCCAAGTTTTCGTCTGAGGGTGAAATTGCATTTTCAGTGTCATTAGTGCACAGGAAACATTGCGTCATAATGAGTTTTGAGTTTCCTGTTTTTACACAAACTTCCTGCAGCTGCACTGGCCCGTGAATGACAGGTCTAATGGAGTTTAGTCAACTCAGATGTGAAGAATATGTTGTTATAACTTTATTTTTTTGAAGTGATGTTTTTGGCTCAGAACAAAGAAATGGAACGCTCCACCTCACAACACCTCACAAAAAAAAAGAAGCAATATTTAAAGTTGCAGTTGTCTTCAATTAGATGTTATTGCTTTGCTTCTTCATCTTCCACGATAGAATCAAATGTTACCTATCTCCATGGAGACAATCAGGTGACGCCAGCAGATAAAAACACTTGGAATTAAATAAATGCAAGCTACGTTGATAAGCTAAGTAACTCTGGAACATTCCAGGCAAAGCTACGGTCATTTCACATAAATCCAACACAGTCCAACATCAATTTTAGTCTGATCATCATGGTTCCAGTTTTTGACAGTAAAACACAAATCCAAACTCTCCCACCTCATAAACCAGGCCAGAAAAAGGACGAGTACAGTCCAAAGCCCTCTCTCTGGACTTTACAGTCGCTCAGTGCTGAGAACAACTCCGATCACAGAGGACTCTTGGACTACATTATTCCTTCACATTGTTACCGTCAGCCAGGCACTGTAAAAGTCCCACTGGCCTGTAGGAACTATTATCCATCCAAGCGATGACATCTCCATGGAGAAACGGGAAACATCATTTATATTTATTGCAATGACAAATTCGTGACCGTGCAATAGACATATGTATCTCTGTCCTAATATGAAATGAAACCAGCATAGTCTGTAAACCTTCTCCTTCCATTCTGTCTTTAACCACATTGCACTTTTAGTAACATGGTTGGTTGGTTGATAGGTACAAAAAAGCATCTGGTTCTCTGTGCAACTGGATCTGGCTTGATGAGAAATGTTGTATGGAAAAAAACTGATAATTGTAATTGCATTTTTGAGCAAGGGAAAACCAGCTCTGCCAGACTGTACTTAATCAGATTATACACTTTCCTCCCAAAAGTCACACAGACCCTGATATACCACCATCAGCTGCTTTCTACTCACTCCAAATCCCCTGAACCACTTAAGCAGGACGTATGTCAAAGCTCACTCCTTAAATGTTGTCCGACAGGTGGTGTTGGCGGGGGCTCTCAGCGGCGCGTTCAGGGACCTGGATTTTTACCACGTACAAATGAAGACCGCCGCCGGTAAAGGTTAGCGTTTTCAGTGGAGAACATGACACGCCTGCTTTGTGCGTCGAAATGCCTTGGACGCAGACGCGGCGAAACCCTCCACTCCAACAATGGCCCACTGTCCGGCCTCATTCATTCAGACGGGGCGCACCTGTCTCCATCGAGACCTTTCCTACATCCATTTTAATCAAGACTATATTTAGATCAGGCCTTTTCATTCACTAGACTTTTGATACACGGTGAATCATAAGTAGCACTCTTTTCTCTAGCTCACAGAAATATGCTAAAATGAGAACATGGAGTGCTTTCAAGACGATTATAGGATGACAAATAGGTTTCGTTTGTATGATTTTATTCCCAGACTTTAAAATTGAGGTGGAGAGCGGGCAAGGAATGTATGGTAAAAGGGTATAAATGATCCGCAGAGGCATTATTCAACCACAAAGCCGTGATTGTTGTTTGCTGAAAGAGCTAAAACGCATAAGAATAATTTTGTCAACTTGTGGACTTCACCATTTAAAGGTACACCGCGTAACTTTTCCAGCGTGTCCAAATGAAAGCTTTTAACCTTGTAATAACAGTGTTTCCTCATCATTGGTTTACTCAAAGTTGTATTTCGATTTGATTGATTCGTGCACTTTTGAGTAATCCTGTATCGTCCTGCTTTCACCTACCTCCTATCCCCGCCCACTTTCCTGCACGTAGTTGTGATTCTATGAAAAATGAAGAGTCAGAGTGAAACATGTAGAGTTCTAAACTGTTGCGTAGCGCCTTTCAACAATAAAAACATGTAATTGACAATGTGCCGCTTGTTACAGTGAAATGTTCCTATGAAGAGGCGGAGCTTACCACTTTTTGAACAGGAAATCAATGGACCTGCTTCTATTACTAACCTGTTTTAGATTAATATTGTGATCTACAATGAACAAAATGTAAAGTGATAATGCACTTATGTTATAGTTCATGCCAAGTACCTGAAAATGTCTTAATATTTACCTCCATGAGACAAGCATTTTAATTCATTTATGTTTTCCAATTTAGCAATAAAAACACCTTTAATAAATGCAAGATCGATAAGTTTCATGCAAAGCAATAACATCTCTGTTGAGACAAGCAGGTAACCAGACAAAACAGTGCTCTTTTCACATATTGTGCATTTAAAAGTGTTCTTCTTTTTCAGCCAAATCGCCTCCTTTTTCCACAGCCTTGTATTTTCCTGTGGTTTGTGAAATGCTCACCACTTTCAAATGGAAACACGGCACATGTGGAGGACACTTAAGCCACAAACCTCCACAAAGTCTTTCTGTCATTTCTTTTTGCCAACTCACATTTGGAAAAACGCACACATTGCCAAAAGTCTGAACCAAAACCTAAGAAACTCACGGTAAAGTAGTACGGCAAAAGGCATTAGATTACCGCAAAAAACATCTTATAAAAGTCAACGCCGGTGTCAAATCACAGTCGGTTGTATTCGGGAGCCTTGCGGTTCGGATGCATGATTAAATGGTTTGGTTTTGAGCCTGTTTCATCTTAGTTTTACTTCAGTTTTCTTTAGGGATGGGCCATTTGTGCATATCTGACCTCATAATGGCTGAGCTTTGTGCTGCTCTGAGTGAGTGAGTGACAGATTAAACCAGGGCTATTCAACATCAGGCCCAAGGGCCAAATCAGGCCCTCCAGCAGATTTAATCCGGCCCACAACCTAATTTACAAATATTGTTTACTGGTTTATTTCTTGGTTAGCACTAATTTAGAACTGGTTTAGTCCCTGTTTAATTTAGAATTAGACCTGTTTTGATTCTGGTTAGTCCTGGTTCAGACCTGGTACTAGTCTAGTCCTGGATGAATCCTGGTTCAGTCTTGGATGGGACAAGCATTTTGTACGTTAATTCTCACAAAAATCTAATCTATCAATTGTTATTTTATTACTTACTACTACTTATTACTTTGTATGACCCAAAATGTTGTTACAGTAGTGGCGTGTTGTGCAACTCCGGCCCAGAGGCCTTGGCCCTCCAAAAAATCTGGCCTTTAGGAAAATAAAGTTGAACAGCCCTGGATTAAACCAATGACAGTAAAGTGCAAAGTCTTAGAAGGAACGATCGTTCCAAAAGGCAACATAAAGCTCATAAGCATGAATCAAGATGATATCATATTGTGACCTATCCATGGCTTTCAGAAAGATGAGAAATTAGGACCATTGTCATAAAAACCGAAAAAATTCATTTCATTGATTGGTGAAAAATCCTGAAAATGTTGCTTGCAACAGAAATCTGAAACCGACGAACAGGCTCTGAAATTAGATTAAGTTTTATTTTGTTGTTTCTTCTGTATCTCTTACCTATTGCCTGATATGGAAGCGCCAAAAAAACTTGGGAATTAATCATATCTGACATCTTTTTCACCCCAAACACCAAATATTTGGGTAGAGAGAATTTATTTTAGTTTGCATGTTTTGAAATACATTTTTGATTTGTTTTAGTCCAAGATCAGTCCTTGATTAGTCCCAGGTTAGGCTCCCCTGGTTTCATTCAGTTCATCTTCCAACATCATTGTTTCATGTTGACTTTGTCCATTTTAATTTACATTTTTGTCTTTCAATGCTTGTATTGAAGTATTCAAGAATCACTGTAACATTTTAAAAACTGCAGGAAAATGTGAGCAAAACTTGGACCAGTCGCAGATACAAAACAAACGCTCTCCTTTTCGTGAGTGTCTTCATGGCTCATATTACGGCCCCCAGCCTGGAGCAGACAGGTCAGCTCCTTTGAGGGCAGAGACATTGGCCCTCGCTCACCCCCCTGTCGGACCCCGCTGATACATATTCATCATGAACTCAGTCCTGCTCCTCTGAGGGGGCTCCAAACTCCAGCTCAGTCCATTAGAGACTCAGAAACCAGAGCATAATGACGGGAATAGATGCTAAAGTGGAGCATTTATCTAAAAGACCAATGACCACAGGGACGCAGGGAAGAATTATCAGGCCTAGTTCGTGTGGCTTAAAGATATTGTGCATTACCTGGTCATGTTACATTTACTTTAATACAATAAGCCTGACTCTCCTGAGATGGCGAATGAGAGCATGGCGCCACATCTCCAAGACGAATTGGCATAATATTTTAGTAGGACAAGCGCTTTGGGGAGTAAAATGGGGGTATAAAGTTGAGATGAATATATTATTTCCACTGCCATGTGATTTTCCCCCAAAAATGTTTACGTCCCAAGTATGTGGGTGTTTTCATCTGAATCTGCTTTCTTCTAATTAAATTGTGATTTATTTCATCCCACAGTATAATCCTCTGGCTTTGTTTAACCTGGTTTACAAATAGTTTAGTCTCTCTTGTTGGACTTGTGGTTTAGGCCTGATTTGAACCAATTTAACCTGATTTAAGCCGAAATTATCCAGTTTCAGCATATATTACCTGTTTACTAATGATGGGCGATACCAGCCCCAGGAAATACTATGGCAACCTTTGCAATATCCAGTACCGATCCAATACTGATCCACTATTAATAAGAATGAGTTTTGCATTGAAATTCCTTTACTAGAAAGAATTTTATCTATTATGTCTTTGCTCCAGGCCAGCTTGAACTAATCCCAAAAATAAATTGTGCCCATAAACTACAATAAACAATGTATTTAAAAAAATGTGTTGTATTGACATTTTAGCAGAATAGATCATTGTCGATACCTCAGTCGGTATTGATATAACAATATTTGGCATCGGTTTGTCCATCACTTGCTTTTACTCCTGTTTGTTTTGCAGTTTTTGTTGAACATGGGTTTAGTCCTGACCTTTGTCTAGTTCTTGCTTCATTTACTCCCCGTTCAAAGCGCCTATACATTAACTTAGAAACCGTGATTCATTTTCTTCATGCGATAGCCCTCCCACCGAGCGCCTTGGTGTTGGTCTTTTGTGTTGGCCACCGAACACCACGGCACAGACCTCCTCAGACACAGAGGCAGCGCTGACGGGACCCCGGCCTGTCCACAATGCCATGTTCACTGCCTCTGCGTCTCCCTTTACCTCTGTTTAAACTGGACAAAGGGAGTCATTGTGAGCCCGGAGCAGCCCCACAGCCTCCCCACCTCCTGCCCTTCAATCAACACCAGCCGCCGGACCCATGAAACCCCCACCGGGCTCCAGAGGCCTCCCAAATCTGGACAAGAGGAGGAACCAAACTATAACTATGTAGGAAGGAAGTTCTGGTTTTACACAGATCTGTTTTCATTGCAGTTTACCCCAAGTATTTGAAAGATGTATATTTATAATGCCAACTTCATGGGACAATACATAGCACACTGGCAGAAAAACTCTTAAATTTGTATTACTTTTCGGCAAATAGCCTTCGTCAGCTCATTTTCTTTTCTGTCCTTGGACCACAGTGTACCAATCTTTTTCTGCTTCAGGATTAGCATGATATTCTTGTCCCTCGCCAAGGTAATCTTCAATGAATCTACAAATCTATCGACTCAACAGCTTTTCTAACACCAGTATTGAAATGTTCTGCTGATCCGAGTCTTCTTAGCGTGATACAGGCGGGTCACATGTCCTGGAAAACCCCTTTCATCCCACATCTGTTCAATTATAACAATTATGCCACGAGCCAAACAAACTTTAAATGCCAATTAAAATGAAACCGCGCTGTCATAAAAGCTTTTTGCTTCGATCCAATAAAAAATAGAGCAGATGTACAGTAATATCAACCAGATTACATTGGAGTCTGTGGTCTCCCATCTATTCACCTGCTTGGGGTCCATTATTTTTAATACTTCACATATCGAAAGATTCATGTTGTGTCAGCGATCTGCCCATTAGAAACCAAGATAGAAACAAGAGGCCCAGAGCAAGAGGAGATTGTGTCATGATAATGCAATGTTAGTGTAACAGAGTAACAAAGTAAGTAGACCAACGGAGAGATTTAACAATGCTAAATCTAGGGATGATATACAATTCTCACAATATAATGATATTTTGGTATGAACTATCGTGGGAAGGCTCGCTGTAACGTCGCGTATGTTCTTGGCAAAACCAAACTGCATCCGGGATTTCAAAGTACTACTCTCTGCTCGGCTTTACGCTCTAATCCATCCGTTGTTCTTTGCAAACGGCACAATTTTTTACCGGAACTGAACTCGGAGCTACTATTTTATGACGAAAATTAGTAAGCGTTCAATTAAAGGTATTCTGACACTATAAGAATCTTTGGTGTGGCCTGCAAAACCCAACGTATGCTTGTAAATGAATACAAAGTGCTTGATTGTATAATTGCAAACGTAGCACATTGTGACATAATGAGACTGCTGCGTGCTGCCTGCGTTCCTTTGCAAAACATTGTATTGATTGCAAAACTAAAGTAAAGTTCAGTTTTGCAATCAGGTCGTTGTGTTACCGTTTGGGATGAGACCGGATTGTGGGCGCGTTGGCGTTCCGCCGGTGCTTCGCTCTGCCGTCTTTAAACGCTGGCAACACTATAGCCGCGTGTCAAAGGGTTCGTGAACTAGTTGGATTCTTCCTCCTTTCAGCCCGAACATCAGGTACAGCAGCTTTTAACACCTCACCGCGGATCTGTCTGGACTAGATATGAAGATGTAAGATCGCGGCACGTAACACCCGAAGGCTACAATAAAGCCGTCACACACTTTCCTGTTAAAAATTAAAAGAGGTCAGGCCACATGTGTGAGAAGACCGCGCGGTGTCTGATTCTAGTTATTAGTCACTGCCAAACAAATAAAGGCTATTTCAGGAGAATGAGCCCAGAGGGAGCAGGCTATTTTCTGAATGAGTTCAGCAAAGCAGCATGTCTGAAAAATCCATCCGGGCGGCACAGTCTGCCTCGACATTTTGGGTTTGACAGTTTAACAAGGTCCGTGTCCTGGTTTGAAAAGGTTTACGTCTAACATTTATGCTATGTAGAGATGGGGCTGAAACAGTGGGGCCAATGGCAAGTATAGCAATAACTAAAAGCAGTAAGTGAATATTTTGTTTATTTATTTATTCATTTATCTCAGGGACAGTGCAGATAACTAAACATTTCTGTAAATATGGCAGAATTAGCCAATATGTTGACAGGCACCAAATTGAATAAGCTTCTTTTTCACTACTCCTGTTTAAAAATGCTCAAATGGTCACATTATTTAAGTGCTCGAACATCCGGGAACAAGTCCCCCACTCATACTTCATACTCCAGTGTACACAGACACTCAGGGCGAGGGGCGTTTAAGTGTCTTGCCCAAGGACACAACAAGAGTTATTCACCTGAAGGAGCAGAAATCCCACCGCGAGAGGATCTGACCGCTTTACCAAGGATGATTTTTTTTGTTTTTGTTTTTTTTCAATGTCTGGAGCGCCGACCTTCAGATCAAAGGACGACTGAGCAACTGCCGCTTATTTGGCAAAGTACTACCAGCGCAGGAAGTCCCATTGAGATTCAGAAGAGAGACGTGTCCAAGGTTACAGCCAAACACAATCAACACAATGCAAAACAACATATTTCATTGTGGGGAAAAAACTAAACACTTTCTCAGTTACAATCATTGATACAATTTAAGTTTGCAGTTCTTATCAAATGGAGAATATGTCACCAAATGCAAGATTGTTAACTCATTTTGGCTTTCGGGGCAACAGTAGCTCAGTTGTTTGATTGGTTGCATTATAACAGAAAGGTTTGGTAGCTGTATCTCAACTACGACCAGTGTTGTTTTGTGGTGGTTGGAGAGACTGGTCGCAGATTGCCAAGCACATTGCTAACATTGAGCCCCAGGACATTCATTTATACAGTTGAAAGCCAATTGCGTTTCCATAGGTGCATTTTACTCCCTTTTCATAAGTTTGTTCTGGTTCTTGTCGACCTCGAATAGTCCACTATTAGCCCTGATATATCATTAAAATGCTTCTTACTGCTAAAGTCATTACAGCACGTTATTCCCAGTCCCAGTCGTTGTTAATGGGCCTATAAATGCCATACGCCTAATATCCCACACACATACATTTCTTTTCACGATAGGCCTGTAGAACGAGCAGCGCTGGGCTCAAAGGTAGTTAAACTCACCCCGAGCAGCTGTGAAATCACTCAAACGTCCAGACCACAGTCCAGATGAATGAGCCTGACACTTTTATGAAGGAAATATGAGCCCAAATATGGCCACAACATAAAAGTACCACTGCTAATGTAATAGGTGTCAAACGGATTTTGGACTAAACTACACAAAGAATCGGTTTATTATCATAATCACTGGTAAATGCACGAGTTAAAATAGCTCAGATTTACATTGCTTTTAATGGCACCTGCAATTGTTAAATTTAGATTGACTAATATGTCTTATATGTTTGTGTCAAAATGGTATGTCTGATATCTGGTTTCTGTAATATTCTTCTAAATTAAAAAATAAATAAAACATAGCATAATAATAACTTATAATTCAACTTGAAGCACAGACGTAAACATCTGCAGTCAGGGCGTACTCGTTTCCTCGCTCTATTAAGAAGACATTCAGTGTAAAACTTATTATGCAACCCATCTCCTTTAACTTCCTGACACCTTGCACGCCAACACACTGAGCTGCTGGACATCTCTTTGTCTAATTGTTTTTGGTGAGATCATCTGCACTGTGAAATTATTGCTACCAAAAAAAAAAAGAAAAAAAAAAAGAAGATCCATATGGGCAAGAATTCGTTATGATTTGAAATGTTTTGAAATTTTTACGCACTTTTGTCCAGCTATGGTGCGTTTTGTTTACGTTTTTGGTATCTTAACACAGCATTTGCTTTATGTTGTTGCTTATTTGTTTATTTATCACTACATGATCTTTCTCTATGGTTATTGCTTTGCCTGGTAATTGATGTCAAAGTTTTCTGTCTTGCATTTATTCAACTATGGGTGTTTTAATCGCAAAATAAAATGCTTTCTCTATAAAGTTTAATCATTATAATAATAAATAAGAATCTTTAGCACTTTTTAAAAAACATTTACAAAGAACAATACAAAAAACAATAAAGACATAGTATACAGTAGAGAAACAAATACAGAAGAGGCAGTGAAAGCAGATAGACAGAGGTCAAATGACAAAAGAAAAAAGAAAGAAAGAAAATAAACAATAATAAAATACAATAAAAGCAGTTAAAGGAAGGTGATTTGAAGAAAGTGAGATTTAAGAAGTGATTTAAAAGTCAATTGGAAACAAAACTGATGATGTGTTGTTGTCTGTTGGAACATCCTTGGCAACAGAATCATTCGATGGAGACAAGCAGGTGGCAGACCCTCCTCCAGAAATGTTACACAATAATTACAATCTATTTTCAGCTGTTCAGATCTCTCGTTTGTTGTATTTATGCCAGATTCTATGACTGTTGTTCACTCCAGGCTCACAGCGTAGCATAGATTTATTTCTAAATTGAAAAAGCGCTCTCTCAGTCCTGGCGTTTGCCTTTATCTTCTTGAATCTATGACTTCAGAAAAGCATTTTCAGACATAAATAAATGAAAGCTGGTAGAATCCGTTTGCCCTTTTCTGTGCACTAAAAAATAAATGAGCGCTGGAGGGAGGTGAAGTTTTGGGGAAAATCTGACAGGGCTGCGGCAGAATGTGTCGGAGCACGTTGTGGTTTTAGGAAAATGAGACAGAACGCTTCAAAACATGGCTGCTGTCTTCATTACTAAACTCACTAAGAATGGCAGAAAGAGCATTAAGGAAAAGTGTGCAAAGAAGTTAAGTTAAGTCAACATTGCAATGGATCATATGCGCGTTTCAGTAGCAGCCATTAATTTTATTTAGATGAGTGATTTGGTAAAAGTGAGATATTAAATCTATACTCACTACCTATTTACGTTATAATGAAATATTGCTATAATTACCATATCAACTACCAAATATTTGTATTTATTTATTCTATAAGCCTTTATTTAATCAGGTATGAACCCACTGAAATCAAGACCTCTTTTTCAAGGTTGACCTAGGGCAAAGTAAGATAACATAACAGCACACACATTTAAATACATGACAAATTTAAAGGACATTTAAGAAAATAAAACAAAATCTACATTTAAATGTTTTATTTTTTTTATAGATTCACTCTCTTTGTCTTTTAAAATCGAACGAAAACTCCTAATCGAGACCATTTCACGCAATCTCAACTCTGACTAAAAGGAGCAGCCTAGAAGAAAGCTCGCTTCCCCCAGTCAGTCCTAACACGAGCGGCAAACAAACCAAACAGATCACGTGAGGGCACAATGACCCTCCGCTCTCTGCACCAGGGCACACAAGTAGGAACGGAACGCACACAGCCACATATAACTTTATACACTAAAAGCATCTAATGTCTGAACCTCCTGAAGAAGGTCATCCAGCCTTCATCCAGCCAGTTCACAGTAGTGGGTGAGCCTGCCACAACCCACTGTCAATCTCAAAACACAGTAATACACAGTATCCAACCATTTCAGACATTTTGCAGATGCATTTATGAACAGGGCATCGCTATAATCCAACCGAGGCATAAAAGTGGCCATCACCAGACGTTTGCAGGCCTCAAGGGTAAAACAGGCTTTATTACGATAATAAAAAACAAGTTTTATCTTCAATTTTTTAACCAGGTTTTGTAAGTGAGCTTTACAATTTGGTTTGGTCCAATATAAAGCCACGGTACTTAACATTTGAAACAAACACTGTAGGATTTCCCTGTACGGCACGCCCATGCGATAAAGATCTTTTGTTTTGTTCACATTCAATACTAGTTTTAGGGACTACAAGCGAGACTGCATTTTACGACAAAGGCAGACTGTGATGTCTCAATGGCCCGTTCCAGTGATGTCGAACAACAGTAACGTACCGCATCGTTGGCATAAAGATGGTACATGACAACAGACCGCTCAGCACAAAGATTATTTACAAAAATGGAGAATAAAATTGGTCCTAAAATGTAACCCTGAGGCACTCCCTTCAAAAAAGAAGAGGAACCCCCTGCCAATTTCACACACTGTGAACAATTTGTTGAGTATTCGGCAAACCAGTTTATGGGCTGGCCAGAGATACCGTGCTGCTTCAGGATTCCCGCTAAAAGCTAAGGATCTAGTGTCAAAAGCCTTAGATAAGTCAATGAAAAGAGCGTCACAATATTTTTTAGATCCAAATCTGGCAAGAAATCATCTAGAACTCCAAGAGCAGCTCTGACCGTACTATGTTTCTTTCTAAAACCAGACATATAGATATCATTAGTGTCTAAATAGTCTTTCAACTGGATAGTGACCAGATTTTCAAGATTTTGGCAACAACGCAAAGTTTAGACATAGGCCTTTAGTTGTTGACTCCACTTGGATTTGTTGCCACCTTTTGACAACAGGAGTACGAATGCAGATTTCCAGGAATGGTTGCACTTTTTAAGCATACATTTAAAAATTGCATTAGCGGCTCAGCAATAGGATTTCAAATCACTGAGAATTTCCCCATTGGACAGTGAAGTAAGGTTAAAAGAGCAATAATCCAGACGTTGGCCTCCAAAGGGGATTTTAGAACCAGCATTTGATTTTGCCCCTGATTCACCGGGCAATGAAGAATCAAATAGCAAACCAGCAGATGCAACATTTTCATTAAAGAGACTCAGTATTTTAGATATCAGTCAACTTTAGAGCATCCTTGTTAAAAGAGCTGGGCAAATTGTTGGCTCTTGTTTTGTAATTTATTAGAAGACAAAAACAGTCTCATTGTTGTTTTTTTGTCTGCAATAAAAGGTACACTGTATATTTCATCTTGTTGTTTGCCACGTGCTTGTCTCCATGGAGATATGCTCCACAGTATGGCATTAAAGTTGGATCAGGGTTCTATCTGAAGTTTTTGTTGAATTTGAGTCATTCATAGAGTATATGGGATTTCTCTTGAATACCTTCTACACTTTATCAAGGCTAAGGTTTGGTACATTTTTAGGTTTAAATTTTCCAACGTCCCATTGTGTTAAAGAAGTTGTCAAAACTTTGAACCTAAATATCTCAGAACTACCCAGAAAGCAGACAGAACCCCATAGTTTATAGGCAATGCATTTGTAGGTGAGCAAGCTCACCTCTTCACAGATCATTTACAAAGCTATCGGACATAACTGTTTCTGCTTACTTCCCCATTATGTTTTGGATCTATACAAGAACTGCTTTACTTGAAAATGTTTGGTCCAGTCTCTAAACTCTAAACTTTCATGTGTGGGTGTTCAGATCTGAGATCTGAGAGATTCTCACTTAGGCCAGCAAGCCTGAGGGAGTATATTTTGTTTGTATACTTACACTTTTAGTCAGAATTCTGCTTTCATAAATGAGACCTCAGTCTATTATCCAAAAAATAGAGTAAAGTAAAGCAAAACGTTGTTTTTTCATTTAGAACATATTTATTGCGCAAAAAAGTTGATAAACCTGATTCATAGTTGGCCTGGAGGAGGCTAGTCCTGCTTATTTCCATGGAAATGTTGTTCCTTTAGCAATAATAGGCCACAAGCCTATGGCAGTCGCCTATCTTTATGGAGAATGTTCCAAAATCTCTATTTCCATGGAATAATCATGCAGTTGACATTTCACCTCCAGAAATGTAGTGTCACTTTGAGCAGAGAAGTTGCCGCTTTGTCTCTCTTTAGTCACAATAACTTGTGTGTACTTGTGTGTACTTGTGTGTACTTGTGTGGTGGAGGAGGAGTTTTCAAGTGGCTTTGGCCTTAGACAAGAGCATATCAGTTAAAACAAGGGTTGGTGCTGGATTGTTGCCTCTTATTTCTTGTCACTCCTCGCAGTGAGCTCCTTGAAGTGCAGTGACCCACTCGCGGCCCGTGCTTCACAGTTCGGAATAAGTGACCCGAGGCATGTACCCGGCCCAACCCAGCGGACGGAGGCAGCTGCTCCAGTGACTCCAGGCTGCCCCCCCCCCCCCCCCCCCCCCCCCCCCGCTGCTGTGGCTCCGGTGGGTCCAACAGCCGGACAGTGCTGTGGCTCCATGATGGTCCAACCGCCGGACAGTGCAGACGCGCTTCCACACTAAGCGCTCCGAGTTCGCTCACGCTCTAGAGAAAGCCGCCAAGACCGGCACCGAGCGAGCGAAACCGGAGACTCTGTTCACGTTCCGTTTGGACCGAGGCGGAGAGAGAGGCACAGGCGAGCGAGCTGCAACTTGTAGCGGAGCACAGCTGAGGTTACCCTGCAGAGACACCGCGAGCCGGGTGGAGTAAAGGCAGACAACCCGGTACCAAACAGCCGCAGGAGAAGGGAAACGGGAAGGGAAAACGAAAAGCCACCAAGGAGACACAATTAGGCACCGGCGGAGAGATTTTCCGCCACCGAAGCGCAATTAGCGGACCAAGCAAGCAGCGCGTAAAGAAACAAACAAATCAACTTTTTGCGCACGACAGAGCAGCAGCTGGAGCAGAAGCACGGGCGTAAGTGTGGAGACGAGGGAGGAGAGAAGTCACGCCCGCCGCGAGCCACTCTGAGCGGCGTGAAAAGGAGACGCGCAGTGGCCGGAGCGCTGACCGCGGAGGGAGCGACTTTTCTTCGGGGGGAGATGCAGTCCCCTTTGAAGAGATGGAGCCACTCTGGACCCGCGTGAGTAAGATGCTCTTTTCACAGCTGATTCTTTTGGTGTTTTATTCCTCCCAGGACAAAACTCCTCGCAGGTATTTACTGATGCTTTCATGGCCTCGTGGACAGGCTGTTTTGCGCGCACACTTAGGCGGTGATGGAGCCTACTGGACAGCAGATGGACGATATTGACAACAGTGAATATCTCCATGTTGTTTTGGAGTAACCATAAAGATGTTATGCCATGCAACAGAAATGTGTTGTCAGGTATTAATTCAGGTTTAATTATCAATAGAACTAATCACAGAAGTGCAAAAATATCACCTTATACCCTTATTTAAAAATGTACATGACATTCTTATTTACAATCAGCTCTTTTTGTATATATATATATTTAAACTAATTTATTACAGTCGATTCAAACTTGCATATCTTCACGTTATTGTCTACATTTCAATGTATTTCCTACCTCTAATTGGACTGGCTGATGGTTTTTTAATCACTTTGGTAGGATTTCATAAACACATTTGCAGGTTATCTTGCAGCTCTGCTTTGAATGTGGTAAAGGTTAAGAACAGAGTCCAGATGACTACAACTGAATCTTTTTCCACAATAGGTTAAGTAATTGACCTTTTGGATGAGGAGTGAACATGTCCTGAACTTTGCCCTTACCTCCGTTTGGTTTTGATCTGTTTCTTTATATCATGTTGGGTTGAAAAGCATGATGGGTTTCAGTCGTATTTGTTTAGCAATAATCAAATGCCATACTTTGTCACATATCAGTCCCGTCAATGATTATTTTAGTGGTTAGGGCAACTTTTGCATTCACAGTTTTGGGAAATACCTAGCCTCTTATTGGAAGAGAAGATGGGACCTGGACTGCAACTTTTTTTGGGCTGCAACGATTTATCAAAATAATCGTGATTTGTAATTGTATTTTAATGATCGCAATGGTTATCTGGAATTTACAGACTCTAAAAAACATACAAAAAGATGTTTTATCACAAAGACGAAGGCATTATTAAATCAAAATGTGTGATATTCTTTAAAAATACATTTGAGTGGTATCACATTCTCTATCTTGAAGCCTTCTGTCACCATATTTTAACTCTGATTTGGTTTAAAATGTGTTTAAAAGATTCCAGTGCACAATATAAATAGTAATTTGACTCGTTGGCTACTAAAATAATCATTAGTTGCAGCCCAGATACATGTTTTTGTATACCGGTACATGTTTTTGTTGTTGGTTTTTTTACGGTAGCAACAGTGTCAGACATGTTTAGTACACAACGACCTAATGAGGAAAGATGAATAATTTGACCTCCAGCTCAATTTAAAAACATTAGCTTTGACGAGTCGTGAAATAGCGCCTCTTAACATTTAGGCAAGCACTATGATTATTTTAATTGGGCCATACGATGTTATTAAAAGAACAGAATATGAAAATCCCCCTTTTTCCGAGTTACATTTTGAAACATGATTTATTCATTACAGACCGAGCGGAGAGTCCATAGATAATGCATGTTAAGTTCAGGACACAGCCTTAAATGTTTCTTTACGCTGGAGTTGAACCTGCTGCATGTCAACACAGTCCTGTTGGAGAAATGACTTTTGCATAAAGACTGGGAGGTACTAAATGTGTAATTACTCATTTCAATACGTAGTTTTTTGGTTTCAGCTTTTTTTATGTACAAAATAACATTTTGAGGAAATTTTCCCATTCAAAAGCTATAATATGTTGTTTTAAATGTTTAATCACTATGGCAACAGACCGAATTTCTCATCATTCTGAAGTTCATGACTATAACGATGTCAAGGGCCTGGTAAGAATAGGTCACAATAAACCATAAAATATCAGGTTCAGCTTGTGGATTTCTGCGCTCTGTGCACAGCCCCCATTAGTTCTATCCTTATAGGGCTTTCTCCGGAGCCATGCTAAAATAATCAATAATGAGTCCATAATGCATAATCACAGACTTGTTAAAGTTTCTCATGCTAACCTAACTTTAAATTTTAATAGGAAATTTTAAAATGGTTAAAAATGGAATTAAGGACACATTTATATACTGAATAAATCAGACTGTGGTGCTATGTGCAATGTAATAATTCACCCAATTTTAGGTTAGCATTAGCATTGAGACACAAACACCTACCTTAGTAAACACAAGCCGGCTCCACCAGGGAAGTGGTTACGGCGTAAGTTAGACTTTCACACACGTCTGTGATTTCCCCCCCGTGATTCGTCTGTGGAGTAATCTTGAAATCTTGAGAAAAACTCAACCCTCAAACTGTCTTACGCTTCATTCATTTATGAACACGGCGTTTGGTGAAAGATAAACACCAGACAGCTTCATTAGCGATAGCACTCGTGTAATTTGACTTTTATTTGCTCACTACTGCCCCCTGCTGTTGTTGAACCTGCTCCTGCGCTTCCTCTGAGCCTCTGCAGTTATAAACGCACAGCTATGCTAATGTTGCTAACGTGTACAATGCTAATCACAACAAAAGCAAACATTCACTCTCAAACACTGTTTTATAAACTGGAAATGTAATAACAATGTTGAACTTGAACACATTTTAGTACTATGATTATTGTGAGAGGAAACATCATGATTTAACCATTATTCATGATTTTTGACTCCAAACAACCCTAAAATACTCAATTTTGTCATATTCAAATTGTCTTAATAGATCACTAACATACAGTAACATACAGAGCATTACCCTTGTCGTGATATATTAAGTAGATGTCAATATTGATAACATACATACAGTTTATACTCAATTTCCCATTATCCTGCTCTCACATCACATCATTCTTTCCAGTTTGACAATTCATTTATCATTTGTGAAGTGTTTTTTCCTTTTGGCACCACCTCTTCTTTACCTAGCTTTGATTAACCTGCACGTTTTCCAGAGGATAACACAAAGAATTGCTCCCTTGTGTTTCTTCTAGCTGCAGCTGTAGCAAAAAGTAAAAGAAAATTAAAGTATCATTAAGTATCAATACTGAAACAATAACATAGCGATACTCAGGCTATTGGATGAAGTTGTCCTGTATCGTTTTTAAATGATAATCTGATTATTTTGTGTAGAATGTTGTGTAGATTTCTTAATAAGAATACAAATTTACTTGAGATTGACATTTTAGTACTGTGACAACACTAATACAAATAAAAATCTGATTGTTGGTCTGATTGTTTAAATGACCACCATCTTAACGGCACGGCAACTAAGGCCGACTTCAGGAATCCTCAGTTGACTAAAAGGAGGCGTGGCACTGGCAAAAGCTCTCAAAAGTATTCGGTAGCACATGTTTCTGATACAAACTGCACTCCAAAGATCACAAGCGCATTCACGCTCACGCAGATGTAAATAAGTGCTTAGAAACAGCGACTTTTCATTCGTGCAAAGCTAAATAAAGCTCACATTTGCCTACCTATTCCAGCTAATTTACCTACATGTGTACACTTTTGTTATGCATGAAAATACTTACAATCCAAATAAACAAATAAGGCGAGTAAGACACCATTGATCGGCTCATTGCTTAAATGACTAAAGGTTCACACCCCTAATGTGTTTATGGTTGAATTTAAATTGATTGAGTATGTTGCCAGCAATTGAAAATCTAGCACAAAAGCGACACGAATTGTTATCCACCGTTTGTATATGCATTTGTATTGACTCTATTGGCGTCTTCTGAATGAAACACTGTCCGTCTGTACAGCCACGGTTTATTAATAGTGGTGAAAAATGATGCCTGGACATGTGAGCAGCTTCGTGTGATTCAACAACAGACGGGCATCAGATGAGGAACTTCTGCCTCCGGGCTCAGAAAATACATTCAGTTATTAATAATGAGTCGAAGCTGGATGTCGCGGGCAATGTTTCCTTTAATAGAGACGTGACAAAGATGTGACGGGCGGAAATGTCAACGAGCGATGTATTTAAGATGATAGATATGTCAATGATGTCAACATCTATGCGTCTGTGTCATACAGCAGCAATACTTACGATTTTCTAATTTCCACTTTATTTGGCGTATTTGTTGTACATATTAAATTGCAGTTTTACACCAATCGAGCAGGTATTTGTGTCGAAAACGTTGAAAAATCTGTAGAAAATGACAGGAAGTGACATCACGCTAGGCACACTCATTCCAGTTCAAGTTTATACACAATTGACACAAAATAAAACGTCTTTTTTGACTCTCTAAACATTTATTAAACAAAGGTGCTTATATATGTTTTTTTTGTCAAATTAATAAAATGGTGTTTGAGTTTTTGCCCAGTGTTTGCTGGGTAATTTCCTAGTGTGATGTCATCAATTACAAACAGGAAGTGCAATTATAAACCTAAAAAGAATAGCTATTCTGCTATTGTTATCATTTTTAGCTAGATTCAAAATACATTTATCTTAACTGTATTTTAGTTCATTGAGTCGTCCAACCTGTCATTGGCACTTTAATGACACACTCTAGAACATTCCAGTCAAGGCAAAAACATAACACATGACGTCAATTTGATGACACAAATCCTAAACTAAATTTTCATTATTTAATCAACCAGAAACTGTAAAAAGGTTATCTGTCAGTTAAAGGCTTTGTGTGCCATCCATATTTGTGAGACAAAGTTTGCGAAGATAGTTTCATTACGTTTATTTTGAGATATAAACATGTAAAACAATGCTCCTGCGTCAGTTTGCTTCTCCGGTTTGACAGCGGTTCATAAATACCTTAAAGGAGATATATCATGCTTTTTTCCGGATACTTCGTACTAAACTATAACATAAGTAGGTCATCATTTAACATTTTGCTCATTGTAAAACACAACGTTGATCCAAAACGGCTTGGTGATAGAAACAGGTCCAACCACTTCCTGTTCAGAACTGATAAGCCCCGCCTCTTCATAGCGACATTTCACTGTAACGAGCAGCGGATTGTCAGCTACATTGCTTTTATTTTTAAGTGTCTACATGAGATTTTAGAAGCCTACATGTATCACCGAGTCTTCATTTGTCAAATAATCGGAGATGCGGGGGGCGGGGCTATAGGGGGTAGGTGAAAACAGGAATTTTCTAAGGACTCAAGCCTCAGTTGCAGGACAATACAGGATTTTTCAAACGGGTATGAATCGATCAAACTATAACTCAGAGTAAACTAATGATGAGTACAAATGTAAAAGTACTGCAGATTCTTTGGTTTTTGCATCATGTACTTTTCACTTTTACCTCACTGCATTTGAGAGCAGGCGTCTTTACTTTCTACTACATTTTTTAACTGGACTGAAAAGTAGAGAGCACTTTTGCTTATGTTTTTCAAGCAGGTTTGGTGACGACCGAAGGTTTTGAACAAAAATTAAGTTATTGATTCATTCGCCTCTGAGAATCACTACAAAGTACAGTTTGAACGGTTACTTTTGTTACTCCTGTAGCTGTACTTGCTGTACCAAAATGAACAAACACAGAAGTAACACAATTGAGTACTTCATGCACCACTGGTCATCTGGACAGTGTTTTATGAGTTACATGGACATATTATTATTTCTAAAGACAAAAATATCCTTCTTGGACTTGAACGTTCCATTATGTTCATTTGGCTGTACTTGTGGTTGGTTTTTTTTGTTTTTTTTTTGCGTTGGTGGAGCCGGGCCGACCTTGGCTCGGTCCCTATCTAAACCACAGTGGATTTCGGTTACAGACCCCAGCTTCAATCGGCCCGGTGTACTGTAACGCGCAGACTCCTCTTTCACCGTCGCTCTCAGCCCGCGCGGCCCCCGGCGGATCCTGTGGCCACACGGGGCACCAACACGCGCAGATTTGGGCTCAGGTTTCTGCTCTCACACACGCGGGCTCTGCTTTTAGAACGTAACACTGCACGGGACTGAAAGATGAATGAGCGGAGCAGGTACAGACGCCAAGTTAACAAGCCTTTTTCCTATTGAGATTTTGGTGCAACCTTTCTGGTCCGCCTCCTACTTCTCGCCATGAATATGTAGTTCTTATAGCCGGAATGTTCCACAATATGGCATTAAATGTACCTACCTTCGTGGAGAAAAGCAGCTACATAATGAAGGATATATTAAGTTCTTTTTTTGTTTCGCTTGCAATCAAACATCTGCAATTGAATAAGACGAATGTCAGCGTCAGTATGTGAGTGGAACATTCAAGGCAAAGCCATCACCGCGGAGACGAGCAGGTAACGGAAAAGTTACACGGAGCACCTTTAAAGCTGGCATTCAGTTTCAGGCTAATCATTGCAGACTTATACAGCTTTCTTATTACTCGTTTGATACATTGCAACATTGATAAACAAACAAACAATCAAACAATAACTAAACAAACAAATGTCTATTCTGTCGCCTGGTGAATGTTTCAGACCTGAGCTTTTAAGATTTTCGGTTCCACATGATGTCAGATAAGTGCTAAAAATATCTGCACCGAGAGAAGCTGTTTGGATAAGGCCTGTGATAAGAAACTGCAAATATCCCTTAAGACCCGAACAGTGTGAAGAGATTTGGCCAAGTGTCCTGAATAGTGCAGAATATGTGCAGAAATAATCCTGCTCGTACAGTATGTCGAGTATGCACAGACAAAGCTTATAACAAAAAGAGTAAATGACAATTATTCCGACGACTATTTGCAAATAAAAACGTGCAATCCCTGAGCAACTTTTCCATTCAAGGTACGTGCGCATTGAACGTACTTAAAGGAGACATATTATGCTTTTTCCCCCAGGCACTCAGTATTGAACTATAACATAAGTGCATCATCAATTTACATTTGGTTTATTGTAAACCAACAATATCATCTGAAGCGGCTCAGTGATAGAATTAGGTTCATTGACTCTCCATGGCGGTGTTACATGTTTTTTAATTTCTGAAAAAAGTGTCTACTTGACATTTCAGAACCGCACACGGATTGTCGTAGTCCTAATTGGTCATAGGCTGGTAGGAGCAAACGGAACATTTCTGAGCACTCGAGCATTATTTGCAGGACAATACAGGATTACTCAAACATGCATGACTCAATCAAAATATAACTTTGAGCAACTTAATGATGGGGACCCACTGTTACCAGGTTCAAAGGTCATTAAAGTTGATTTAGCATGATAGGTCTTCTTCAATGGACCTGAGGGGACGCCTTCTAACTGAGCCCTGTGGGGGGAAACCACGTTCATTAGAAAGAACAGCAGCTTTATCGCCCACTGTTCAACAACAAGAGCAAATGCCGAGTTTAGTCCTCCACCCGGGTCAACATCCTTCATTGTGACTTGATGTTGTGCTAAGTATACACATGATTTGCGAGGAAATGTATTAGAAGCAACTTAAAACCCGATATGACCCAGAATGGAACCAACTACCTATTGAGCTAGTTCAAGCCCGACTTTGGACACCTTTAAATCAGCGTTATATCTATTTGGAGTTTGCTGGAAAAGTTCATTGTCTTCCACAAAACATATGTCATGAGGAAATCCTAAGGAGGAGGAGTGCGTGTGCCCTGATCGTGTCAGTTCAATGTTATTATGAATAAAAATAACTGAACGCATTTCCCCCTTTTGTCTGTCACGGATAAATTGTTAAGTCATGAACATGGGACACGTTCTCTGGGAGTGGCGTCCTAACAAACAATGGGTCATTAACTTTCTCCCATTGGACAGTTTGTGTAGATAAAGACCAGCGTTAAAGCGTTGTAGTTTTAAAAAAGAGGCCAAGCAGAGGAGAAAGTTGCATGTTCTCTGACGGCCCATGTTTATGTGACAGTATAAAGGAATACTTTAGAAGGAATACTTTAGAACAAGATACTCTTTGAGGGAAAACACAAATTTCACTTATTTATTAATAATGATATTGGTATTTGATATTATCTTTATATTTCATGCACTATCCAGATGTTATTTGGACAATATCATCATCTCAATGCATCAGGAATGTGCTTAAACGTCTGTAAATGTCGTGGTTGAAGTTCAAGTTTTAATTATTCATAACGTTCTAATTTTGCTCCAAAACCACAACCGGGATGTTATCTATTTGTCAATATGCTGCGTCCACCGCCTCTAGCTCTGACGAGCGCGCTGACATCTCCTCCCACGTACTAGCATTGAAATCACTGCCATTGTGTCCTTGAGCAACACACTTCCCTGCTTATGGAATCCATCTGATTTCTAAAACCTGCCCCCCCCCCGTGCACATTCATGTTGCTCATTGTGATAAAGTATTGTCTCTTACCGTCCTTGTGGAAGAACTGTGCGCGCATTAGTCAGAGCCACTATTGTTTGGAGTGCAAATGCAGCGTCCTCCACTTCCTCCTGCTATTTACAGCTGAAGTGTGTACTGAGATGAAGTGTGTGTGAAGGCGTGAGGCAGATGGGAAAATGCTTTACCATTAACCTATCTTACCGAGCGTGGGATTTGATCCGTGAGATAAATCATAGACAGGTAAAGATAGATTCACCTTGTCCAATACATAAATACACCAGCTTGATGAAATCCAACTACATGAATGTTAAAGTAATGTAAATGTGACAGAAAGACAAACCTTTTTGGAGTAAGGGTTGAATTAAATTGACGTATTGGTTGCCTCTAAAACAGTGAGTGTTATTATATTTTTAGTTCTTGCCATTAAATTGTGACCTGTGCAATCTTGACGATCCTGATGATGTATTACTGGTGGTTATTCTGGTCTCTTTTGTTTAATGGTGAGTGCTGAATGCATTGTGCGTTGTTGTGCGATGTCTCCTGAAGCATGCGAGCCTTGTTCGGGCGGTACTGGAGACTGGGCTTGGTCTTGAGACCGGCCTCGAGATAGTTTTATTGTCTTGGTCTCGTCTCAGACTCAAGGGCATTTGGACTTGTTACTTACTTGAAGGTAACATGTCTCAGCTCGGTTTAGTTGTTGACCACTAGAGAAATTGTTGACATTTCATAATTTTGAATAATGTTTTATGTTTTTAGCCCGCGCACTATCTTTGAGGGTAGCACAAGGGTTAGACAGGACAGCTGAGCATGAAAGGGGAATGAGAGAGGAGGGAGGACATGCAGTAAAGGGTCAGAGCCGGGATTCAAACTCATGACACTGCTGCACACGGAGCTATGTGGAGCTCTGTGTGCCACTCTGCCACCGGGGAGCATGGTTGACATTTTGAAGAACACCTCTGCTGTAATCGCACTGCCGGTCCAACTGGAACTCTGTTGGTTTAAATGGGGGGGAAGTCTAAAATATGCCATAACGTAGATTTGTGTAAAAAATCCAACATTCATGTGACCAACCGAGTCCCTGGACGGCCCGAAAACGGCTTTTTAGTCAGTGTAGAACTTATTTTCTCTGGAGGTCGGCAGCCCAATGCGACCGAAAGAAGGATTACGTCGTAAAGCGGCGCCCAGACGGACTTCCGAAAAGCCTCGGCCTTGTCCCGGTCCCAACACTCAGCGGCCCTGGTCTTTTCTCAGCCTCGAGACCCTGATAGATAGCTTAAACATGACTTTAAACGCAGTAGTTTCTCTTTGTTAGAGTTTAACAAGCAAATGTGAAAAGACTGAAAAATCTCCCAGTAAAATGTAGCAACATCCCTTCTTGATATTATCACTTTTATGGTCAAACCCTACAATGGAACTAAGCATAAGAGATATTTTAACTCTCTGAAACAAATGAAAAGGGAGCCATGCAAAAAATATGCAAACATTGGAGGGAAAACCACGAGAAAAGAAAAGGCGGCCAAGCGCCAACCTCAGCCAAACCAAACAAGTGCGAACCATGTCATCCCCTTTTCCTACTGTACATGATGGTGTTTTTTTTTGAAAGTCACTCCAGACCTCACAGTTTTAGGCGTTGGAGTCTTGTGCTTTGTGTACATACTGTCCACATAAATATGAATGAGAGACACAAAGGCATAGTCCGTGAGAGCAGGCATTATTCCAGATACAGAGCCATCATTCATCTAAACAAGCTCCACACTGTTAGCTCATAATGACACGGAAAGCACCATTAAAACGCATTCAATCGCACATCAAATAAGAATGACACACTTTTACATTTTCAGTGTTTGAATGTGAGCTTTGTGGCGCTGTAACCTCTGTAACACAATTGCAAATCATTATTTTACTTATTTAAAATCATAATATGACCAAAATAGCTCAATTCGACTTATTTTATACAACTTATTAAAGTTTGTGAATTGAGTAGAAACATTATGGTATAATAGTCGACGCTGTATTTCTCTAAGTAAATATTGCAACAATTACTTAAATCAGAACATGGTCCAAACTGTGCTAAAATGCAACAATAAAACTAAATCTGCACTGCAAAGAAAAAAAGACAGTGTATCACAAGTCTCATCAACTCAGAAACATGTCATACTCAAATTGCAGTTTCTCCAAATACTTTTTTACTCTTTCTTCTTCCACTGCTACTTCGTCTATCAAAATAAAAACATATTAAAAATGGGTTCATGTAGAAACAGAGAAGCTCACACTGGCACTTGATGTGTTTTATTGACCGAATATGCCTTCATTACAAACGTGTGTCCTAGCCCTTTCATAGAAAACGATTTTTGAATTTGACTTGCATTCTCAAACTAGATATTTTGTAGATAACGTTGTACTTTTTTTTTTCACCATGAAGCGTCGGCGGCTGTATATCTGCACTGGTAATGTAATGCGCGACAGGGAAGACGTGGGAGTGAATGACGGACTGAGGGTTGGAGAATGTATGAGCGTTGTTGCACTGTAAATAATGCACTGCGAGTATTGTTGCACTGTAAATAATGCACCGTGTTCCCCCCGCCCCCCCCCCCCCCCCCCCCTGTTAAGGTCTGCAAATAGAAATCAGATTCCAAAGGGTAAAATCCCGGCATTATGTAAGCGATTGTCCCGTTAAATAAATGAATGAAATGTTATTTTTAAGTCATTTTTCTCTTACTTGAGTACAAAATTGTAGCTACTCTTCCCTACTCTTTGTGTAATACTTCTGCAGTTTGGTCCCTTGTGTTCCCGTTGCTGTCGCTGACACAAAAAGCAGGGACAATTGGTCATTAGAACAGCGTCAGAGTCATGTGAGATTTCATCAATAAAGCAGTTTTACTTTCCCCTGAATGCATGCATGGAGACTACGATTACAGCGCTTTCGTTTGGAGTAAACAGGAAACGCAACACCAGCGGAGGGCACAGACTAAATCCTGAAATCCGTTCCACCACTTCAGACAGGGTTGACCCTTTTAAACACGAGTTTAGTTCGGGAAGGTTGTCTGCCAGTCACTGAAATGTTTTTCTCGTCCCTTCCTTGCACTCAATTTGAATTTCAGCTGTTTTGTCTGGAGCCTTTGAATGCCTTAAACTTACTGAAGCTAACTTACTTCAGTAGTATTTTTTCCATTCTGCATTTTATTTTTGTGATTATTTTCTTATTTTTTTCCCCACTTTTCTTTACAAACTGCCTCTTGACTTGAGTAAAACAATGACATATTTACCACAGATACTATCCCCAAAGTAATATTTCCTTACGTAATGGCTGAGCAGGTTTAGTTTGGGATTTGTCCATGTTTAGTTTTGTTTTAGAAGTGGTTTAGTCCTAGTTTCAGTCGGATTCAATCTTAGTTTAGTTAGTTGCTTTGATTATTCGAGATGATAACGGACCAGGCCAAAACATTTACTGTGTGCAAAATTGTACTTAAGTTAGACCGTTTTTGCTTGTTTATTTAATTTACAGAAATGTTCTAGCCAAGTTCAACATTAACACGTTCATGTTCTGGCCCAACCGTTTGGAGATGATCTCATAGTTTAAACTACAGCTAAACTTCCCCACATGGTTTGCTGGAGCTGAACTACTGTAACAGAATTTGAAATTATGAATCACATCTGTTTTTTTTTTTCTTTCACACCTTTTGTCCAATCCCATGTGGAGACTGTGGCGCAACGGCTGGAGATGCCTGGGATTCCTTTCTTCAGAGCAAATACCTGGGTCGGCCCGTACCTCTCTCTTGAGTTTGGGGTGAGGAGTTCATGTTTGTGGAGAAGAGCAGAAACATGTGTCCAGAACTCCTCCGCTGTTGCACGCAGCAGCGTAATAACAGACCACAACACATTACACTGGGCTGCTTTCGACAGCAAGACGGGACGAACGAGGGATCACGCCGACAAGCAAGAAGGGACGTGTGTTTGCACGAGTTATTAGCCCGAACTTTACTTTTATTACGATCACTCAGTCAAGTTTAGAAGAAGTTGTCAAAAACACAAACTTAGACAAACGTTATTCATCCACAAGGGAAATGACTTGGACACAGAAGCTCACAAATTACAATACACATACAAAACAAATCAATAAATAATGGTATAATACTAATAATAATAATAATAATAATAATAATAACAATAATAATAATAATAATAATAATAATAATAATAATAATAATAACAACAACAACAATAATAATAATAATAATAATAATAACAATAACAATAATAACAACAATAAAACAACAACACAATAATAATAATAATAATAAAAATAATAATAATAATAATAATAATAATAATAATAATAATAATTAATATGACTTGTTTTGCAGCAGCAGTAAACAATGATTGATGTTTTAGAAGTCGTTTTGCAACCTTCATTAACATTTAGATTCTGACCAACTTAAGGCCCATTCATACTTCATCAGTAAAAATAAAAAATAACTTGTTTGGGGTCAGACATTTCCTGAGGTGGGTACTCATTTTTGTACTCAGTTACATTAACTTGACCTAACCCTATTATTACTCCTATTTAAGTCATGTTTTTATTGGTAACAGTACTTTTACTTGAGTAAAAGTTTGGGTTCCTCTTCTCACTGTGAGTAAATCTACAAGTGACAAAAGCTTTATATTGACAATGTTTTGAGTTTCTTGCACCGCTCCGTCAGATATGATTATTTGTTTCATTTTTGTGTCAATCCTTTGAACATTTCGTGCATTATTTAATGTTTTGTCCTTCCAATTACATAAACTTAAATATATATATATATAAATTGGATATTGCGTTCAGTTACTCTAAAAGTTACTCTTACTTGAGCAACAGTTTCCCCAAATACTTTTTTAACTTGTAACTCTTGTTAAAAGTAATTTCCTGCACCACCACTTTGTACTTTTACTTGAATAATATTATTTTTGAAGTATTCAGGACACTTCATACTTCATCAGGTCTGCTGCTGAACCACTCTAAGCCCCTCCCCTATGAACTCAAACAGCTGTTGCTATGGAGATTATCAACCGTAGAGTGGCCACAGAGTTTTGATAAAATGACTGAAATTGTAAGTTTGTATCGCATTAAAAAAAAGAAAAATACATTTAGAATTAGAGACGCCCACTTTGAAAATCTAACCAATCCTGTAAGACTGGGCTGATTAGTACTAGTAGTAGTAGTAGTAGTAGTAGTAGTAAAAGTAGTAGTAGTAGTAGTAGTAGTAGTAAACAGTACTACTAAAAAGCAGTAACTATAGCAGCAGTAATAGTAATAGTATGTCTAGTAGTGATAATAGTAGTAACTGTTAGTGTTGGATGGTTTTGTATTAAAGAATTTCCCCTTGAGGATGAAAGTGAAAGTAATTTGGATTCTGATTACCTGACACCGTTTCGATCAATAATGTTTCAAATCTTTTGACATTTATTCAGTGAAAAACTAACAGTCAGGCTCAGGCGTCTGCGGCCGCGTGATTTAATAGGTCTATTATTGTTTCCAGCCTGTGGAGTATTTGAGTGTGTTTTCCATCTGAGTTGTGTGGTGCAGACATATAGTACTCACATATTTGGATTTCTGTCTGGGGCTTTATCTGATTACCTGGAACTGTAGCTTTGTCCCTGCAGAAATAGGACTAAATTTGACCTTTCCTGAACAGTTTTAGAATTATGTTGATCTAGACCACAGGGAAAATGTTTTTTTGAATCTTATTTTTAAGTATAGAGCGTTTCAAGAAATGATCAGTGTCAATAATTTGACTTAGAATTGTACTTATCATGACACTATCCTACTTTCATCTGGTTCTATATTTTCTTCATCCTTGATATTTTATGTGAGGTAAAAAGGACTCATATATGGGTAGTACACATATGTGGGTATGTTGTAGGACAGTGTGTGAAATGGGGGATGAGAGAGGGGAGGACATGCAGTAAATGAGTCAGGAATCGAACTCATGACACTGAGTCCTTATATACATACGCCCTTATATCGTTTTCGAGTTCTACACAAAGTTGTTTGCTAATTTGATCCACACTATATGACGCTGCATGAAAAGAGAAAGGTTCATTTGATGGATCGGCAGAAGTTGTGACTGTGCGATGATCTGAAGGCCCCACGGGGATTCTGTCAGCACACTGAAGAGTAAATGAATAAATGATCAAATTGTTTAGTTGCTTTGAATGTCTACTAAGCACTAAATGTGTAATGTATTCTTAAAAAAACATTATACAACTCATGGTGGGTTAAATAATCAACTTTCAGTCGGGCAGCCCTGGGTTAAACTTGCATTCTTGGGACATTTGTTGAAAGACTACAAACTAATATGTGTCAAGTTGTTCTGATTATTGTTTTAATTCAGTCTTTAATGTCTTTGTATTATTGTACAGAGTTACGCCTGAGCTTCTGAACTGCAAACGAAGCCAGGAAAGGTTTAGTTTGAGTTACAAAAAACAGCTTCAAAGTTGAGTCAGCGGTTCTTAAATGCAAATGTTTTCTGCGGTCCCCCGAGTGCCCATAAAAACCTCAAGTCTGTGTCATGACATCAGTGGTCCGCTCCAAACTGGGAGTGTGCTGACAATGCTTCGGTTACCTACTCCCAAATAACTCTCCGATGAAATCAGAGCCTTCTCAAACTCATATGGAACATGCCTTTTGCTTCAGAATGAAACCTTTGTCTGGTTTAGTCCTAATTCATTTTGACTTGGTTTAAAACTCTTGATTTTCAGTGATGTTAAGTAACGAAGTACAAAAGTAAAAATACTAAACTTAAGTAACAATTTTAGTATTTTTTAAGTCATTTTTAAGTCATTTTTAAGTCATACTGTCATACTTTTCTACTTTTGAGAACTACTTTTGAACTGGAAGTATTTTTCTCATGGTTTTAGACCTGCACGTTTATAGAGACATCTCGCCTTTTTAGAGTTCTAAGTCTTGTCTTTGAGCAAACAGAAGTAGGCGTATGTGACCAGAAAAAATGATTCTGATGATCAATAATCAGGACAATTCATTATCAAGTTCAGAACTTGCCACTTTAATAGTTCTCAAAATCTGTGATTTAATTCTATTCTTAAATTACAAATTTTAAAGGTTACTGCAATAGATTTGTTTAATGTTATACTACTTTTACTTAAGAAACAGAACTGAATACTTCTTCCGTCACTGTTGATTTTGAACCTGGTTAAGACTGTGGCTGGTTTCTGGCGCACTAAATAATCTTTCTGGTGCAGGGATCTGCTACAAGCTTGTTTTCAAGTTTCATGTTATTGCTTTGTCTGGATGTTCCACTGTATGGCATTATATTAAAGTGATGTTATGTATGTAAAATCTTCCTTTATGAGCTTTTACCATGTTAGAACAGTGTTCCTGGTCATTAATGTCTACTCAGAGTTTTTATTGGATTGATTCATTCTTGAAACGTGCAAATCCAGACCAGATTCCAGACCAATATAGACTAAACACATGGGTGATACAGAGCCCTCATAGGCCCCACCTATATAAAGTGGGGTCTAAATGGTCTGGGTGCACAGATGGGGCTCATGTAAACCCTTGTAGGACTCAAACGGAAACCCTTTGGTTGAATTTGAAAGTTTAGACTTGTGCGGCTTGTACTCGGGATTGCACGTACAACAGACTTCATATGCAGCCGGACGCAGTGTCGAGAGTTTTACTCCAACTCTGACAATTTGCTGCTCCAGATGCATATTGTACTTAGATCTAGCTCTCGACACCTCCCTGCTAAATCCATACTCCCTGACACCAGCCATATACGCTGCCTCTTTCTGCGGTCTTAACTGCCTCAGTTTTGGTGTGAACCAGGGTTTGTCCTGATTGAAAGTGGGTTTGGTTTGTGTTGGTATGAGGCTGTCCTCACAGAATCGAATGTATGACTTCACAGTGTCCGTTTAGTCATCCAAACGATCTGTGGCAGCTCTGAAAAGCTCCCAGTCTGTAATGTTCAAACACGTGCGTAGCTTCTCCACTGCCCCATTGGTCCACTTCTTAGAAGTCCTCACTATAGGTTTAGAGAGCTTCAGCCTCTGTCCGTACGTGGGGATCAGGTGAACCATGGCACGGAAGGCGTTTACTGAGAGTTGTGTAATAGTGATCCAGTGTGTTCTGATAGCTGGTCAGGACTTTTAAAAACTGTCTGTACTTTTTCTACAATGGATCACTCTTGGACGAATGAGGATTACACCGTCTAGTGTCCAGATGACTACAACTGAATCATTGAGTTAACAATAACTGCTCAGTGATGGTTTAATGGAGCCAGGCATGACTCTGGAGCTCCACAAAAGATGCCCTTTTTACAGGGTCCGGGGCCAAGCAACATGGCAGAAAGTACAGACACTCTGAAAACACATGAGGAGACAATAAGTATAAAAATGTTAGAATCAGAATCAGAATCTGAAAAGTTTTATTGCCATTGTCATTGAACACAGTTCACAAACATAGGAACTTGTCTCGATGTTTAGGTCCAACATAAAACAATGAATAATAAAATGATAATAGCAACATCTATAAAACCAAATATGGCATGCATAAATTACGAATTTACAACTAAAATAAGGTAAAAATAATAAATATGTCTTGTACGTACACAGATATTTAAACACAAATTTACAGATGGTCGGAAATAGTTCAGAAAGTGAACAGGGCGTGAATAGAATTGGTTGAATTATTGTTAATGTGGCCGGTGTTAAGAGTTCATGAGTCCTACAGCAGAGGGAAAGAAACTGTTCTTGTGGCGGGAGGTTCTGGTCCGGATGGACTGTCGCCTCCTGCCTGAGGGGAGCGGCTCAAATAGTCCGTGTCCAGGGTGAGAAGGGTCATAATTTGACAAATAAATGAATAGTGTGTTGTTGTAGTTTTAGATTTAAACATTTATAGGGACAAACTAAAGAGCAATTAGTTGTAGTAGTATTAAAGATAAATTAAGATAAATGAACAAAGTATAAGTAATACTAGTAGCGAAAATGCAAAATGCAAAAATGCAAAATAACTATTAATGTATTTCAAAATAAACTATACATTTACACAATAAGTATTCGAACTGTATGGACTGTATGTTGAAAAAGTATCTTACCTTCGGACATGCCTTTCTTGACCCTCCTCTTTCTCTCCTTAGGTAGCTGAGTGTGTTAAAGGACTTTCGATGGAGGAGGTCGTAAGAGGAGAGTGCCCAGATGGTACACTGTGGTGGGCTCAGCTCTGTACGCCTTAGAGGAATACCACTCAGGAGGGGCAAGGGCGAAGGTCCCTGATTCACAAAATACTTTTTAGTCTTCATTTAACGTTTTCTCATTACTGTTGAAAATAGTGGCCAATACATAAAAGGAGATAAACATACTGTACCTGCGTAGTAAATACATAGGTGCCTTCCTTGACGAGAGACATCCAGAGCCGAAGTCAATCACCCGGGCTTTGGGGACCCGTGGTCCAGTTCCACTTAAAATGTTCTCCAGTTTAAAATCACGGTGGAAAACACAGCTGTTGTGCATCTGGATGGAGGCTTCCACCATCTGCTTCAGAATCACCTTGGCCTCTTCTTCCTTCAGCACTCCTCCCAGCTGAGCTTTTTTATATTTCAGTAGGTCCTTTGCGGGATAGGGCCGCTCCATCACAAGGATGACCTCCTCTGGGAGTTCATAGCAGTCCAGCATACGGACTACGGCAGGACAGGGGCCCTGGGCCACTTTGACCATAGAGAGCTACCTCATCTATTAAGTTGTACTCGACACCATTCTGCACCTGACAGCACAAAGACAAAATCATTGAAATATATTTCTGTTTTGTAGAACCCAACATCAAATTAACGGTCTATTCCAGGGGTGTCAAACTCATTTTGGGCCGCGGGCCTCACAGGCCAAACATAGCATAAAAAGATAAAACAATAAAAAATAGTTTTATATAGCCAAGTAATAGTTATATGTGGACACTGTTGCACAAATCTGCAGCAGGTGAAATATTTTGAGTCCGTATTCATGCATCAGCAGCAGGAACAGGTATATGGACTTGAGATATGATTTCTGATATGAAATGTAGATATCACAGGCAACAGCCATCATGCTGTAGCTGCTCAAATGCAATAAACTCAAAATAGCTCACTATTTTTTATAATTTAAGCTTATCTTAGTGATATATTATTCATGTAGTGAATAAAATGAGTGCATTGTGTGTGTATTCAGAGTCACATTAGTGCGGACACAGTCGGAGCTCACAGCAGCTTCACTCTGTCACGTTCATAGATGTCTCCGGTCATATGTCACTTCCTGTGCCACAGAACGTCCACGTCCCATTTTGGGTGAAAACAAACTGTTAACAGATACGCGGGAGATACAAATTGCTACAATGTTATCGTTTTGCTCCAAAATACAATAAAATATTCATACTGGCAACACCCAAAAGGGGGCGTTGCCAAAAGTACCCGTATGACCGGAGACATCTTTACTTTATTACACTCTGACTTGTATTTTTTACCTGTGGCTCCTGATCTGTCCAGGTTTGCAATGGTTTGGATGTTTTCCTCGCAGTGCATCATCACAGAAGTTTGTTTTGTTGTTGTTAGCTTCACATTAGCGACACTTTTAGCGCAGCTCTAACATCCACAAAACCGCCTCAAGTCTGTAAAGTGCGCGTCGCCTCTTCTCAGCCCTCGGCATTTGCTTTTGTTGTTTTGCGGGCCAGATTCAAACGTCTGGGGGGCCGGACACCCCTGGTCTATTCTTTAACTTATCACTTTTTTTATAGTACACATCGTCCCGTGGGATGTGTTTGATGGCCACCTGTAACAGTTATGAAATCTTAGTGCTTTATAGTTTTGGATATTGAGGTAAAATCAGAATCCAGTCACAGGAATCATGTAAGGCTTTAGTTGCTTACTTATTTAACACAGGATTAATTGGAAGATTGTAGAGTTGGGTGCGTCGTTGTAGTGTTGCACGCTCAATTGCCGACTGCCATGGAGAGTGGTGTAAACAGCAAAAGTGACTCCAAGAGGCACAACTGTCTAAACAATGGCGGTAATGTAACATGGATACCAAGATATAGCAGGACATCATCTGTGTGGCAGGCAATTTTATGTTTCTATTACCAAGCCGTTTTAGAAAAAAGCACCTCATGTTAACTGTTATTGTAGCATTGTTTTTGTAACATCAGCTTCTTGTCTTCATTGAGATAACGCAATAACAGCTCTATGGGGACGCGCAATTGGCAGAAAAATGACGTAGTGCACATTTAATTAAGCAAAGATACAACAGAACACTGCTCTAATCTGTGACCACTTTTGACCTTCTTTAAATTTTAAGACAATTAAAAGTTGTAAATTGTGGTCTATTTATATAATGATATTGTACATGTTTGTCTGATTGCGTTTCTATTTGTGTTACAGTTGTGTGCGCCGAGCTCTGTGCAGCAGACGACACTCTCTCTGGATCCTCCTGGTCTTGGTCCTGGTCTGCATCGCCTTCCAGACTTTTGTAGCTCGCCAAGCCAGGTACATCCACACTGTTTACTGTGCGATAAGCAAATTAGGAAGCAACACATTTTAAGTGTGTTCAGTAATAGGTTTTGTGTACAAAATAAATGTGTGTTCAAAATGTTTATAGAAGTTATATGTTTTTTGTGAAGCCATTTGTAACAAATAAGGATGTAAACAATAATAAAGTAAAATCATAACTACATTTGTAAGACTCCTCTTTGGTCTTCATCGTGGGCCAGGTGTGTCCAAACTTTTGTAATTGATGCATATCGAAACATAGACCAAGCAGGTGATCTCACTTATTTCCACGTTCTCACTGGAAATAAGTGAGAACGTGAGGATCCTGAATGTCTCAGACACTCGGACTAACAGCACAGGATCGCCACAGGGCTGTGTACTTTCTCCTCAGCTCTTCTCCCTGTACACAAACTGCTGCACCTCCAGCCACGACTCTGTGAAACTGATCAAGTTTGCGGATGACACCACCCTCATCGGGCTCATCTCAGACGGGAACAAGTCTGTCTACAGGAGGGAGGTGGACCGGCTGCTGTCCTGGAGCAGCGGTAACAACCTGGAGTTCAACGCCCAGAAGACAGTGGAGATGATTGTGGACTTCAGGAAAGTCACAGCCCCCCAGCCCCCCCTCGTCATGACAGACTCCCCCATCACCACCGGGGACTCCTTCCGCTTCCTCGGCACCACCATCACCCACTCTAGTGGGAGCCCTCCATCAGCTCCCTCATCAAGAAGGCCCAGCAGAGGATGTACTTCCTGCGGCAGCTGAGGAAAGCCAAGCTGCCAGTGCAGATGATGGTGCAGTTCTACACGGCCATCATTGAGTCCATCCTCACCTCCTCCATCACCGTGTGGTACGCTGGAGCCACAGCCAGGGACAAACAGAGACTACAGCGCCCTCTGCTGGAGCCACAGCCAGGGACAAACAGAGACTACAGCGCATTGTGCGTTCTGCTGAGAAAGGTGATCCGGCTGCAGACTTCCATCTCTGCAGGACCTGAACGTCTCCAGGGCTCTGGGACGAGCAGGTCGGATCACAGCTGACCCTTCTCACCCTGGACATGGACTATTTGAACCACTCCCCTCACGCAGGAGGCTACGGTCCAAACGGACCAGAACCTCCCACCACAAGAATAGTTTCTTTCCCTCTGCGGTTGGACTCATGAACACTTCTAAACACCTGCCACTTTAACTACAATTTTATCAATCACTCACTGCACTACAACTGTAAATTTAACTGTAAATTCTTGTGTACATAGTAAGTCTATTTTTATCTTATACTATAGTACATTTTAACTGTTTCCTAATACAAACCCTTTTGATTTCATATACGTTGTTTTTATGATTGATCAGTGTTTATGTTGCACCTTAACGCCGAAACAAGTTCCTATGTTTGTGAATTTAGTTCATTGACCATGGCAATAAACCTTTTCTGATTCTGATTCTGAATAACTTTGGGCAGTTAAATAAGAGTTTTTTAAGACAGTAAAAATCAGGCACAGCGCCTTTAATAACAGGTCTGTCTCACACCAATATGTTTGCGGCTGAAATTATAATAATACAAAATCTCAAATTTGCAGTAAAATGTACTTCTGAAGAGGATCAGGATAATGCGGGCCACTTCAAGCGTCCTAAGAAAAAGGGCCCCATTTGCCCCCGAGGCCCTAGTTTGGACTCCCCTGATCTAGACCTCCTGTCAGACTACTCAAACCCAGAATCCTTTCAGTCACTTTCACTATTCCTCCTCTGTACTTGTCCAAACCTCAAACAACTGTCCAAAAGGGAATAGTTCCTCATTAGAGACCTTGACTCAAAACGCTCCAGCTGTAGCAACATGATATGCAATGTATAAGAGTCATTTTAAAACACAACCCGTGTGTGTTTTACACACATACTGTAGGTTACATACAGTATTTTTAGGAAACATAATCAAAAGGAAACATTGGTCAAATAATGAAATTAGCATTTTCTGATGATGAAAATAGCTCTGGCTCCATGGTTCAGTAATGAGATGCATTCTGAATATATTAAATGCATTTTAATATGTTGGTAATAACGTTCTCTTTTATAGTCTTGTGCTGTTTTGAGCCTGATAATGACTTGAACTTGTGTGCTCTCACGCAGCCACAGTGTAAACACGTATCACATTGCGTCTCTCTCTCTGATCCATAGATTTTGTATGAAATATTGATTTGAGAGGCAGCTCGTGTTTCTGGGTCAGGACCATGTCTAGACAAAGACTGATTGAAAGGGAGACCAGGGTTCAAACATACGAATGGAATGGACCACAGGAGGGAAATGACTAAAGGGAGGGGCCTGTAATTACAACAGGAAATGAACAGTTAGTAAATGAGGCTATGATGACACTAATTTAATGTACGATTGGGTGATATGGAGAATGTGAGCACTAGTAGTGAGGCTTTATGGATAAGAAAGGATTAGACTAATGAGCCTGTGTCCAGAATGAAACATCCAAGTACCATAAGTACATCAAGGAAAAGATCCCATGATGTGCTCAGTGAATGTCTCAGACAGAGGACGATGTGCAGGAGGGACACTCATGGGAGGACAAGCCCTTACATGGGATGTACCACAGAAGTGGCTGATAAATCAATGTAATCCTTCATTCAGTAGTGGTGTGGTACAAAAGGATACATTAAATGGGCTTTCCACAAATCTAAATGAGCCAAAAAACAGAACAAAAGGTAAACAGAACCAAGATTGAATGGGGTTTCTATCACCTTTGAGTCTGCTCTGTCTGGGTTTTTAGACATCGTGACATTCACTTCAAACCTGGCAACACGTTATGAAATGTATTCATCCCAAGGACAAGATGCCCACCCATAAGCACAGTGATATAGTTTATTCTATTCATTGCAGTGAGCAAGGCCGCAATGAGAATAACATTTGCAAATTACATTGGTCTGTTAGTTAGATGGTTTAGTCTTTATTTGAAGGGACATTGTACAGAGACATTAAGCTCATAAAAAACAGATGTTCTGCTGCAGATTATGGTTTAATAGCTTGTTGCCATTGGCTGTCCCTGATTGACAGGAATAAATCCTACAATGCAATTACACCCAAAAACCATTCACACTGTCCACTCTCTGTACCGTACACACTCACACAACATTACACATGAACAATACAACCACATATCTCAATCAGCAATGAGCATAAAGTATTTACATGTCATGAGTTGCTTCCATTTTCATCAGTCCATTATTATTGTGGCCTCATAATTATTTTACCATACTGGATTTTACTGTGGGACAAATAAAGATTATCTCATCTTATACCAATCAGACCTATGTACTACTGTATTTCACACTAAAACTATTATCTAATGTCTCTGTTTCAGAAACGACAAAGTGCCCGGAGTGGCGCTCCTTCACTTCACCAGGAACAAACCGCAGCCTTTTTCTCTGGACTCCTTTTTGGGAAACTTTTGGTCCAGTTCTGCCCTGACTGTAAAGCCTGGACTCACACCACTGCACACTGAGGAAGCCAACTCACAACTTCAAAACCAGGACTTTGCCAAAACGTCCATCCACTTCACAACCAAAAGAAACGGCAAAGCTACGTTCACAAAATCTAGATACATGTCATCAAGTTCATCAGCATCGTCTAGTGCTGGGAAATGTAAAGCAAAGACTCACATTGTTTTCTTGAAGACCCATAAAACAGCGAGCAGCACCATCTTGAATATATTGTATCGCTTTGGAGAAAGAAGGAACCTGACTTTTGCACTGCCATTAAATAAAAACAGCCAGTTGTTTTATCCTTTCTTCTTTGCACCTCATTTTGTGGAAGGAGTGACCAGCCACCGCTTCTACGAGTTTCATATCATGTGCAACCACATGAGGTTCAAGAAGTCTGAGGTTAGTCCCGGATTAGGACAAAGAACTAGGATTAAACTACAACTAAACCTGGATTTAATCAGGAATACATTTAAGTATATTGTAGAAAAAGATTCAGCTGTAGTCATGACTGATGACTACAACTGAATCTTTGTCTACAATGGAACACTCCTGGACGAATGAGGGATTACACCGACATTTAAGTACATGTTCAATTTAAAAAATAGAATAATATTTCGGTCTCAAAATCCCATGAATCAGAATTGTAACAAAAACAAGATTAAAAATGAAACTGAACAAAATGTAAAACTACTGCGGTTGAAAGATAAGATAATAATTTAGCCTTTGAAAGCAGCCACCACTAAATTACAGAAAGAATTTAAAAAATAGGCAAAACTCGCACATCCAAAATGGAAGAGGTGCGTCAGACAAGCCAAACTTAACAACGGAGACATCTCACGCACACTATTCCTTGCAGCATCAGTGATTTATGTACATTGCAACGTTTTGGCCCGTGGCCTTTGTCAGGCAAATGGTTATATATGGAGGAGAAGCAGGGGGCTGCGCATTTGAACTATGCCCACCATGATGTGACAGCACCTAAGGGACTCAATCATGAAATTATTTTAAATGTGTTTTGGTAACGTGTACCTTGGTGTCTCTGTATATATAATGTGATGTATATATTTTGGCAGGTAATTGTGCTATACTGTCATCTATGTACATTTCACTTATGTATACTTTATGCTTCAATTTATATACTATTTTGTGATATATTTGATATATTTGAATACATGGTGAGGTCACCTAGTGCAACTGTATATAGGTAAAATGTTGTTGCAGGTGCCCATATAAAGGCATCCTGCGGCATAACTAGCCACACCCTATTTAAGATGGCTTCTCCTCCATATATAACCATTGGCTGACGAAGGCTGTGGGCTGAAACGTTGCAATGTAAATAAATCACTGGTGCTGCAAGGAATACGTGAGAAATGTCTTATTTTTTACCCAAAAAGAATCAGACAAAGATTTTTGGAAGTATTCTGATTAAAATGTGATTAAAAGTTATTGTGTGTGAAGCAGCTATAACTTTGCCTTTACAAAGAGTCTCGTTTCTCCTTCTCATAACACTGTGCACATGTGTGGTCCATATGTGGTGCTTGTTAAGATCACTAACAGATGGGAGGGACAGGAGCAGATAAATGAGCTCGATAAACTGTATTTACGTAGAGTAAACATGAGCCTACGGCGCTGGAGGTCTCACTGCCCCAGAGCGAGTGACGCGCCTGTAAACATGAAACTAGGAACCATTTTTGTTATGCCACATAAGCTTTATTTATAGAGCACCTCTTGTACAGAACTGCAATTCAAAGTGCTAAACTGCAATAAAACCAAAATAAAAACATGCAGAATAAAACATTTAAATATACAGAGCTATTATGTAAAAGCTTGGAAAAAAAAAAAAAAGTTTTCAGTTTTGTATTAAAAGTGCAAAATCAAATAACCAACAAAAGCTGCATCACACATTTTATTCTCTATCGTTTTTGAGACTTGTAACAGACCCGCTGAGAAGGACCACGTTGTTCTGCTCAGGGCAGTGGTGGAAGAAGCACCAGAAGTACTCCATTTTAAATCCAAAGCAAAAGTACAAATACAAGAGCATAAATGTATTCAAGTTCGTAGCACATACAAAAAAAAAAAACGTTTTCAACCAAATCACGCGCGACCTGGCCCCAGATCAGCGGAAAAGGATGGATGGATTGTTAATTAATGCGTGGAACAGCAACGACTTTCATATTTAGCAAATGTTTAGGAATATTTTGACATTTTGACATTAAACAAATATATTTACTTTTATTTTCTGAAAAAAGATACAGTATATAAATGTAATTTCTCTGTTCTGTGACTGTAGTTAGATTTATAATTCATATAAAAGTGTACACGTGCAGGAGCATTAACATTTGAGACGAGACTGAAATATGAGGGCATCCTTGTTTTTATTGCAAAGTCAAACGCACAATGTCGTTGTCCTGTTTGTTCCCAGGTTGCCAAGGTGATGCCCCGCGACACCTTCTACTTCTCCATCCTGCGAAACCCCGTGTCGATGATGGAGTCCATATTCATCTACTACAAAAGCATCCCGGCCTTTCACGGCAAACGGACCCTGGACGATTTCTTCAACTCCAGCAGAACTCAGTACAACGGCTCGATCGTCAACAACCACTACGCCCACAACATCCTCGCGTTCGACTTCGGCTTCGACAATAATGCGACTTTCGAGTCGCCGGATCTCGAGCGGCAAGTTTCCACTTCTATTTCTGCCATCGAACGCGACTTCCACCTCATTCTAATCTCTGAATATTTCGACGAATCCATGGTTTTGCTCAGGCACGTCCTCTGCTGGTCACTAGAGGATGTCGCGTCTTTCAAACTGAACAGCCGCAGTGATCGCACACGTCATAAACTTTCCCCAGAAACCGCAGACAAAATCAAAAAGTGGAACGCACTAGATTGGCGGATTTACTCGCATTTTAATACTACTTTTTGGCACAGACTTGAAACCATAATTGGACTACAACAACTTAAAAAAGAAGTTGCTGAATTGAGATTGCTACAGACTAAACTTGCCGATATTTGCCTCAAAGATGGTGGCGCCGTGGATCCATCGAAAATAAAAGACACTGGTTTAAAGCCTTTCCAGTACGGAGCGGCTGTTATTCAAGGATACAACTTGAATCCAGACGTGAACAGTCAAACCAGAGCGAAGTGTGAGCGCTTGATCACGCCTGAATTGCAGTACACAGATAAGCTTTACGTGCAGCAGTTTCCAGAGAAGGCACAATGGCACAAACCAGGCTCCAACTTGGGACAGGCTTGGCCCCAAGACCACAGACACTTTGTAAAACGCAGATTCACTCATTTCAAAATGCCTCAAAGTGCCCTTAGTCCACACAACAAAACCACTGCGCCCTGAGCTGTAAGAGGACTCTCAATACACAATGTTCAGCCATGACATTAGGACCACCCATGAGCAGTGTGTATAACATGCTTATAGTTTAAAATTGAGCTGAGGTCAGGTTAGAATAATTTGCTGTTTAACCTTAGCTCTGACTGCAGATTTGTTGACCTGGCTTATGATGAATATCTGTAATTATTGGGCCTAGCCACATGAAACAAAAACTGGTGATTCAATCCCAAAGGTAAGAGTTTTGTCAGATGAAATGACTTAAAGCTTTAAGATTAATACGTAAGTTTGTGGACTCAATCCATAACAAACAATGAGAAAGCTCGACATTCGTGAATTGTAAGTTTGGACATTTCTCTGAGTTATCAATCTCTGAGTTAAGGTCAATTCATACTTCAGCAGATGTTGCTAAATTACATCATTGCATGTATATGAATTTATCTTTTGTGAAATTAAGATAAAAAAAAGACCATTTCAGCCGTTTTGATCAACATACTGTATAAATTAAGTTATCAAAACCTGTGGCCACTGTAGAGACGCAACGGCTGTTTGAGCTTGTGGGGGCGGGGCATACAGTGGTTTTTCAGCAGCAGAAATTCTGATGAATTATGACATTTCTGAGCCCATAAGAAGTTTGTTCTTGTTCTTGCAGCTCTAGGTGCAAGAACAAACTTCTTGCTTCATAAGTTGAAATGTCCTTTAGAAATTCATCATCAAATCCTACAGTGTGAACACAACCTATTGAATACCACCACTATACGAGAGTGAGCTTCACTGTTTCAGTCGTAACATATTATCATCAAAGCAGTCAGCGCTACGTAAGCTAAAAGGGTCACCACATAATGCTAATCTTTCCTTCACGGCTTCCTCCTGTTTGTCAAAGAGAAACAATTTCATGCCATTTAGAGACAGGGCCAAAATAGAAAAAGATCAAAAAGCTTCAAAATGATCATCTTACTTTTACTGGTGGTGTTGACATACAGATACAGACCCTTTATTTTTACAATTGTGAGACAAGATCAGTGCCTTAAAAGTGGTCTGCTTTTTTGTGTCGTTTTCCAAATCAGAGTTTCTTCCCAAATCAGAAAGATAGACCCCCACTTTTTATTGACTGTCCTCACTCTATGATTTTTTTCACCACTTGAAGTGTACTTTTACATGCACTGATGTTTGCAATTCGCTGTGAAAACAAAACATATTTAAAAACTGCTTTCTGAGGTGGTCAAAATGTTTTGGCTGATCAATGTAAAACTGCTGTTACAAGTGTCTGCTTAAAGACACTTTTTGAGTGGAAAAACTGGGTAGTCTTTTGTCAAGGCGCTGGAAACCTTTATTTCTTGTCAACATGGCACTTGAAGGAAAAAGCTCTAACATTTCATGGCAGCTCTGAGCCAACTCTGCTTGTCTGTGTCACCAAAAGAAACCAAACAAACGGGCACTCATTGCTTCAAATCCAAAGATCACCCTCAAGTCTCCACCTGTTCAACATTTGACCTCTCATGAGTTTGTCTGAGTGTCCAATCTGACCACTTTTGGGTTTTGATTTTGTAATGTTTTGTATCCTGAATGAAGTCTTAACCTAGAGTTCTCAAGGTGTTCACTGTTTGAGTTTGATTCAAGCTACTGTTGAATGAATAAATTATTTTTGAACATCTAAATATTGTCCTTTTGCTGCATTAATTCCCCTTCATTGTAATCTATGTGACCATAGCATTAGTAGCATAATTGTAGTTAAACATTTGTCAAGCTAGAGACACTGCGAAACATATTAAACAGTGACATCTTGTGTTTCGATGTGAGAATTACAAGCCCATTATATAGACAATAAATGGACCACAAATCTGTTAAAAATCTGTTATATATCCAATTCCTTCATACATTTTATAATCTAATTTAATTTCACAACCTGTTTAATTAATTTATTAAATATGTCATCTAGAAACAAACAATTCCCCCCATTTTTGTTGTTGTCTAATCAGACCATACACAACTATTCTTGAATAAAAGGGACAAACCGTACACTTGTTTTTGCTGGTGGTATAACATTTCTTAGGGTTTGCGCATAAAGGCTTCCCAGCAAGAAGAGTTTATCACAGAACAACCAGAAGGTGTCAACAATACAACTGCCAAAAGGCTATGTAGAGAGGAATGTAATAACTTGATATTTTAGATGTTTGGATTCTGGTTAGCCATCATCGCAGGGTGTCGGGTCAGGACAGCAATGATATGTTCAGGTGAGTGAAGAGAATGAGGAGACACGGCGATGGGTCAGGAGCTTTATTGAGCCTCACAGGTACACACAGATTGCTTTCTTTCCCGCACTAATTCTTCTCTGATTCCTCCTGATCTGATTGATCGAATCGCTCCAATCCCCCTGCTGAATCGGTCGGCGGATATTGTTGTAGTTGTTGTTGTGTTGCTTTTGATGGCAGTTTGTAGCCAACTGAAAAAGTGCATTTACCACCACCTACTGTGTGTGCTTTACGCTATATCGTTAAAAAAGAGAGAGAGAGAAGGATGGAGAAGGAAAAAGAAAGAGAGAGAAAGCAAAAAGAGCGAGAGAAAAGAAAAAATGAGAGCGAAAGACAGAAAGAGAGAGAAAAAGAAAAAGAAGAAAAGCACTTGAGATCATCAAGGGCTCGATGTCACAGGGCACTCCATCATGCCAGGGTTGGAATGCCCTCTACTGGACATTCCACAAGCTACAGATGCATGCAAACATCAAATGAACTGAAATGACAGCGAACAAGCAAGACCAAACCGGTTCTACAGAGAGTCTTTTGTGCAGCCACCCCCAAATTTGTGAGGAAATTTGACCACCTGTTGTCTGTACTGTCCAGGGGCAAGGCTGGCAGTGTGATAATACGGACCACAGTAGTGTAGGTAGAGTGTAGGTCCAGTCCTTCACTTGAACTACACCTGTCCTCACATGACCGCCTGCTCCAGGAATCACAGTCTTTACTGTCCTGACCTGCCAGAGGGCTCGGGGGGTTTGCTGGTCCACAATGATCACAACTTTTACGGTTCAGCAGCTCCAACTCAGGATAAACTTCCGAGGAAGGGATGAGTCCCATCAACAAGCATTTGGGTGTCACTGGGTTGGGAGAGGTCAGAGGACACGTAGCCCAGGGGAGAGTTGAGAATGCCCTCTACCTATATGACAACTGTCCTTGGCACTTCATCTGGTATTGATGGGGCTCCTAGCGTAGTACGGAGAGCGTCCGTCACAGAGCTCACCTCTCGCTCCCATGAGCCACCGAAGTGTGGAGCGTTGGGTGGATTAAATTGTAAGCCTCTCCACTTCCTGCAGTCCACACAGTTATGTTGGTGCTCCTCAACTGCTACTCTGCCCCTCAAAATCCAGTATTTCTGCAACCACGCATTCAGTTCCAGGGTGGTGTAGCTGATTGTGGTAGTGCTGAATCAGGAGCTTGGAGACTGGGTGAAAGGGTGACAGGAGAATGGGGTGTGGGACATCTGGGCTCAGAGTGTCGCATCTTCTAAGTCTGCCACCAACGATCAGGCAGGAAGATCTGTCGTATTCAGGAGACAATGTTAGTAGTTTGCTAGTGGAGGAGAGTAGCTTACCAGTGCTTAGCAGGACCACATCTTCTGGGAAGCTCTCCACCTTTGCTGGTCTCAGGAGAGCAGGAGAAACACAACTCAATGTCATGGTAGTAGTGAGAGGTCATCATCAGCCGCCCCATGTAGCTTCAGTGTTGTGGCTTCTAGAAGCTCTTGATATGTTTTAAACGGCAGGTATAGTTGGATCTGATGAAACTGTAGTTAAACTAGTAAACACCGTACTCCTGGGCTACTGTTTCTTCTTTGACCGGACTCACTGGCTTCTCTGGCCACATGTCAGATGGTAGACGTGCATCGTCTTCTGGGTCAGTGTGCCTTTGGACATAAGCCTGGAGTACAAAGGTGGCCCAGCATGTGCTGCATGTCGTGCCAGATAGGAGCACCTGCCACTCATAGATGGTCGGGTCCATGTCCATGTCCATCTTGCCACAGGAAGCGCAGGAGGCTGGCTCCAAGTGTAAGGCCAGGAAGGAGGTTGTCGTTCAGGCTCTGTCCGTTGAATGTGAAGGAGCAGCTAAAGACTATTCAATGTTTCTGATAGTGCTGCACCATGTGGTGGGGAATAAACCATGAATAGTTGCTTTCTTCAGCCTTGGTGGGGGGAATGGGTTTGACATATCCAGCTTCAATGAATTTGTTGATCCCTCTGGAATAGATGGCAGCTTTCACTTGGTCTCTCACAAGATGTTTTTCTGTCCCAGGTAACTGTGAATGCACCACCTCCTTTGAGGCATGAAGTGGTGGGAGATGTTGTTTCCACAGTAACGGAGTGGTATACCTGTTTACTCTTGTGGTCTTCTCCTCCAGCACGCAAACTGCCTCTGCATCCTGCCTTGACCTGGTTATCAACCGCTCGCTTCTGTACGGCAAAATATTCAATGGCCACAGTTTCTCCACATGTTTCAGGAGCTCAACTTCTGGAGGGTTGCAAACGGTGAAATGGTTTTGCTGTGGGGACAACTGATGGTGTAAGAGGCTTGTAGGGCCTTGGAGAGTCCATCCGAGTCTGGTGCGCACTGCTGCAGGTCCGCCAGGGGGACTGAGACGTACCGATTCCACCGGAGCTATCAAATGTGGATAATCCGACCCAATCAGCAGCAGCGGCTGGGCATCCTTGATAGTAGGCAGTGGAATGTCCCTAAGGTGGCGATTTTTCTCCAGCAGAGTTCGGTGTGGTGGGAAAAGGTTCAGTTCTCTGGAAGTAAAAGCTTGGCTTATCTTGTAGCACTTGCCTAGTTCTGAAATAGGACTCACTGTGAAGGATACAGTAGCTCCAGTAGTCCAGTAGCATCTTGTTGTCTTCCCAACAAGATGAGTTTATCACAGAACAAAGAGCAGGTGTCAACAATACAACTGCAAAAAGTCTATTTAGACTTAACCCCATTGATATGTTAGTTTTACAGGTCAAATTTAATTGTTTTTATACCTTTTGGACTTATGTTTACTTTGACTTAGGTAACATTTTGGAATACTTCTGCCACCACTGTTCATTTTGAACCTGGTTAAGAGTTTGCCTGGTTTCTGGTGCACTATATAATCTTTCTGGTGCAGGGATCTGCTACATGCTCAAGTTCATGTTTTATGTTATTGCTTGGATGTTCCACGCCCATAGGCTTTATTAAAAAAAAGCAGAAACTCCGCAAACTCACAAGTTCAATGGATGCAAGAATTGCGACGCTCCTGTCAAATAAGGATTCTTATGTTAAAATGTCATTTGACCTGTTAAGATGTTTTGATATAAAAAGCTTTTGATTTCAGTAAATATGACCTGCTATGCTTCTCATAAACAAATGACCATTTTCAGTTCTTTACAACAATAACATGGTTTGAAACTGTTATGCACAATAATTTAGAACAGTGCATTTTAAGTGTTTATTTTTGAAAAAAATACAGTTATCATTGGGAGGTTTGTGCAATAACATTCGAATTGTGAAAAAGATTCAGTTGTAGTCATCTGGACAATTTTTTTGAAAAACGAGACGTTTTGACTCTCATCCAAGAGTCATTCTCAACTGACCACAACTGAATCTTTGAGTTAACAATAACTGCTCGATGATGGTTTAATGGAGCCAAGGATGACTCTGGAGCTCCACAAAAGAAGCTCTTTTTACAGGATCCCGGGCAAAGCAGCATCGCAGAAAGTCCCGACACTCTGAAAACACATGAGGAGATGTGTTTTAGTTTTAGATTTAAACATTTAGAGGGGCAAATTAAAGAGCAATTAGTTGTAGTAGTATTAAAAAGATGAATCAACAAAGGATAAGTAAAACTAGAAGTGGTACAAAATAACTATTAATGTATTTCAAAATAAACTACATTTACACAATAACTATTCTAACTGTATGGGCACGTACGTTGTATGTTGAAAAAGTATCTTACCTTTGGACAGGCCTATCTTGACTCTCCTCTTCCTCCTTAGGTAGCTGAGTGTGTTAAACGACTTTCGATGGAGGAGGTCGTAGAGGAGAGTGCCCAGATGGTACACTGTGGTGGGCTCAGCTCTGTACGCCTTAGAGGAATACCACTCAGGAGGGGCAAGGGCGAAGGTCCCTGAATCACAAAATACTTTTTAGCCCTCATTACAGAAGTTTCTCATTGCTGTTGAAAATAGTGGCCAATACATAAAAGGAGATAAGAAGAGATAACATACTGTACCTGCGTAGTAATCATAGGTGCCTTCCTTGACGAGACATCCACAGCCGAAGTCAATGACCCGGGCTTTGGAACCCCGTGGCCCAGTTCCACTAAAATGTTCTCCAGTTTAAAATCACGGTGGAAAACACAGCTGTTGTGCATCTGGATGGAGGCTTCCACCATCTGCTTCAGAATCACCTTGGCCTCTTCTTCCTTCAGCACTCCTCCCTGAGCTTTTTTATATTTCAGTAGGTCCATTGCGGGATAGGGCCGCTCCATCACAAGGATGACCTCCTCTGGGAGTTCATAGCAGTCCAGCATACGGACTACGGCAGGACAGGGGCCCTGGGCCACTTTGACCATGAGAGCCACCTCATCTATTAGGTTGTACTCGACACCATTCTGCACCTGACAGCACAAAGACATTTTAATATATTTTTGTTTTATAGAACTCAAAATCAAATTCTATTCTTTAACATACCACTTTTTTATAGTGCACATCGTCCCGTGGGATGTGTTTGATAGCCACCTGTAACAGTTATGAAATGTTAGTGCTTTATTTTTGGATATTGAGGTATAATCATGTCAGATGGCTGATAAATGCTTACCGGGAAGACGTCCTGCATACGCAAGCCGGCAAACACAGATCCAAAATTTCCGTGGCCCAGATTGCGAAGCTCAAGGTATTTGGACTGGAAATCAGCTCTGCTGGTGCTGACATGGTAGGTCACGTCATATAGTTCATCCTCAGGAGAACTTTTCCAGCTCTCAAATTTGGCATTAACCTCAGCCTCAAACTCGGCCTTCCTTTTCCTAGAGACTGTCGGTCCCTCCAGAGAGGAACTTATCAAGCGCTCGGACAGATGTTTGGGTTTGACTTTTCCCTTACCACTGTGGTTGAACCTTTTTCGGTCGGACCTCAGCCTCACTAGTTTAACGATTAAAATTTTCCTTTTCCTCGAGCCAGTCGGTCCCTCCAAAGAGGAATTTACCAAGCTCTGAGAGACACTCTCAACTTTGGCTTTTTTTGGTTTAACATCAGTCTCGCACTCGACTTTGCTTTTCCTCGAGCAAGTCGGTCCTTCCAGAGAGGAACTCAAGCTCTCAAACCTTTTTGGTTCTACTTCAGCCTCACACTTGGCCATCCTTTTTCTCGTCTGTACCTCCACAGGGACGTAGGTGTCAGTACCTAACACAACAAGATTATCATTAGTGAAAGTGAAACTTTTTGAATGAAAGTGTTAGAACTAAAAACATACAGCCAACAGTTATTGCTCTACCTATGTGAAGTTATTTTAAAACTACAATATATTAACACATTCCTGGTTTCGAAGAATGCAGAACGCTTTCCTGCTTGTTCCAGCCTGCTATTGCCGCTTTCCTTATTTATTTTGCTTTTTAATCAGTTTTCTGATCTTCCAAAATGTTTTAATTAAGACTTTTTTATGTAAACTAAGGATTTTAAGATTTTTTTTTTTTAACAGTTTTAACATATCTGACGAGCCAGCGACAAGGGGGAAGGGAAACAAATTCTTGTGAACGCTGTCGGAAATATCAAAAAGAAATTCATGAGCTATAAGCACGGACATTCACTTTAGAAGCTGTAAAAGGACTGCAAGATACAATTTCAATGTCATCCAGTGGTAAGAAGTCCACATTTTTTACTAGAAAAACAGCAGCTACTTTCAATCTAAGCCGGACTGACTCTGTGTCATTCCCAAAACTGTCTAAAGACTAGGCTGTATCTTTGAACAAATTTGGTGCAAAGCTTAAACGATATACAAAGATAATGTAAAGTCACCTAAAATTCAGACATTCAGACAAAACAGATTTTTACCGCTTTCAGAGACTAAAGTAAATTAACAAAGAAAAAATGTGGCCCACAACAGAAACTGTGCCAAACGTCAAGGTCACTGATAGGGGATGGTGCGATAAGTCACCTGATGCACAAAAAAATGCAAATACATTCTTTTCCCATCATCACTCTTTCTGAGATAACTTCACTCCTTTCTAATGTTTTGCCCACACATCGAGGAGTTAAACAGCTGATTGCGCACATGGGTGCAGTGGACATATGACAGGAACAGACTGAAGTTTTGAAGAGACTTCTTGAAGTTATTTGACGTGCTTGATAAGTGGACCTCTTCCAAACATCGACAGGAAGATAAATAAGTTTAGCCGGCTGCTTCAACTGAACACATGGCTGTCCAAAGAGCGTGCACCTAGAGGATTGCACTATAAAGAGAACTTCTATGTATTCTAGAAACGAGAGGACCTGTTTAAGAGAAATGGCCCACACCTACGCAGAGGTGGAGTGAGAGTGCCGACAGGCATTGGACTGGGCCTGGACAGGGTCCTGAGCAGACAGTTAGAGAAGAGAGGAATGAGAGAAAAATTCCTGCTTCATTGCTTCAATCTGCAACATTCTCAAGAGTTTTGAGAACTGCGGTCGCAAGGGCTTACCAAGGGCTTTGAAAACTGCGCCCTTCTCCTAAAGAAGAGCAGTCTTGATGCCGCAGTACTGAGTAATTACCGGCCTATCTCTAATCTGCCATTTTGGGGTAAAGTCCTTGATAAGATTGTTTACCAACAGCTCACTGGCTTTCTTTTAATAAACAGCTCATCTAATGTTTTTCAGTCAGGTTTTAGACCTCATCTCAGGACTGAGACTTTTCTTGTCAAGGTGACAAATGACAGCCGCCTGAACACTGACGCGGGCAAAGCCTCAGTCTTAATTCTGTTAGATCTGAGTGCTGCTTTCGACACTGTAAATCATGGGATCCTCTTACAGAGACTAGAGGACTGGATGGGCATCACTGGCACTGCCCTAAATTGGTTAAGGTCCTACCTGGAAGACAGGAAGTACTTTGTTGAAATTGGTAACTTTGTCTCAGACCACATGCCCCCTGACTTGTGGGGTCAATCCTGGAACCCCTTCGGTTCAACCTCTACATGCTGCCGTTAGGTCAGTTGATACGCAGCGAAAATGTGTCCTATCACAATTATGCAGACGACACTCAGATCTATGTTTCACTGACGGCAGGTGAATATGGACCAGTGGATTCACTCACTGCACTGTCACTGCATCCAACAGATCAGTGTGTGGATGCAAAACAACTTTCTCCACCTGAACTCAGACAAGACTGAAATCATCGTTGTTAGCGTTGTTAGCGGTCACCTCCAGAGTCTTGCTCTAAAACCTACAAATCAAGTTAGAAAACTGGGGGTCATAATGAACTCAGACTTGAGTGTTAACAGCCACGTCAAATCAATAACATCAGCAGCTTTTTACCATCTAAAAACTTTGCCAAAATCAAAAGTATAATGTCTAAACCAGACCAGACACAGGCCTCTCCAAATGAGCTGTAAAACAGCTGCAGTACATCCAAAACACTGCTGCTCGGGTCCTGACTAGAACCAGGAAGTACGATCACATTAGTCCTGTGCTCAGGTCTCTGCACTGGCTCCCTGTGGCTCAGAGAGTAGACTTTGGAGCAGCTCTGCTTGTATACAAGTCTCTCCGATCGCCTAGCACCAAAGTACATCTCTGACATGTTAGTGTCATATGAACCATCTCGGACTCTGAGGACCTCGGACCGGCCTCCTGCTGGTGCCGAGTCAGGACTAAACATTGGGAATCTGCGTTTCAGTTTTATGCAACTAAAATCTGGAAGTCTTCCTGAAGATGCGAGCCAGGCCGCTACTCTGGCAATGTTCAAATCTAAGCTAAAGACAGCTTTGTTTAGCTGTGCATATTACTGAAATGATTTTCTTCTTTGGTGGAGTTTTATGGCGGTTGATATCCATAGTGTTACATTAGCGCCATTCTTTAGACTTCATTCTTTAGACTTCATTCTTTAGACTTCATTCTTTAGACTTTATTCTTTAGACTTTATTCTTATCGTTCAAATGATTTATTTTCGCTCTTCTCTTTTGTCTTAAACAGTTTTTTGATTTCTGTCAAGTCTTTGTGATTTTAATGCATTTTTTCCTGTTGTGTGAAGCACTTTGAATTGCCTTGTGTACGAAATGTGCTCTACAAATAAACTTTCCTTGCCTTGCCTTAACATAAACCCGAAGAGATTTTCATGAATTGCTCCATTTTGAGTCTGAAATTCCTCGCTCAGCTCGCCTGCCATACCTGCACATTTTGCACTGTTCTCCTGCTCAGAGGTCCTGCACCTCTTTCTGGCAAGTTGCTGCTCCATTGTCTCTAGTTTGGTTTAGTTGGAGTAAAATACTTTCTCTGTTTTCTCTGTCTGTAACTGTGTCTTCTCTCGATGATGGTTAAGTTAAGAATGAGGAGAATCAAGCAGGTCACTAAGAGCAGTCTGTTGAGAATTCTGTCTTTGTGACACATCAGTTCTGATGACATCATATTTTACAATTGTATTTCATTCTATGCTTTTTCGTCTCTTTCTTTCTCTCTTTCTCTCTCTTTCCCTCCCCTTCTCTCTCTTTTTTTTTTTAACGGTATAGAGTAAAACACATACTTTGAAGACATGCAACTACAGTAGGCGGTGGTAAATGCACCTTTTCAGTTGGCTACCAACCGCTATTAAAAGCAACACAACAACATCTCTTTCTTGTTTTTGTTTTCTCTCTCTTTCTTTCTCTCGTCTTTCTCCATCTTTCTCTCTCTCCTCTCTCTCCTTTTCTATTGTTCTCTCTTTCTCTTCCTTTAATTTTTTTCCCTTTACGGTATAGCCTAAAACACATACTTTGAAGATGTACAACTACAGAAGACGTACAACTACAGTGGGTGGCGATAAGTGCACCTATACAGTTGGCTACCTACCGCCATTAAAAGCAATACAACAACAAAAATATCAATGCTTTTTTGTATTCCACAAGTCATAACACAGCAAATTTAAGTTTTTATCACAAATAGAATTATTACAATTATTATGAATGAAAGCTTATTTTGTTAGGTTTCAAACGATATCTTGCTTCACTGGTTTTATAAAGTAATATTTTCAGTAGGGCTTGTAAAAATCTGACTAAGCTAGGCGGAACTATGTACGGACACTTGCATTGTATTATTGGACCGTTCCGACATTTCTGGTCTTATTTGTTGGAGTTTTCCCATATTTTGACTTCATCATCATGTTGAGGTGTTTTCATGAAAGATCACAGACAAACCGGTACCTAAATGTTCGTTTTAATAGCACTAAAGTGTGACTTGAGTGCTTCGCACTGTTTATTATTATTATTATTATTATTTTTTTTTTAAACTTTCAGGATACAGCGCCCTCTAGTGGATGTTTTCTTTTTTAATGGACTAAGGTATCTAATTATTTATAACTATTTATTTTGTGGATGTTTATCCTGCCTGTTAACCATCAAATAAAGTTATGTTTAATATAAGACAATATAGTAATATAAGTACCGGTAATTTTATATTTAAAATTTTCATAATGTGGGAGCAAAATACCATATTACAATTATTTTATAAAATAGTTTTATATATATATATATATATATCTATATATATATTAGGTATATATATATATATATATATATATTATATATTTATATATTTATATATTTATATATATCATATAGAATAATACTACAGCACAAATAATAATAATAACATATTATTGTTATTATTTAGAATAATATATAATTTATTTATATATATATAAAAAAAAGAAGGCAAGAGATGTGATTGGTGCTCTTCAATGCAGAGATCAGTCTTGAATGAAAAGTAGAAAAGCCGAGGGACTCAAAAAGGTAAAAAAATCCTTTATTATCACATGGTCATGTGATAATAAAGGCTTTAAAATAATTTATTTACATATTTAAATCATGCACAAATAAAGCATGATCCAACACACTGGACCCAGAAGTTCTCAACTTCATCCTCTCCGTCTGTCCGTCTGTCTGGTCTGTCTATTGGTCTGTCTGTTGGTCTGTCAGTTGGTCTGTCTGTTGGTCTGTCAGTTGGTCTGTCTGTTGGTCTGTCAGTCTGTCTGTCTCTCTGTCTGTCTCTCTAGCTGCCTGGCTGTCCGTTCTCACTTTCTTACAAATACAAAAAGATTAAATTACTTTTTTAAATGATTCACTCATAGGCTAAACATAAGGCAAAACTACTGTCATTTTACATGATATTTTCACAAAAAAACACTTGATGTTGCATTGCACATTGTGCTCAATTTCATCAAATGCAATCTTTTAGAGAATATTTTTTACCAATTTGCAGAGCTGTACATTTTTAGCAAGTTTATTTATTCCTATTGTTTCCTATTATTTATTCCTATTGTAATAATGTGTTAGCTGGTAACATGTTACGAGTGCTCAAATAACTTTTTTACAGTAGCGAGGAACGAAACGCGTTAGTTTTGTGCACCCATGTAACCTAGTACTCCCCAAGTTATTTTTGGTTTGGTCTCATCTCGTCTCCGCAATCCCAGAGCTCGGTGTGTTGTGAGCATGCGCACTGCTCAACTAGTGACTATGAGTCTTGTCCTTACGCCAGAGAAATAAACTTTCAAATGCAGATTTTGAAAAACTCCTTCTCCTTCGTTATAACCACTAACTTGTAGCTGAAAAGTAAATGTAGGGTAACAGCGATGTGGCATGTTCTGTTGTTGTGCGTTAATACTTTTGTCATTGCTCTCATTTTTTTGCGACGTTTTTCATTGCTTGAGGGCAGGCCTACGTGTGCTTATTGTATGGCATTGTATTGCAATAACGCTCAGTCAAACACATTTGGTTGATCCGGGTTGTGCCTTGACACGCTGTTTGTCACCGAAGTTGTGGAACTCCAGTATAATAGGTCTTGAGCACTGGTTCGGGGCCAGCTTGGGTACCAGGAAGCAATGCGAATGATCTATCTTTATTTTCCCAGCTTTTGTTGGAAGTTTAAGATATTCGGGGATCCAGGTCTCCATATGTTTGACCACATCCTTACCGTGAGTGGCCTCTGGAATGCCGACAAGCCACAAATCACATCAACGTTCGTCGTTCTCTAGGTCGTCCAGCTTTCCCCAGGTCTATCTCCATCGTCGTGTCCAACCGCAGAGTCGGAGCGGGCGCGCGAGAGGCAGTTTGAGCTCTTTTTCAGTTCTAGTCATCTGGACACTGTTTTTTAGATTCTCAACTGACTACAACTGAATCTTTTTCTACAATGGATCACTCCTGGACAATTGAGGGATTACACGTCTAGTGTCCAGATGGCTACAACTGAATCTTGCTGAGTTAGCAATAACGGCTCAATGATGGTTTAATGGAGCCAAGGATGACTCTGGAGCACCACAAAAGAAGCTCTTTTTACAGGGTCCCGGACAAAGCAGCATCGCAGAAAGTCCTGACACTCTGAAAACACATGAGACAAAAATTTTTGAATTTGACAAATAAATGAATAGTGTTCAATAAAATATGTTATTGTAGTTTTAGATTTAAACATTTAGAGGGGCAAACTAAAGAGCAATTAGTTGTAGTTGAATTAACAAAGTATAAGTTATACCAGTAGTGGTGCAAAATAATTATTAGCGTATTTCAAAATAAACTATACATTTACACAATAAGTATTCGAACTGTATGGACTGTATGTTACCTTCGGACAGGCCTTTCTTGACCCTCCTCTTCCTCTCCAGGTAGCTGAGTGTGTCAAAGAACTTTCGATGGAGGAGGTCGTAGAGGAGAGTGCCCAGATGGTACACTGTGGTGGGCTCAGCTCTGTACGCCTTAGAGGAATACCACTCAGGAGGGGCAAGGGTGAAGGTCCCTGATTCAAAAAATACTTTTTAGCCCTCAAATAAAGTTTTCTCATTACTGTTGAAAATAGTGGACAATACATAAAAGGAGATAACATACTGTACCTGCGTAGTAATCATAGGTGCCTTCCTTGACGAGACATCCAGAGCCGAAGTCAATCACCCGGGCTTTGGGGACCCCGTGGTCCATCTCCACTAAAATGTTCTCTAGTTTAAAATCACGGTGGAAAACACCGCTGTTGTGCATCTGGATGGAGGCTTCCACCATCTGCTTCAGAATCACCTTGGCCTCTTCTTCCTTCAGCACTCCTCCCAGGGTTTTTTTCATATTGGTGCAGCAGGTCGCACTATGCGGGATATGGGCGCTCCATCACAAGGATGGACCTCCTCGTGGGAGTTCAGTAGCAGTCCAGCATACGGAATGGTACGGCAGGACAGGGGCCCTGGGCCACTTTGATCATGAGAGCCACCTCATCTATTAGGTTGTACTCGACACCATTCTGCACCTGACAGCACAAGACCAAAACTATTTTAATATATTTTTGTTTTCAAATAAACGGTCTATTCTTTAATTTACCACTTGTTTATAGTGCACTTCATCCAGTGGGATGTGTTTGATAGCCACCTGTAACAGTTATGAAATGTTAGTGCTTAATATTTGGATATTGAAGTATAATCATAATGCTAGATGGCTGATAAATGGTTACCGGGAAGACGTCTTGCGTACGTACACCCGCAAACACAGATCCATTGCCTCCACTGCCCAGATTGTACATCTGGAGGTATTTGGATAGGAAAGCAGCTCTGCTGGTGCTGACCTGGTAGGTCACGTCATACAGTACATCCTCAGGAGAACTTTTCCAGCCCTGAAATTTGGTCTTAGGCATAACCTCAACCTCACACTTGGCTTTCCTTTTCATCGAGACAGTCGGTCCAGCCAGAGAGGAACTTTTCAGGCTCTGAGAAGGACTCTCAACTTTGGCTTTTTTTGGCATAACCCCAGCCTCACACTTGGACTTACTTTTCCTCGAGACAGTCGGTCCACCAAGAGAGGAACTTTTCAGGCTCTGAGAGGGACTCTCAACTTTGGATTTTTTTGGTATAACCTCAGCCTCACACTTGGCCTTCCTTTTCCTCGAGACAGTCGGTCCACCAAGAGAGGAACTTTTCAGGCTCTGAGAGGGACGCTCAACTTTGGCTTTTTTTGGCATAACCTCAGCCTCACACTTGGCCTTCCCTTTCCTCGAGACAGTCGGTCCACTAAGAGAGGAACTTTTCAGGCTCTGAGAGGGAGTCACAACTTTGGCCATTTTTGGTATAACCTCAACCTCACACTTGGCCTTCCTTTTTGTCGAGACAGTCGATCCACTGAGAGAGGAACTTATCAAGTTCTCAGATAGATTCTCAACTTTGTTTTTTTTTTGTTCTACCTCAGCCTCACACTCAGCCCTCCTTTTCCTCGTCTGTACCCCCACAGGGACGTAGGGGTCAGTACCTAACACAACAAGATTATCATTAGTGAAAGTGTTGAATCAAAGTGTTGTAACTAAAAACATACAGCCTACAGACCTAACAGTTATTGCTCTATCTATGTCGTTATTTCTGTACAATGTACAGTAAGTACAATATATTAATATATATTATATATAATAATAATATATAATAATATAATATAACATATATATTAATATATTCCTCGGTCAGCTCTCCTGACATACCTGCACATTTTGCACTGTTCTCCTGCTCTGAGGTCCTGCACCTCTTTCTGGCAAGCAGCTGCCCCATTGTCTCTAGTTTGGTTTAGTTGGAGTAAAATCAGTAGCATGCAGTGACTATTATGGATGGGCAAGCAGAATTGAGAGTTCAATATTTAGTGGATAGCAAAAAAATGAAAAAAAAAACAAAACAAAAAATAATCATCCAAAGTGGGGCTTCAAACCCCAGCCTCCTGCATGAAGGGCAGAGGCCTATCCTACTGTGCTAAACTTCCATACCTGAGACAGAGGCTAATGGATAAATAAGGCAAACTTAAACTTCATCGACCAATTCATTTCACAAATTAGCGCCATAAAACACCACCAAAGAAGAAGAAGAAGGTTTATTCGGCGTGGCTTGAGCAAGATCCATGGGTTTGAGGTTGTGTTATCCGCAGAGCGCATGCGCTAACCTCTAAAAGCTGCTGTCCGCTCTGGTTCTACAAGCTCATGTTATAGAGCAGTGCTTGAACGGGCCTCTAAACACAGTAACAGACTGAGCAGCCGCGGCAAAATAAGAATCACGCTTCCCGTGCAGTAATGCCAAGCGGCCTGTAGAGGCCACTAAACGACAGTGAGTTCAGCCAAGCTTCAGCAGCAGAAGTGAGGGGAAAATGGGCTTATTTGGATATATTTTAGAACAATTCATATATAGTTGTGACATATGGTAATTTTAGATTTTATTGGCCAATCACTGAATGCCCTGACCGCACGCCACTGAGTAAACTACTTTCTCTGTTTTCTCTGTCTGTAACTGTGTCTTTTCTCTTCTTCTTTGGTGTTGTTTAATGGCAGTTGGTATCCATAATGTTACATTACCGCCATTCTTTAGACTTCGATGCTGGCTAAGCATAAGCTCACTATGAGCAGTCTGTTGAGAATTCTGTGACTATGTGACACATCAGTTCTGATGACATCATATTTTACAAACGTATTTAATTCTATGCTAACATTTTGTTTCTCCTCCACTGTCTCTTCCCCTCTCTCTTTTCTCTCCTTTTTATTATTAATATTTTTTTTACGGAATAGCGTAAAACCTACTTCGAAGACGTAAGCAGAAGACGTACAACTACAGTATTGCAATAAAATGCGCCTTTTTCAGTTGCTATTAAGCAAAACAAGGCAAGGCAAGTTTATTTGTGAGCAAATTCAAGGTAATTCAAAGTGCTTCATACAACAGGAAAAAAATGCATTTAAAATCACAAAGGCAAGACAGAAATCACAAAACCCTAATTTAAAGAAATTTAAAGGTATCATTTTCAGGCTATCCATCAAATAGTTTAAGACATAAAAGAGAAGAGTGCAAAGAAAAATTATTTCAGTCATATGCACAGCCAAACAAAACAGTTTTTAGTTTAGATTTTGCCAGAGTAGAGGCCTGTTTCACATCCTCAGGAAGACTGTTCCAGATTTTAGCTGCATAAAACTGAAACGCAGATTCCCATGTTTAGTCCTGACTCTGGGCACCAGCAGGAGGCCGGTCCCTGAGGTCCTCAGAGTCCGAGATGGTTCATATGGCACTAACATGTCCGAGATGTACTTTGGTGCTAGGCCATGGAGAAGCTTGTATACAAGCAGAGCTGCTTTGAAGTCTATTCTCTGAGCCACAGGGAGCCAGTGCAGAGACCTGAGCACAGGACTAATGTGATCGTACTTCCTGGTTCTAGTCAGGACCCGAGCAGCAGCGTTCTAGGATGTACTGCAGCTGTTTTACAGCTCGTTTGGAGAGGCCAGTGAGCAGGCCGTTACAGTAGTCTAATCTACTAGAGACAAACGCATGGATAAGTCTCTCCAGGTCTGGTTTAGACACTATACTTTTGATTTTGGCAATGTTTTTTAGATGGTAAAAGGCTGCTGATGTTGTTGATTTGGCAAATAATTCAAATCTGAGTCCATTATTACCCCAAGATTCCTAACTTGATTTGTAGGTTTTAGAGCGAGACTCTGGAGGTGACTGCTAACACTTTCTCTTTGTTTCTGTGGGCCAAAGACGATGATTTCAGTCTTGTCTGAGTTCAGCTGGAGCAAAGTTGTTTTGCATCTCACACACTGATCTGTTGGATGCAGTGACAGAGTGAATCCAGTGGTCCATATTCACCTGCCGTCAGTGAAACTTAGATCTGAGTGTCGTCTGCATAATTGTGATAGGACACATTTTCGCTGCGTATCAACTGACCCAACGGCAGTATGTAGAGGTTGAATAGAAGGGGTCCCGAGATTGACCCTTGGGGCACCCCACAGGTCAGGGGCATCTGGTCTGAGACACAGTTACCTAATTTCAACAAAGTACTTCCTGTCTTCCAGATAGTTTAGGACAGTACCAGTGATGCCCACCCAGTCCTCTAGTCTCTGTAAAAGGTCCCATGATCGACAGTGTCAAAAGCAGCACTCAGATCTAACAGAATTAAGACTGAGGCTTTGCCCGCGTCAGTGTTCAGGTGGATGTCATTTGTCACCTTGACAAGAGCAGTCTCAGCGCTGTGATGAGGTCTAAAACCTGACTGGAAAACATCAAATGAGTTGTTTATTCAGAGGAAATCAGTGAGCTGTTGGTAAACAACCCTTTTCAAGGACTTTGCCCCAAAATGGCAGATTAGAGATGGGCTGGTAATTACTCAGTACTGCGGCATCAAGACTGCTCTTCTTTAGGAGAGGCTTTATGACCGCAGTTTTCAAAGAAATTGGGAATGTTCCAGATTGAAGCGACATGTTAACTATTTGAGTGAGTGGTGCTAACAAACTGTTCAGTACAGACTTTAGAAATCTGGTGGGTAACACATCGAGGCAGCATGTAGATGAACTCAGACTGGTGATGATCTCCTGGACAGTTTTGTCAGTTACAGGTGCAAAGTGAGTCAGCTCTAAGTGTGTAGGTGGTTTTAGGGTTATTTTTTGCATTGTAGAATTAATAGCATTTTTAATGCCCTGAACTTTGTCATTAAAGAATAATGCAAATTCATTACACTGGGATGTGGAAATTAGTTCTAACGGCAGCTGAGCTGGAGGGTTTGTTAATCTGAATCAGAATCAGAATCAGAAGGGGTTTATTGCCATAGTCAATGAACAAAATTCACAAACATAGGAACTTGTCTCGGCCTTAAGGTGCAACATAAAACACTGAGCAATAATAAAACAACATATATTCAATCAAAATGCATTAAGAAACAGTTTAAAATTACTATAGTATAAAATAAAAATAAAAATAGGCATTACTATGTACACAAGTTTACAGTTCAATTTAAAGTTGTAGTGCAGAAAGTGACTGTGCAGTGAGTGATGAATAGTTGCAGTTAAAGTGGCAGGTGTTTAAGAAGTGTTCATGAGTCCAACGGCAGAGGGAAAGAAACTTCTTGTGGCGGGAGGTTCTGGTCCAGATGGACCGTAGCCTCCTGAGGGGAGTGGTTCAAATAGACCATGTCCAGGGTGAGAAGGGTCAGCTGTTTCCTGTTTACTGTGGCAAACAGGACACGCGAGTTGTTACTACAGCTTCCAATCATTTCAGAAAAATATCCTTCCCTAGTTCTACATAAAATGAGGTTGTACATGTACAACTTCTCTCTGTAAACCTCTTTTTGAACCTGGACCTTTGACTCTTGCCATTTTCGTTCGGCCCGGCGGCACTCCCTTTTCTGTGCCCTGACCGAATCATCATTTCTCCATGGGGCCTTCTGCTTATTTTTAACAATTTTAGCCTTCATAGGGGCAATGGTGTCGAGAACATTCAAAACACTAGATGTAACAGAGTTCAACAAATCATTTACATTAGAACATGAGTCATTTTCAAAGTTTATCATTTCCATAAACAGTTTCGCTGTGCCGTCACAACAACAACAACAACAACAACAACAACAACAACAACAACAACAACAACAACACTCTTTTGTATTCATCAAGTCATAACACAGCAAATCTAAGTTTTATCACGGTTAATTATTATGAATGATTATCACGGATACAATTATTATGAATCAAAGCTTATTTATTTAGGCTTCTAACAATAGCTTGCTTCACTGATTTGATAAACTAATATTTTGAGTAGGGCTTGTAAAAATATGATTATTTTCTGTTTTTTAGCCAGGCGGAACTACGGTCCATGTACGGTTGTTCTTTTGGAGCTTTTCAATGCAGGGATCAGTCTTGAATGAAAAGTTTATTTATTCCTATTCGAACAATGTGATGTATTGATCACCAGGAGGCAAACATGAGCCTTCCCCCGACATTCTCTTCAAATCCGTGAGGCAAACTTGCACAGTTAAACCATCTACAACCATTTTAATGTCAGAATATTTGCGTACTAAATTTATTTTTCTTATATGTATATAATGTGTGTGTGTGTGTGTGTGTGTGTTTTTTGTCCTAGTGGTTCAAAAAAAGAATAAATAGAACATAGAACAGAACAAGACCAGAGAGCAAAAATCTAAATAAATACACAAAAATACACAAATTAAGTCATGTCACATTTAAATTAAAATGAATGTCCCATTGGGTCCACAGTCGGTCAAATTTGTCCATTTCCAAATTAAGTCGAATGTTAGTTTTTCCATGTGTCTAATATCTGTTATTATGTCAATCCAGTCCTTGATCGCTGGTGATGTTTGCTTCAGCCATTTCTTAGTGATGGTGTTCTTTCCTGCCGCCAAAGGTATATTCCATAGGTATCCATTAACTGTATCCATGGCAGGAGTTTTGAGGCCCACATAGTTCCAAAGCACAGAGGGATGGCAATGTCAGAAATGGTCTGTAGTGCATTGTGAACTTCACTAGTGTATTTTTGAGCAACAGGACAGTCACAAAATTATTAAAGGATTAATAATTTCTTGGTTATTTGTTAGTCCCCATAAAAGTCCTTTTTCTCCAAGACAAGGGATTCTTTCAACATATCAAAGATTTTTATGTGATTATTCTTTTACAATCTGGTGAAAGACTTGACCTTGAATCTCAGGTCAGTTCTCGTTGGTACAAAACCTTGGTCATAAACCAACCAGTTTAAGATTTTAACATCTTTGTTTAGTTTAGTTTTGATAAGCTCCTTCCATATTGAAATCATGTTCAAATTTGGGCAAAACATAATTTTTATAGTTTCAGTCCTATGACTTAGACCTGGGATAAGAGTCCATTTTTCAAGATATTTCTTTAGAGTGGAGAAAAGAGGAGTCTAGTTTTTCTTTAAGATTGTTGATAGTTCTTTATGGAGGACCACACCTAAATATTGAAGAGATTCCCTTTGCCATTTAAATGGGTAGGTCTTTCTAAAGGACAGAAGGCGTCGCCAGTAAGAGAGGATTTCAGTTTTTGAACATTGAATTTGTATCCAGACATTGGACCAATATCATTGAGGAAATGCAACATATCAGGTAAGGACATTTCTGGTTTGGTTAAATATAGTAAGACATCATCTGCATTGAAGGCAATTTTATGCTCTGTCCTATCAATTGAGACACAATAAATTGTTTCCAATTGTCTAATATATTAGTATATTATTATACAAGTACAAAGAGAACAACAGGGGGGACCAAGCACAGCCCTGCCTCACCCCTCTTTCCAAAGTCAGTGAGTCTGTCAAGTGACTTGATTTTGATTCTGGATGTTGCCTCAATATTTTCTTATTGTTAAATCATCTATTTTAAATTTTGTTAGCACTTTGAATAAATAAGGCCAGCAAACAGAATAAAAAGCTTTTTCAGTGTTATTATTAATATTAGTACAGCTTAGTATTGCTGTTTTTGTATACGGTTAATTATGTGTAAAGATCATCTTATGTTATCTTATGTTTCATTTGTTAGTAAATCCTTTCTGATCATTGTGAATTAAATTTGGGAGTATTTGTGCTATTCTTTTGGACATAATTGAGGCGTATAAATGATAGTCCACATTCAGAATTGAGATTGTTCTTTATGAGGCGCAGCCAAGTCGTATGCCGGCCTCCAAGTGCAGCCGGCCACAGTGTCGTGAGTTCAAATCCCGACCCTGACGATTTACTGCATGTCTTCCCCTCTCTCTCATTCCTCATTTCACCCTGTCCTCTCTTGTCAAATAAAGCCTACGGGCAACAAAATCTTTAAAAAAAAGATATACCTCAAAGTGCCCACACAACAAAACCACTGCGCCCTGAGCTGTAAGAGGACTCTCAATACAGTGTTCAGCCATGACATTAGGACCACCCATGAGAGCAAATTCAGACACCATGATTTCAAATTCAAACTGGACATCAGATAATATAGTGTGTACAACATGCTTATAGTTTAAAATTGAGCTGAGGTCAGGTTAGAATAATTTGCTGTTTAACCTTAGCTCTGACTGCAGATTTGTTGACCTGGCAAATGATGAATATCTGTAATTATTGGGCCTAGCCACATGAAACAAAAACTGGTGATTCAATCCCAAAGGTAAGAGTTTTGTCAGATGAAATGACTTAAAGCTACAAAATTAATATGGCAAGTTTGTGGACTCAATCGATAACAAACAATGACATTTGTGAATTGTAAGTTTCGATACTTGGTAAGACTTGGTAATGTCCCAGCATCCTGTGTCCGTGACCTCGAGAAGCTCCACAGGCGAGATCCGACTCCCTCGGACGGACAGAGCTTCGGACGCGCTTGAATTTGCAGATGGATGGTGGAGCCGGACCCACTCAGGAGAACCAGTTCTTCAAGGCTGATGAAGAACCGTTCCTATGGAGTAGAGATCGTTTCTCCAGGCAGTTGAGGAGCATCTGGACCCACAGATCATCGATTTGGCAGTTTCACTCCCATCGGGGAAGTGGGAGAAAAAGAAGGAAAAGCGATGAACAAATTGCAAGTGAAATTAAATATTAAATATTGTTTGATAGAAAAATAATAAGAGGCAGAGGATAGTGCTCAAGCTGCCATACTTCCCTCAGTATAGTTGCTCCTAGGGCAGCATAGCTGGGAACTGTAGGTTTTTATTTCTGTTCCTAACTGGCCTGACCATAAGCCATTTCAAAGAGGAACGTTTTAAGCCTGGTCTTAAATGAAGAGACTGTGTCGGCCTCTTTAACATGGACAGGAGCTGATTCCATAACACAGGAACTTGGTAGCGAAACGCTCTACCTCCTACTGTGCTTTCAGAGCCTCTTGGGACCACCAGAAGTCCAGCATTTTGAGAGCAAAGTGCTCTGTTTGGATGATATGGTACTATAGCCTCTTTGAGGTAGGATGGGGCCAGGTCATTTATGGCTTTGTAAGTCAGGAGGATTTTGACTTTCAAGTGCTAGTTTTTGCACTCTTTCTGACTAAACTGTAAATAGTGTGTATATAGTCAGTCAAAGTATTTTGTATAACTTTATTTTTTCTAATCTTATTTAGTTTACCCATTTTTTTCCAAATTCATGCTTTATTATTATTTTTTATTTTATTTTGCTATTATATTGTTTCATGTTGCACTTTTTCACCTAAAAAAGTTCCTGGTTTGTGAATCTTGTCTTTATTCAAACACATTGAGTTCAACTGGGATCAAAAGGCGTTAAACAATGACATCTTGTGTTTAGATGTGAGAATTGCAAGTGCCACAAAAGACCACAAATCTGTTTTTTTTTTTTTATCCCATTGATATGTTAGTTTTACAGGTCAAATGCATTGTTTTTATACATTTAGACTCCCTCCATTGGTTTTTGCAAGTAAATTAAATGAATTCATCAGGTCAGAATCAGAATCAGAAAGGGTTTATTGCCATTGTCAATGAACAAAATTCACAAACATAGGAACTTGTCTCGGCATTAAGGTGCAACATAAAACACTGAACAATAATAAAAACAACATATATTCACTCAAAAGGGCATGCATTAAGAAACAATTTAAAATTATAGTATAAAATAAAAATAAAAATAGGCATTACTATGTATACGAGAATTACAGTTAAATTTGCAGTTGTGAGTGCAGAAAGAGACAGTGCAGTGAGTAATTAAATTGTAGTTAAAGTGGCAGGTGTTTAAGAAGTGTTCATGAGTCCAACGGCAGAGGGAAAGAAACTGTTCGTGTGGTGGGAGGTTCTGGTCCGGATGTTTTCTGTGTTAAACCTTCCAAATGATGCATGTGTGATCACAGATATGTTAATGTCGTCTGTTGGAAAGAACATTTTATACAATGATAACAATTCATAAAACATGCCTTTGTTGCACAGACTCGAACATGTGCAAATTCGATTTATGAACACTTTTTTGGAAATAAGAAAACATGACAGTCCAAGATTTAATGCTCTAATCCTTTGAATAAGAAAACCATTATTTAAGTCCAAAGTAGTCTTATACATTCTGAATTCAAGTACATTTTTAACTAATGTACTGTAGTTCTCTGGTTTCATTTTATGGCATGTGGTGGAGTTTGGCTCTGACTCGCAATCACAATTATAATCAGTTTTCTTTCCAACAGACCACATTAACATATCTGTGATTACACATGCATCATTTGGAAGGTAGAAAACACTACTCACTTTTCCAATTTTCACCAATTATATCCACAGCAGAGGAGATGGCTTCCAGAAAACCATAACAGACACAGGAAATGCAGACTCCTGTTGAGAGAATTACAGCCTCACACTGGGCCGCTGTAGTCTGCTTCAGCTGGTTAAAGACAAAAGAGATTAATTCAGTGTGAAGAATTTAGGATTCAACTTCCCCAGTGTCCATTCATCTTCTGTTTGGCTGCAGCCCATGTTTATTAAAACAACACCATCCGAATTATCAGTTGATTGCACACAAATGCAGTGTGATTGACGCAACTTTGTAAAGCTCGTACTTGTGCGGTGAATGGGACTTTTTCTGCACTTTGAATTCAGACGAAGAACAGCTTTGTAAAGTAAAGTGTGCAGCTGATGTAGCTCCCAGCAGCCACAACGCTTTGACATTCATAGTCTTTTATTTATCATTTTTAGCAATCAGCAACCTTAGAGCGGGTGTTATAGAGCCTTATAATAACAACAATAAGGCCTTACACTTTTACTGCTATAACGCGGTCCACCTTTTGCGGCCTCGCTGTTTTGTAGATTTTTTTGTGTTTGTGTTTGTGTTTTTGTGTTTGTGTTGTTTTTGTTTTTTTACAGCGCATTGTTTTCTGAGTCCTGATTGGCTAAGGGACTGCAGACTATTGTCACTCAGTCTCCTCCGTACCGTGTCTCTTGTACAGCAGCTACAGAATGCGTTCAGCTTGCCAAACGCATCGCTGGCAGTGCGACTGAAATGCCGTATGTTTGTACGTTTTCTCTGACCCGAACACACACGAAATGTCCACGAAACATTCTGCACCGACAAAAGTGTATAAAGTGTGTAGTGGGGGGGTTTTTGCAACCTTATAACATTTATGATAATTGTAAAAAAAAGTAATGCTGACTACTTTTGCTTTGTGCGTGTTACTTTTAGAACATAACTCCCGCGATAAACGAGGGACCACTGTATTCATTCCCTCCATTGGTGGGAGTAAGTTGCCCTGGGGCAGACTGACAGAAGCGAGGCTGCCAATCTGCGCCATCGGCCCCTCTGACTCACCAACCGTTCACACGCGCACCTAACCACTGCTCCAACCACTGAGCCACTGCCGCCCAAAACCAACAAAGTAGTACAGATTGCTTCAACAGGACTTTTAAAGGAGCACTATGACTTTTCTTGCTTGTCTCCATGGAGATGCCTGGAATGACCTACCTCCCTCGCGACTACAGGGATGCACCAAAACCAGATACTGGAAAATGTAATAGTTCAGGTATCGAGTCCCCATCTTCCGATACTGATCCGATATTCCAACACAAACATATTTTAAGTAAATGTTGACAAATGACACCTCAATTTGAAGCTCAGAACAGAGTTTATTTTACAAGTTGTAAAGTTACCGTAAAGGGTGAACCAATAATATGTTATTATATTAATAACTTTAATGTTTTAGGGAGTTTCCGTAGCACATTGAAGTAGATTTAAGGAAAGTAACCTGGTATTGGTTGATGTCGGCAGACTCTCAAAGCTCAAGAATCGATACTGATATCGTAACTGAAAAAGCTGGGTCCCTAATCGTGACAGGCAGGTCATGCCACAAGGCCAAGTTACAAGTCAGATTTTAAAAAATGCCTGTAATTGAATAGCAGCCGATGGATTAGTGCAGCTAGTAACTTCGACATGCTCAGCTTTAGTGTCCAGGTTACATTTTGTGTGAACTATCGCATTGACAATCACACACAATATGCTATTTAATTCAAGTCAGACCTGCAGCATCCACAGGATACATCCGCCGCGATGTAACAGATTTACATCGCGGCAATAAGACCTCACAAGTCAGAAGACATTACACTGCATATTACAGCGCTCTTCATTTGCAACCATTCAAATTGAAAGTTGTGGTCAGGTGAGATTATTCCTGCAGCTCTAGTCCAAGTTAATATCTGCATCTTTCAATAAGGAAAACGGTTGCAGAGTTTGATGGAGCCCAGACACTGATCAGACCCGTCTCTGTAGAAAGCGCTCACATTATGAAACACCCAGTAAACTGTAACTTTACTGCTGTGCTTTTGAACACACATGCAACTGCAACTAGAGAAAACAAACGGTCTAGACGCTATAACCACAAGCACTTAAACAGATCCGTAAAATGGCAACTGACCAACTGCTCTCCCGGCCAAATCAAAACATTCATTGACTTCTTCGTACTCCAGATGCCTCATTTTGTTGTTGTTTATAAAAGTAGCAGGCAACGGCAATGTAAAGAAGCGCTGACACAGGTCTCAAAGGCGTCGGCCGTACCTTAAGGCGAGCTTGTGTTGGTCCTTTCTGCGTTCGGGCCGCGTTTGGGCCGCGTTTGGGCCGCGTTTGGGCCTTTCTGAGCGCAGCGCCGCAGTGGCTCAAGCATGAACGAGCATTAGGAAGACGACGCGAGACGCAAAGGCACTGCTTCTTGCCTGGAAAAAGCCACGGACTCCCAAGTGGGTGTGGCACAGACGGTGAGAACGGTGGATCACGCTCACCGTTCTCACCGTCTGCACGAAAAGGCTCCTCTATAGGTTTGGGGGGGGGAAGAAACTACAAACCTTCTCGCTGGGAGAGAACCAACAACTACGCCACAATGTCACCCACAGTCTCAATAACATGGTGCTCTAATTAAACTGGTTTAGGTCAGTAAATAACAATAAACCTTGTGTACTTGTTACTTTTTTCACCGTGAAGATGCGGCACATTTGACTTTTGCAGGACGTAGTGGACAGTGTTTGGCTGGACGTGAGGAGGCAGTGAAGCAGAGTGTTTTTATCTGGACTCAGAGTAAACAGAGCAGTATCTCACTGCCGCAGGGACAGACACGGATCACCGGACCATCACCAGATTTATCACATATATATATATAATGCACGGACCTATAACTTATACTGTAGTGGTGACTGTGATGTGGGTAACTTCTGATGAAGTCTGTTCATTCTATTCTCATCTGTACGCAGAAAATATCTTTATTATTATATATAACTTCTGTGGTGTGTCCTTACAAGTCATTTTATTGTTCAGTTAATCTTGAGTTTCTAATCCGAGTGTGGAGTGACTGAATAAGTGTCTTTGCGTGTCTGGAAAAGCACTATATAATACTACTGCATAATTATTCTCTGAAACCCACCTATGATTGTTCAGAAAAAACTGCCTATATGAGTAATTTTCCTCTCGACTTCCTCACCATCCGTAACCATGTCTACCATTTCAAATAAAAAAGACTTTTCGCACCAAACTAAGAACACAATAGTGAGAAAATACCACTAGACTTCCAGCTTTTAATAAACATAGATATGTATATATGTTTTTACCTTTATTTCTTATTTCCAGCATGCATAAACATAGGTCAAAACCAGAGAAAACATTATGATTCGGATGGCCTTTTCTGTAAACATTTGGCACCTAAAGAAAACAATAACATTAACTCATTCAACACAAATGAACCTCTTGCATTAAAGTGTTTATGTTATAACAAAATTGTCTCCAAATGTGAGATTACAGTATGTGCGTTTCACTGTCAGCCCTGCATTTAATATTGTCTTAACATCAGAATGATTAAGTTTGTGGTGGTTCAACAAGGTTCGACAATGAATAATTAAATGGACAAAAGTGACACGATAAATGCTAATAGAGTTGATATTTCAATTTCGTTTTTGAGTCGAAAAATTCAGTTGCATAATAGATAAGTGCCATAAAAAACCAACAACAACAACAGACTTGTAATAGAACAGTGTTTTTAGATAACAGTAATTCCTTCTGAGTTTATTGTGCTCTGAGCAGCCAAGCAAATATCCGCCACCAGTAATTTCTTGGTTTATTGAATTTATTTTAAAAAAAAAAAGAAAAAAAAAACTCCAGAAAAGCCAGTCCTTGACGCTCACAGCTTCAACTGTAGTGAGCACAGTCTCCATTGGGTGGCACTGTGTCCCTTTGTGACTGTAAAAGTGTCATTTTGCTCATGGCAGTACATTTCTAGGACCAGGATCACCTCTGAATATCAAACGGTTTAGAGCAGCCAAAATGAGAAGTCCGGCCCAATGTGACCCGATGACATCACTGCGCCGCCGTGTGGTCCTGTCCAAGCCCCTTTTTTTGTATTCCGAAATGTATGTTGCTTATCCGTCTGAGGTGGGCCACCTGTATTGAATTTGGCACCGACGTTTTCCATCTAAACCAAACTGTTCAATAAACGGATTGTTCTAACTGATGAAGAAAAGGAAACAACAACAACAACTTGATTTGCGCACAAGCTTTTAACTCAATAAGCACTTATTAGACAGGCACGCATCTTCTTACCGAATTGACTTTTTCGCATTTTCGTTAACATTAGACCGTAATACACCATTACCTAATCAATTTGAAGAGCAGCCAGAAATGGACTTGGAACTATTTGTTGTTTTAGTTGTTTAATCATCTAAACAAAGGAAAACTGAACGCTAAATGCAAACAGGAAGTGGCAACGCACTTCGATTAAGCACAGGATGTGATGCTGTTTCACCAGCAATAAAGAAAAGTGATGTATACATTTGAGTTGGATGCTTGGTTCAGTTGTGTACTGATATATTTAGCAGAGGTAGAGAAGTAGTCGTAGTCCGAGCCGGATCGTGGCATGAACGGTCCAAGATAACGCTTAGGACCGCCACAAGCAAGCACATGCTTCATTTCACTCTGAAACGCTAGCTAGCTTATCGTTAAATGGAGAAAAGGACCTAATTAGATTAAATAATTAGACGTGGAGGAGGGGTACAAGTATTAAACGAGAATTAACGGGGCTGGGGCAAGAGCGATGGACGCCGTCTACACGGAGGGCCGGAGTCGTCTCTGCTTTCTGAGGTGGTTTGACATCTGCAGGACGATGCTCAGGATGGTCCACGGTGGCCAGTGCCATCATGTGCGCCGTAAGGGTCTGCGGGGGGCATCAGTCTGCGCGCGAGAGACACTAATAGGCTCAATAAGATCGTGAAAAAAGGCTGGGCATGTTGTGGGGGAGAAGCGGATGTTCAAAAGCCTGACTTCTCAGGGCTTTTACCTCCGACCCGCTCCACAATGCACTGGTCGGATGTAAGAGCTTGTTCGGTGAAAGAGTGTTACTGCCTCTGTTACTGCCTCTGTTACTGCCTCTGTTACTGCCTCTGTTACTGCCTCTGTTACTGCCTCTGTTACTGCCTCTGTTACTGCCTCTGTTACTGCCTCTGTTACTGCCTCTGTTACTGCCTCTGTTACTGCCTCTGTTACTGCCTCTGTTACTGCCTCTGTTACTGCCTCTGTACTGCCTCTGTTACTGCCTCTGTTTACTGCCTCTGTTACTGCCTCTTTACTGCCTCTGTTACTGCCTCTGTTACTGCCTCTGTGTACTGCCTCTGTTTACTGCCTCTGTTACTGCCTCTGTTTACTGCCTCTGTTACTGCCTCTGTTACTGCCTCTGTTACTGCCTCTGTTACTGCCTCTGTTACTGCCTCTGTTACTACTGCCTTTTACTGCCTCTGTTACTGCCTCTGTTACTGCTCTGTTACTGCCTCTGTTACTGCTCTGTTACTGCCTCTGTTACTGCCTCTGTTACTGCCTCTGTTACTGCCTCTGTTACTGCCTCTGTTACTGCCTCTGTTACTGCCTCTGTTACTGCCTCTGTTACTGCCTCTGTTACTGTTACTGCCTCTGTTACTGCCTCTGTTACTGCCTCTGTTACTGCCTCTGTACTGCCTCTGTTGTTACTGCCTCTGCTTACAGGAAAATCACTCCCGCCCGTCGCCATCAAACTGCTGAACTCAGAACAGCGCCGTGTCCTACTACAAAGCCATTTTCCTCAGCAGTCGGTTGCATGTCTGTAAGAGGATTTCCTATCATTTTCTTTTTGGAGGAGAACCCAAAACCCTTTACATATACTTTATTAGCCAGCCTTGCTTATACTCAAGTTAGACTTTTTGTGCAACGTCATAGTCCAAGAAGTAAGAGTAAAACTACTAGAAAGAAGTAACTGTCTGTACAAAACATAATAAAAAGGACAATATATGCACAAAATCTGGTACTTTCTAACGAGATACCAAAAAAGAAAGAAAGAACGAAAGAAGACAGGGGTACATATTCTCTGAGGGAGCGGTGCAAGATACACAAATGTTCAAGTAAATTCACATCAATTGCGCTCAGAAGATGCAAAGTCTTGTTAAATCTCACCAGGAGATGCGGCGAGATACTGCTCGTTGTGAGGGAGTCGGCGCTTTTTCCTCACAGTTTCCCCAAAGTTCACCGCGGCTCAGCAGGACTACGCCAGCATTGAACAAAGCATCTCAAAAGTGGAGCAGACAATCGCAAAGACAACACGATTATTTTTATTTTTTATTTATTCCGACAAAGGAGGAAACAGCTGGATGAGAGAATGTACAAAACCGGATGTTCTGCAGTGTTCAGCAACACGCGGGACAAGTCGATGTCCAAACATGTCAGCATCATCTCTTACCTATTGTCTGATATAAAAGAAACAGCAAAAAGTATTCTACAAAAGAAGACAAGACAAATATGAATCTAACAAGCTGCGCGGATGGTTGATTCTGAGAGCAATGACCGTGTGTCTTATTGTCAATCGTCCCTCAGGTTTAGCCGTTCGTTTTGCTTTGACCAGCTCGTGCTTTTGTGTTCTTGGGCAAGACCCTTCGCACATTTTGCTAATAGATGTAAATATGTTGTGTAAATGTAATCGCTAGTGTTCAGTCGGGCAACATCTACAGTAAAGTACTAGATGTTGCATAAATAAATGTACTAACTAGTCTACAGTATGGCATTGATTGAACAGGGGTTGTCAAATGTCAGGTGCTAAACTGGTTACTTTGGATTAAAAATACATAAACAGGATACAATTTTACACTTTTGAACAGTTTTGCAATGAATTGGCAAAACTGAGCCCAGATGTTCGCAATCGTAAAAATGAATGAGGACAAAATAAGTTGACTTTTTTGTGTGTGTTTGGTTTTTATTCCACTACAATGTAAGATTGCTTGGTGATGTTTATTATCATCATGCTGCCCACGTAGTTGGACGTAATTAATTAGGTTCCTTGGTTTTATTACTTATGCCATTACATAAACTAAGAAGAAAAGTACTACTATTCTGTGCTGAAAATGAACTTCCGTCGTCTAAATAAAGAGCTTTTTTGTTATCATCGTGGTATCAAAATCGGTTATCGGGCTTATTCCTTAGTATCGTGCAAACTCTTGTTCGTATTGTGGTATCTTAACTCCACATGGTCCTTTTTGTTCTGTTCCTATACACTCCCAAAGTAATCCAACCTTGTCCACTTTTCATCCCGTCTTGTCATGACAAATCGATGTTCGCTGATACAATCCTCGTCAAAGTCTGCCGAAAATGATCTCCCCCGAAAGCTCCTGTTTACGGACCGCCGGCGTCCATTCAAGAGCTCGATCAACCCCGAGGTCCGTTTCAAATCCAATCGACCTCCGCGCGGGGGGACGACAAAGGGCGGAACACAGACGACGCTGATAAGTGCGGAGCAGGGTGACGGCCTCCTGGGAGATGGGTGTCACGGGCAGCGGGGCACGGCTGACGGACAGAACCGTATCTTAAAAAGTACGATAAAAAGAGCGGGGACAGACCAAGCAGAGGATATGAAAGAGGAGGACACGTGGAGATAACGCAGGCTGAAGAATGACAGTGTTATCAGAGTTTGAAGACATGCACAGAAATACACAATATGAATGAAAAGAAAGGGCAAGGGTCAGAGAAGAGCTTAGCAAGTCATGGGGTCTCACGGACCTCACAAAGACTGTAAAACTGTTACTATACATGACCGTGAGTGTCAGTGGAATGCAAATGTAGGCTAAATCTAGTATCAAATATAGCATGAGAGACAACTGCTTGTTACTGTAGCATCAGTGTGGAGTCAAAAAGTATCAGTAACAGTAACAAGTAACAGTATCTTCTTATTTTATTTTTCATTAGAACACAGAACAACAAAAACTAAGCAGCAATATAAAAATAAAAGAAGTGAGAATAAAACTAAAAAAAAAAAGAGCGGGCTGTAGCAGGAAGAACACAAGTTAGAAGAGTAAAAGTTAGTGACATCAAAGAGAGAAAAAAAAAAGTATATGTATATAAAAGAGTTACTGCATATCAAGTTCACAATAGTTGTCAAATTGTCTCCGTTGTCTTTTAAATTTGTCTATTTTTTATTGAATCCTGAGTTCTTTTTTCACTTTGTTGTGATATTTATAGAATATTTGTCCGATCCTTAATCGCCTCAAGGCTTTTCATTCAGGATTGAGTTTGAAATTTTAGTATCAAATCAACACTTTTGATGTTCCACAAACAGAAGTTTCTGGAACTGTGTGGACTCAGGGTGAACCGTACGTTCTCCCTGAGTCCGGGAACTGTTTCCACTGTCGCTCCAGGTTCCACATCAACCCGATGTCAGCCAGCTACTTCTGAGCACCTTTCTTTCTCCGTGATTGGTTCTCTCCCACTTCCGACTAGGGATGTCAAGATTATTAGGTTAATCAATAATCATGATTATTTTGGTCACAATATAATCGTAAGAACCCAAAAATAATAAACGTGACAATTTTAGAAGCTAAATTAAGTATTTTTTCGTTCAATCTATCGACCCAAAAATAGATCTAAACGTGAATAACTGTTTTATCTGGCTGTTTTGGTCAAATGTAACTTTATTTTGTCTTTCAAAAAGTTACATTTCATAAAGCCGGCCCCCCAAACTTGAGGAACAGTAACATGTCAGACCACGGGAACGAAAGAAAATGCAAGATTTCACTGTTGTTTGGTCACAGTCTCAGTAATGGTGAATCATCGCTAAATCGTGGACGTTTTTCCTCACAATAATCGTAACACTAACATTTGATATCGTGACATCCTTTCTTCCGATACACGCTTCTCTTATGCTACTAGTACTATCGTTATTTCATATTTCGATTAGCATTTCGATAAGATGGGAAAGCAGACAATTCAAAATAATGCAAAATTGTCACTTCAATTTCACACACGCCGCTTAATCCTTTCACTTCATAACTTTGCTCGTAACAAGTTTATTAGACTTTAATGTCCAGTGGTGTCGCCAATAAAAATGTTTCCACACGTTTTAATAAAGTCAGGGTGTTGGTTATGGTCGCCGCGGAGACGAGCTAAGTTCATTAATGTTGCGAGTAGAATCCCGTGAGCGCTCAGTATCATTAAACCAAAGCACTCAGCTGAAAGTGGGTCTCGGGGGCCGGCGCCGGTCTTTAATGAACACCGACAGAGCATTTACACAGCGCCGAGGACAGCGCGGGATTATGGGTAATGCCGGACACAATCAAACTAAGAGCAGTTTCGACGTTGCGCCTGCTACCTGTGCCGCGCAAACGCTCCCGATCCGCTCTCAACCTCACCGTTTCCTCTTTGCCACTCGGACGATATCGCTAACAACCCGGCGGCGTCTCTTCTGCGTTGCCAGCTCTGTTTCCCCCGCGGAATTGCCCGGCTTTTTAAAGAGCTGCGGCGGGAGAAAAAATATCGTCCACACGTCGGGGCCAGAGCTGTATTACATGTAAAATGAGCTAATTTTACTCATGAACGTCTGGAATTTCGGTTGCAAATCTTCATATCCAAAGACGTCAGCGCTCTGCGGAGCTTCTGTTTGTGCGCTAGAGCGGAGGGGGTCGGTCGGTGTCATCGGGGGAGTGCCACTGCATACGATGGAACAGCCGCATTGTTTGTTTCAGGCGCTGTTGTGCAGGTTTGATCTAAATCAAGGAAGCAGTACTTACAGAATACGATAGGACAATACTGACGTGGTGATGTAGCTGTTTTTGTTATTTTTGTTGTTTATTTAAAAAAAAAAACCCACAGAAAATAATCACAAATTCAACATTTTTCATTAAATTTAAGCGGCCTGATCGAGAGACTGATGATTGAACAACAAATTCAAATGTTTTTCATACAGCTTTCAATTTCAGTCGCTGAGAAAACTGAACTCTTACGCAATATTCTGTCTTTATTTCAACCAGCTACACATTCCTGTCAGATCTAGTGACACAAACAGGTCACTAGTTCCCCTTAAGCGGCGACATAATTAAAATGTTCTCTTTGGATCTTGGTCTCCGCGTGTGGGGGTCCCTCGTGGCCAAAAACCCTGACGTTTGAGTGCAGTCATTACAGGAGTGACAGAGAAGAGGAGGTCCCAGTGCCCCCACCTTATTCTCCTAATAACTCTGATCAAGTCGTGTTCAGTTCTCATTAAAGACCTTCCGAGCCATAATTGAAAAATGGCAGTTTTCATGTAGCGATTAATGTAGCTTTAAACGCCCAATCACAGCTCAGCCTGACGATAATTATGGAAGCTTGTCGTAAACACTATCGTCACGGTGACATTTAGGACCAAATCCAAGCCAAAGATACTGCACAAGTAGAAGTATTAGAGTAGAAATGAGTAGTTCAAGCTCTTTTATGTAACTTTTTTAGCCCCGAAATAGACTTAAATAAAAGCATGTCATTTTGTTTGTTTTTGTTGCACTGAAAAACGCAGAAAAAGCACAAACCTCCACAAACCTGACTTGTATTTGGCCTGAAGGAGCCGCCTCCTACTTGTTTCCATGGAAATTTTGTTCTTCTGGCTTTAATATTCCACTTCCAAAGTATGGCATGAAACTTATTATTATTATTATTATTATTATTATTATTATTAATCTGCATGGAGCATGGTTTTAACTTTCTACTTCCATGGAATCAAGAGTTGCCACCTCCAGTAAATTACACACTTTAATCGGCTTCAATCTGCCGCTGCACGGTTTTGTTTGAACAACAGCAAACAGATCTGCGAAATAGTCAAAATACAGGCTAACACCAACTCCACCGGAGCGAGGTGCATTTGATTTTTGATATTTTTTTGGGGGACTCTCAAGAAGACATTTACATTGCATTATTCATTCACTTCGTTCTTGGCAGCTGACCGGCAGAACCTCATGCTGCTGCTTTTCTCTTCACCAGGTGGTCGTTGTAACTGAGAAATAGTTCTCAGGCAATAGCGAAACCAGAAATAAAGAGGCAGTGATAAGAAAGGAGCGCAATATAAGTAAAGATCAGGAGCGGAGGGCAAAGGCCAGGGGGCAAACTGCACCGCCGACCCCTCCTCGACCACCACCGTTCCCTCACTTACACACCAACAGCAAGATTCCAGGGAAAAGACACAACAGAAGCAGTATTCAGCCCTGTCCGAAACGGTAATCGAACAGACACTGAGGCAGTTAACAGAAGGCTAGCTAAAAGAGGCAGTAAAAAGAGGCACTAACAGAGGCAGTAACAGAGGCATAACAGAGGCAGTAACAGGAGGCAGTAACAGAGCAGTAAACAGAGGCAGTAACAGAGGCAGTCAACAGAGGCAGTAACAGAAGGCCAGTAAACAGGAGCCAGTACAGAGGCAGTAAAACAGACCAGCAGTAACACTCTTTCACCCGCGGTAAATCTTCATCTGCAAATAGTTTGAAATACGAGCTTACATCTTATACTTTTGTTGACTTGTTGTTTTGTATCCTCAGTTGTCCTGGAGGTTCCATTGGACGAAGAAAAATTGAAGTCATAAACAAGTTGAATTTACATTTTTAAAATATATTACAATGTGCCTCAAAGGGGGTAGGATTAAATAATATATGCTTCCTCCTAACTCCTTTTGAACATTTTCTTTATTACAATGTTTTCCCCATAAGGATTCGGTATAATGTATAACTACTAGTGTTGCAGAATGGGGGGCAAACATTTGGAAGTTTGTGAATTGCTAATTTACCTTTTGCTCAAAATTCCAATTAAAACGTTTTATAAAGTAAATTCAGAAAACTGTTTGTTTCCTAATGTGAAATAGGTTTAGGGCATTATAAGTGCGGAAGTTAATTCAGCCTAAACACTTTGGGTCATGACTCTGCTGTGGTTGTTGTGTACATCCTTATCAAGCTGTATAAATGACCAAATAAAAAACAATACTACAACTGCTGCTACAACTGCAACAACAACAACAACAACCAACTGCTACACTTTACTACAACAACATCTACAACTACTACAACTAAAACAACACAAACAACTACTACAAATAACTACTAACAACTACTGACACCTAAAACAAACAACTAATAACAACTACAACAAAAAACAACAAACCGCTACAACATACTACAACATCTAACAACTACTACAACTAAAACAACAACAAACAACTACATACATAACTAACTTACACTACCTACACCTAAAACAACCACACGTACTACAACATACAACAAAAACAACAACAACCGCTACAACTACCTACAACAACAACAAACTGACATTCAACAACGCTAACACCAGCATTACATAATACATACAAACAAACAACACTACAACACACACACCTACAACATACGTACAACTCTCTACAAACAGTCTAAACTACTACAACTACTAGCTTACACATAAACTACTACCCGAACCCCTATACTTACAACTGCTACAAACAACTTAAAATAACTATTACTATTACTACAACAACTACTACAACTACTAACAACTACAATAATTACTACTACTATTACTACTACTACTACACTACTACTGCTAACTACTATTATACTACTACTGCCTACTACAACAACTACAACTACTATTACTACAACAACAACAACTACTACTAATACTACTACTACTACTACTACTACTACAATAATACTAACTACAACTACAACTACTACTGCTACTACTACTGCTCCTACTACTGCTCCTACTACTGCTCCTACATAATGTGGGATAGGCAGGTGGTCTCGACACAAATCAATAAAGCACAAAAGTAACACCAATGCAATAGATGTGTGTGTTTATGTCAACATTGCTTCAAGAATAAACAATGTCAGTGTGTTTTTGACTCGGGTTCTCAAAGGCCCGTGTGGTACAATGCTTTTGTTTGACGTTTATCGTTGCCAGCAGCAGATCTGCGCGTGGCTCCGCCTCCACTGCGGGCGCTTACCATTTCAAAGGCCGACTGGACAGAGGTGGAATTACTGCTGATTACATTTCTGATCCAATTAACACTTCAATAAAGCAATTACCCACCGAACCGCGCTGCCCAGGCTTCAACTGCAGCCCCACAGACTCCCACAATCCCCTGGGGCAGAGCATAAGCCACGCCCCCTTCACCCCATCTCTGAACTGATCAAAATGAGCCCACACAAACAGCCAAAACTCTGCATTCATTTAAAACAGACTGCTAACATTTAGAACTGAGCTTATTCTAATTGAATTTTGACCCTCAAGGGCTTCCACTGAAGTGATTTTTGATTAAACTTTTGATTTAATATTAATTAAGCAGTAAAAACAACACATACAAAGTCCTCTGTTCTGGCTGCTGCTCCAACCTATAATATTCTCATCTCAAATCGCACTCTCTTGATGACTTAAATAATAAATAAATCAGAATCAGAATCACTTTTATTCCTCCATTTTGGGGAATTTTGGGCTTTTCATTTCAGACATAAAAACACAATGATAGAAGTTATCAGAGAAAAGAAAATCCAACCCTAAATTTAACACAATACAATAAAATACAATAATGTTTCTAACCCCCAGTATAAGAAACAACAACAAGACAACAACAACGAACAACAACAACAACAACACACAACAACAACAACAACAACTGTGGTTCAGGACTTCCCTCTTGTCCTCCACATGTCCTTCACTCTGGTTCAGCCTGTTCAGCCTGGTTCAGCCCGGTTCAGCTTACAGCCTGGAACACACAAAAAACAGCACACTCGATAAAGAAACTAGAAGGTTACTTAACAACGAAACTAGAAGTTCTACCTGAACTTAGAAAGCCATACCTGGTCTTAGCCCTGTTTCAGCCTGTTTTCAGCCTGTTTCAGCTTGGCCTGTTTCAGCTGTTTCCAGTCTGGTTCAGCTGTTTCAGCTTGTTTCATCGTCGCTGTTTCAGCCTGTTTCAGCCTGGTTCAGCCTGTTCAGCCTGTTTCAGCCTGTTCAGCCTGGTTCAGGTCCTGTTTCAGCTTGTTTCAGTCTGTTTCAGCCTGTTTCAGCCTGTTTCAGCCTGTTCGAGCCTGGTTCAGGCCTGTTGTCAACCTGTTTCAGCCTGGTTTCAGCCTGTTCAGTCTTTTCAGCCTCTGCTCTTCAGCCTGTTTCATCCCTGTCCTTTCAGCCTGCTTATGCCTCCTCTCACCTCCAGATATGATGCATTTCTTACAGTACAATAGACTTAATAACACTGATTGCTGAAGTCCATAACATTTCAACTGTAACATTGTTTGTTATTAGTGTTTTTTCTCATTGACTTGAATCACGGACACATGGTGGACACATGTTTGTGCACCTGTATGCTGCAGGGCTATGTACATATTGAATTACTGTGAACCACACGTGTACGACTCTATGACATAAGCTCGAAATAAAGCAATCAATCAAATGAACATGTGATGGAGAGAACGGCTCACCTCTGAACTCTTCCAGCGAAACAGTTTAACCTCCAGTCTTTCACCTGAAACAGAAGCGTTTACAGTTCGACAAAAGCACATACACACTTTATGATTATGCAAGTGAAAAAACAGAATGACATTTAGATGTGCGTGTCGCTGCTATGGCCTCGTTAGAAACAATGGCACATACACAGTGACATATGTAAAAACATCTGGTAATTCTGTCTTCTACTTTCTTCAAACACATTTATTGTGCATTTTTGCCTGTAGAATCATTGGCAGAGTACCGAAATTCCGAATCAATTCATGCACAATTAAGTTTATTTTCCTTTCAAATGTGTTTTGAACTTGTCTCTGATCCAGAATTTTTTTTTTAAAAAAATGCTGGTATTGTTATCCTCCTGTTTGAGCTCATACTAAAGCAGTGTCATAAGACTACGCACTGCCTGTTGTTAGTCCTGAACTTCTCATAATGTTCAACTTCTATTTATAAAGAGCTTTTCTTTGAAGGGTAAATCGAGCCTCGTCTGAATTTAAAGTCAAAGTACTGATTTCTGCTTCACAAAAAGTGTCTTCTCAGTGAGATACAGTTTCACAACAGCAGCATCAGACTTCCCAGACATTTCCAACAGTCTTACGAGGAATTCTTGCTTTATTAAACATTATTAAACATTTCTGGAGGGTGGTCTTCTACCTGCTTGCCTCCCTGCCTGCAATGCCCCACTATATAGACGTATATATATTTTGTGTGTGTGTGCATTTATTCAATTATAGATGTTTTTATTTGTTAAAAAAAAAATGTCTTGGAAAAAGCTTTGAGCGGGTTCGCTGGTCCACAGATCTGACCGGTAACTTGGCCTTGGTCAAATAAACGCGACACATGTAAGCTTTCTGGGCAAAGCAAAAACATGGAGACAACTGCCACCAGAAAAGTTGCATGGTGCACCTTTAACAATACCATTATTCAGTCCAACCATTAGCCGGTGACGCGCTCAAACTTTGCAGAAAACCGTTCGCTATAAACTCCTCTACACCGAGTAATAATTTGTATGTATTTATGTGGATTTGTGTTGGTGTTGAGTGCCACTGCTGCGTGTGCACTAAAGCTTTACACAGATGCTGAGTCGGTCGCGTCGGTGGATAATCACCTCATAAATGCGAGCTTCATCCAGTTAGCGTCGCCAATTGCAGACGCCAACAGGGTCCGGAGAGAAGTGAACTGCCACTCTCCTCAGCCGCTCAGATATGAATCAGTTCAGACGTTTAAAAAAAAATAAAAAATAAGCATGCAGTCCCCCCCCCCCACACACACTCCATCATCCATATAATGATTGCACCCTCGCAGTATTCTTGTGCCAATTTCACCATCTTTTGAATTTAATTTTTTGATCGAGTCGTTGTTTGAACTTGGAACGCCCATTGAAAGCTCACACGTTCAGAAGCACAGCGCTAGGCAATTAGGCAAGACGTTCCGCGCAATAAATGAAGAAAGTTGACCGCAAAACAAAATGTGAGTTTGGGATAGTCGTGGAGATTCATTTATAGCTTAAAATATCCAGTAACACTTTACAACAACCTTAATTAGCCCTGCAAAAGCATGACAAAACACTCTCACGTGAACAAATATGTATTGCAAATGGTTCAGGCTTCCTTAAGGGCGTGTTAATTAAGTAACCTATTTCAGAAATCCGCACAGGGGCCTTTATAATGATTGTATTGTTGCAGTTTAACACAATGAACAACGCCGCAGCCATTTACATGTTGCACCGTTTGACCGCTTTGCCCACACAGCGCGTGTTGCAGAAGTCCACCTCAATGTTGCCCACGAAACGGCATTTTTCATTTTACAGACGAACCCAGTCGAATTGGCAACAAAGCAGGCCTCAACGGCAACTGCTTGTGGTTCTGGCAAAAACAGGAAATAATCAATGTTTCCTCGAATTACAGAGGTTTCGGAGAGTTGTAATGGATCCCAGGTGCAACAGCGTTCGCGGGGTGAAATGGAACAAAGCGCCACAGGAGCGCTACCAGAAGTGCCGTAATTAATCGCCCAAGACATCGTTTTAATGTATCTTTCCATATCCAACTGTACCATGTCGGCGCAGTGAGTTGCCAGAGAGATTTCAGTGAATGTTGACAAAAAAATCCTGATGATTTCCCGGAGATTTGAATGGCCTGTGTCTAATTCTTCTCACATGTCAATTATCGCAATTAAATCTGGAGAAGTTTACAAGCGGCTGACTCAGGCTTTTCTTGGACGGCACTTTCAAATCTTAAATGTTTGTTTTTGACTAGACTTTTGCACTCTCTAAAACCAAAACAGGAGTGAAATGAACGAACAATGCAATATAAAAAGCCCTATTGCATTTAATGAACTTGAAAATGCAGAAAGGGGGAAAGGTTTTACTGTAACTTCCCCTTCTTCTGCAGGTGAGCGTTTGAACTCTTCGCCGAGGTTGATGTTGAAGCGAGCCACAGCCGACAGATGTGACAGTCTCAGTGCAGATTTCACAGAGGAAAATCAAATCTTAGAGGAGCCGAATGTGCTGAAGGTAAAAGAAAAGCACACACGCGGCAAAACCTCCTCTTTACGGCTCAAAGCTCATCCAAACTTTCATCACTGGCTCCTCTGTCACACTGTTTACTCACAATAACAATCACATTATTTTTCTTTTCTTTTTTTTTCCATTAGTGCCCGGTATTTTTGTGAATCTTTTTGTGAAAGTTTATATCGCATACAGGGAAAGTGAGGATGAGTTTGTGGATACTTCAAGACCCGGGCAAACTTTTCACACCGATATTATGCCTGGGCTTTCACTTTCAGATCTAAATCCTAATCATCAGGTTTAAATGTGAGCTAAATATGGTCTAAACGGAGACTAAACCATGGACGAGATACTTCCAAACAATGACTAAATGATTAAAGCGAGGATGAAAAAAAATGTATAGATTTGTCTCTAAAAAAAACGAATTCCCAAAAATGCACCACAGTTTGAGAATGCAGGGGGCAGTATAGTGCAATTATTTACACGAATATTGAATTAAATATTAAAATTAAAATGAAAGTTAACAGTTTTCATACAGCCCAAACTGTTTGTTCCCATTAGATACAACACTGCACAGCCATGACTGTACTACCAGCATCGTTCATCACTCTTTTTTTTATAACCTACTACTACTACTACGACTACTACTACTACTACTACAGTTACTTCCACTAAGAAGAGTCTTGCCCAGAAAGTAACAAAGCGGGAAAAAAGCCGTGCCTCAGTGTCGACTCCAGCGTGCCCCTCTTACCTCAGTGCAGGTGCGAGCTTCTGTTTGGATTCAAATTCAGACAACTTTATTAACCCCGCCAGGCCGGGGGCAATTAGTTCCAGCAGTTGAAGAGCACACAGGGAGCCGCCAAACATACTAAACGCATACAACACACTATGGGGCAATGCTGAACAAAGAGGGGCTCTGAGGTCGGTTAAAGCAACTCATAAAAAAAGACATGGCATCAACATTATCACTTAAAGTTTAAATTAAAATTTAAATCCATACAGGAGGAGGAGAGCGACCCGGTCTAGACCCGGCATGACCTGGTACTCAACGTTAGCATCAAACTACTACAACTACCACTACATCAGTTACTTCTACTGCTAATACAGTCATCAAGGCAATTTACCCTGCAGTAAAAAGCTTGTGAAAGGATGAAACTATTATTTCTTCAATCAAAAATGAGCTGAATTCTTAATTTGTCAGATTTGCCCACATTCCTTTACTACTACTACTACTACTACTACTACTACTACTACTAACAACAACACATCCTGTTAATTTAACATACAATACATTTTTTCCAAAAGTAGCCCTCTGGATTTCACCTTTTCATCCAAATAACTATTATTTCTTGAATCAAATTGAACTGAATGACATTTTCCTAAGAATATACTACTTCTAGCACAACTAATGTCACTTACTGCAAATATAAATGCTGCAGTGACCGGTGTTATTCTCACTGCAATCTTCCTACTGTCACCGCTTCCCACTGCGGTTCGATTGCAAAGCCAGTGTGTGGTTAGCTCTCCCATCGCTCTGCACCTGTTTGCACTTCCAGGTCACAGGTCGTCCCAGGCTAAGTACTGTTTCCGAGCGATTGTCGCAGACTTGGCCCTGAACACTGGCGCCACGTGCGAACAGATGGTCCACAGCTGCTCGGGACGGCTCACCGCGGGACAGGCCTGGCTCACACCGGCGGCAGGTAGCACCCGTTCACCGCACTCATCCATTTTTAACCAGTCACACGGCTTAATGAATAAGGCCAGATGCACGACAAGCTACGGGCACGTCCTTTGTGTTCATCATTCACAAACAATAATTAAATCCAATGTGTAAATTATGCATCTTGTCATTTGTGGCGCAAAAGTAAAGTCTAAACCCTCAATATTTAACGGCAACTTCACGGCGACTTGAATGGGAATCAAACCGGCCACCTTCATAACGGCATTCTCAATTATCGGTCGTACGGAATGTCTGGTATAGTGTAATATTTAGAACCAAGCTTGATGGGATTAGCATCTCATTATATTTCAAAAAGGTTAAATAAATAATGAGCAAATCTCCCGCTTCAGATTAAAATGGAACTGTCGTAATTTATTTGTCTTTGATGTACATTTTCACACAGTGATCCGTGGTTTTTGAATGTTTGCTCAATTACTATCTGAAGTCATGTCATATTTTTCCAATCTATCAGATGAGCTTTACAATCTGCCACAATATTTCATATAAATAACTTTCTACACTTATTGAAATGCATAAACCCATTTTCCTTCTTGCTATTTACATGATGTATAACTTTATTCTTTGCTTGTCGCCATGGTCTTGCAGATTTGTAATTGCAGTTGTTTTTACAGCTCAAAATTAAGTGTAAAACATGCATTCTGTAAGTGGACTGGACCTGTTACTTGGCCTGTGTTTAATGAGATGCTGTGGAACATTCCAGGCAAGGCAAAATAGCCATAGAGAAGCCTACTTCGACTGATTTCGTCAGCCAGCTCAGTTATCTTTCTCAATATTTTTTTGTTGAATTAGATATGCACAAGTTATGAATAATATTACAAACAGCAATGCATAAACTCAAAACCAAAGCTTGAAGGACACGTATACATGTACATTTACTTGGAACCATGTTGTATTGTTGTCCCCCTCATCAAAACATTCCTGGAGTTATATTTAGTTTCATTAATCATGTTTACGGGGTCATCTTCTATGAGTGCTCACAAAAGATTCTGTTGGAATTTTCCCAGTATTGTTGCGTCAGGTAAATATCTGGAGTTCTCCTGGTCAGTCCATCACCGGAATTATGTTCACAACGAGGGCAAGGCAAGTTTATTTGTAGAGCACAATTCACACACAAGGCAATTCAAAGTGCTTCAGACAACAGGAAAAAAAAACCATTAAAATCACAAAGACATGATAGAAATGACAAAGCAATTTAACACATAAATGAGTGCAAAGAAAAGCATTTCAGTCATATGCACAGCTAAACAAAACCATTTTTAGTTTAGATTTGAACATTGCCAGAGTAGCGGCCTGTCTCACATCCTCAGGAAGACTGTTCCAGAGTTTAGCTGCATAAAACTGAAACGCAGATTCCCCATGTTTAGTCCTGACTCACTCTGGCACCAGCAGGAGGCCGGTGGTCCTCAGAGTCTGAGATGGTTCATATGGCACTAACATGTCCAAGATGTACTTTGGTGCTAGGCCATGGAGAGACTTGTATACAAGCAGAGCTGCTTTAAAGTCTATTCTCTGAGCCACAGGGAGCCAGTGCAGAGACCTGAGCACAGGACTAATGTGATCGTACTTCCTGGTTCTGGTCAGGACCCGAGCAGCAGCGTTCTGGATGTACTGCAGCTGTTTTACAGCTCGTTTGGAGAGGCCAGTGGCAGGTTGGCAGCAGGCTTAGATGGTAAAAAGCTTCTGATGTTATTGATGTAACGTGTCCATTGAGTCCATTATTACCCCCAGATTTCTAACTTGATTTGTAGGTTTTAGAGCGAGACTCTGGAGGTGACTGTTAACACTTTCTCTTTGTTTCTGTGGGCCAAAGACACTCATTTCAGTCCTGTCTAAGTTCAGCTGGAGCAAGTTGTTTTGCATCCACACACTGATCTGTTGGATGCAGTGACAGAGTGAATCCACTGGTCCATATTCACCTGCCGTCAGTGAAGCTTAGATCTGAGTGTCGTCTGCATAATTGTGATAGGACACATTTTCGCTGCGTATCAACTGACCTAACGGCAGCATGTAGAGGTTGAACAGAAGGGGTCCCAGGATTGACCCTTGGGGCACACCACAGGTCAGGGGCATGTGGTCTGAGCACCTGTTACCATTTTCAACTAAGTACATCCTGTCTTAACCAATTTAGGGCAGTGCCAGTGATGCCCACCCAGTCCTTTATTCTCTGTAAGAGGATCCCATGATCGACGGTGTCAAAAGCAGCACTCAGATCTAACAGAATTAAGACTGAATTAATTCTAAGACAGAATTAACAAACGCATGGCTCTATAAGCATATCAGTCACACTGCCAAAGAGCTTAATTTTTATATTTATTTTTTGTTCATTGCCATTAGCATCGGACATTATATAACAGTACATACATAATTACATGAATACATAATAATAAATTATAGATAATTGTCCGGGATTGGTCCGTTTTACTGGGGCACTGCGTATAAATGCCTGATTAGAAACCAAGATCGTTTTCCAAATAAAGACATTATTTTAAGTTGTTTAAGTCGTTGAATGGGAAATGCTAATCCTAAAGTGAACAAAAAGCCAGTTAAAGCCACAAGAATGAAACCTACATCATTTGTCAAAAGTGAATGGCTCTCGCTGCCGGTTGTATGAAAGCCTGTGTATATGGCAGCTTGAGGAGTGAGGTGTTTGGAGACACTGTTCTCCAGCTGTATGGTGTTGAGCAGTGCAGATACTTTTTGTGTGGCGTGGTAATAATAAAGTGTTTCTGAGCTGTCAGCAGTTCTCACTCTGTAGGTGTCAGCTCCTGTAGAAATAATGACACAACGGCTACTGCCACGTTAATATTAATTGTCGCTAAACCTCAGGGGTCAAATCAGAGTTCAAAGGTCACACTATACTGGAACCCATTTACTAAACTTTATCTGTCTGGAGCCTAAACTGCCTGCCTATACAAAATTCAAATGTCAACAGAAAAGTTATTTAAACATATGCTACTGGTGCAACAATTTTAGGTTTTTGTTCATTCTTAAAATGTTTCTTCAGCTAATTTGGCAGGGTTTATGTGGAGCAGTGTTTTATTGAGATTTTGCTTCCCAGTTGGACAGGGTCTATATCCAACTTAGAACAGAATACATTTATAGAGTTGGAAATGTTTCTTTTTAACCACCACATTTCTCACTAATTGTATTTATGATAATTACTTCCAAATTGTTGCATTGTGTAATCCAAACATGAACTAACCTGGAATTGTACCGTAAATATAATAAATATTGTGGCTCATCTCATACAATACAACTTCACACCAAAACAAATTATAATTGGAAAAGTCCATTTGCAAAAATCACTTTTTGGTACGACTTGGCCTAATGGTTCTTCTAGCAGTGGCATGCGGTCAGGACAATCAAAGCAAGTAGTGACTGACCAATAAAATCTTAAATTACTATCCAAATAAGCCTGTTTTCCACTCACTTCTGCTGCTGAAGCTTGGCTGGAAGTCACAATGTCTTTAAATGGCCCCTACAGGTCTCTGAGCAGTACTGCAGGCCAGGAACCTCGGTTGTTCATCTCCAGCGCTGCACATTCGCTCACCTTGAACAGAGGCCCTTTCATGTTCCATTCTCTAACATGAGCTTCTGCAACCGGAGCTTCTTGTGTGGGAATCTTGGATGTTTGTGTCTAACTGAGCGTGTGCAGAGGAGAAGTAAAGCAACAGCATCGCCAAGTTTCAACAAGTGACTTAAAAACTATCTTTTAAAGACAAGTCTTTGTTTGTAGCTTAGTCTTTGTTCACATTACATTTAACAACAAAGAAACACAGTTCATGTAATGACTTAAGCAGTGAAGTAAGACTAATAAGTCCATTCAGCACCTATATCATGGCAGTTTCGCTCAATGAGATAAGCATCCGCCAACCGCCGCAGACCCGAGATCCGAGACCAGTCTTTTTTTAACTTTTCCCATCCATAAAAGTCACTGCACACTAACTTCTTGCTCCTTGATTTGGTGCCAGGCAACACCATTGTTTCTTGAGGTATTGCCAGATGTGCCATGGAAAAAATTCCAATTTCAATTTGCAGTGGTGCAAACCTATGAACCAGAAAAATAAACACAACAATCACTGCCAAATCCATACACAGTGACAGGGTGAGTACGTGCACCACATTATTCAGAATTGTATGATTTGATATTAATTCAGTGGCTGGTGTGCCAAAGAATAATTTCATCCAAAAAGCATGCTGTGACTCAGCCTGTAACCTTTATTTTATTTTGTAGTTAAACCCCCCCTTGAACACGTTGGCCTGGATATATACACTGCCTGTTCAAAAAAAAGGAAAGTCGCCACATAAAAAAGGGTCACAGGTGCTAAATATTGGTAGGACCGCCTTCTAGCTTTGATTACAGCACACATTCGCTGTGGCACAGTTTCAATAAGCTTCTGCAATATTAACAGATTTATTTCCATCCAGTGTGTCATCATTCCTCACTCAGATCTTGTAATGATGATGTGAGAGAGTGACCGCCGCACAAAGCCTTCTCCAGCTCGTCCCAGACACTCTCACTGGGGTTCAGATCAGGAGTAGATTAGTTTCTGCTTCTCAGACATCTTTTCCATGACCACGGGATTCGTCTTTCGTTTCAGAACTGAGAGACCACTCGCTGCATCAGTTGAGTCTAAATACCGTGTTGCAGCTGAAAGATCGTCACCTGCAGTTACCCAGTAGGAGGAGGACCTACTGCATTTGCACAGTGGAATCCAAGAGGCGACTTTCCTTTTGCAAAGGCAGTGTAAATGATTATAGAAAAACGATATAGTTGCGGTTGCTGTGGCGATATCTTGAAACGGCGGCTCAGCTAAACTCTGGAAGAAAATCCTTTATTACTGGATTGTCGACTCTGCTGGAGGCTGCACCGCTTGGCTGAGTGCGAGTCTCATTTAAAAAATAGCCCTGCGCTGATGCTATAATGAAAGGTAATTGGTTAAAGGGGGGCAAAGGGAGGGGGTAAGAGCTTTGTGTGTTTGTAATAAGTCAATGCAAAATAATAGGACTTTTTCGCATATTAAGGCCCCTATAGGCAGCGACTGTTATAATGATGAATACAAATGTGCTTGGGGTCAGGGACAGTGGACACGGAGGCACACCTCCTGTCATTACGAGATAACAGAGCATTGTGTTTGGACATAATTACAAAGAAAAGAATGGTTAATGAGTTTGGAGGAGCCCCACGGAGCTGTAAATGTCTGTTTGTGCCAATTATAATGCACGTTCATTTGTATTAGCTTTGCATCTCGTTCAGGTTATAGGTTCGGCATTAGAATAGTTCTACGGGTTCAGTTTTATACTTGACATTTTTACTGCCATTTTTAAGAGATTCAAAGTCTTGTATATTTTACAAAAGTCTTGAAAAACACAAATAATCACAATTTGGTTCTAAATAGTCAAAGTCACTCCAAATCCAGTGGTGGAAGTACATTTTTTAGGTATTTGTATTTCACTTAAGTAGTTTTTGCTTTTTACTTTTTCATAACTTTTTTTAAATGGACTGAAAAGTAGAAAGTACTTTTGGTATATATGTTTTAAGGATATTTATGATGACATCCTGGCTGAAGGAAAATCTCCATAATTCTTTATCAAGATCATTACATTTGACTCTTAAATAAGTTTAAAAATCTCTACTTTTACTCTTACTGTTACTTTTTACTCTGAAACAGGCCATGCTTTTACTGAAGTGAAAAAATGGAGCACTGAATGAATCCCCTCTTTCTGACTAAGACCATATCTACTTTCTAAATAAAATGCTGGATTTGTGACTCTTGAAGAGATGAGTCACTGCTCAATGACTGTTCTGGCATAAGCTCGTTTTTAAAATGACCTTCCCCACTTTATGTTTAACAATTGCTTTCCGCCGCTTCACAATAGACTCTAACCAACGTAGGTTTCGTGAAAGTTCTTGCTGTTGAGTGGTGCGTGGTCCTGAACTGACCCAGGAGGCGACCCCGCACTTACCTGTGAAGTCTTTGAAAGCTTTCTTCCAGGTCACGGTGAAAATCTTCGACTTCAACTGTCTGCCCTGTGTCGGGGGTTGTGTGTTTGAGCGAGGAGTCCATCTGCTGCCGTCACAAAGACTCACAATCAACTTCAGACTGAACAGCGTTTCGGAGGCTTTCACCGGCCAAAGCTCCCGTGCTCAGAGAAGTAAAGTGCTTTTGTGTTTTTCACCTTATGTTTCAAGATGGCAAGTGCGTTTTCGATGTAGCCGCTTCAATCCTCAACCCTCATGGCACACACTGGCCACTACAGTCGCAGTAAAAACGCGAACGGGAACTGAGCAACTGCTCGGTGATGACCCCCGATGATACAGAGAGCAGAACTTTTGGTGCAAAGCAGAAAGTGTAGCGTTTTGTTCCATTTGGCTTCGGGTGGCTGCTGTGATTGGAGAGAACAACCATTTGGGAGCCAACTTTTAAAGCCAGGTTACATTCAAATATTCCAATGGACGAAAGTTGAATACAGCACAATTACCCTAACTTATTTTATGAAACAAAACAATGGTGGAGAGAGCCATATGAGCGACATATATGAGCCCAGTGTGTTGTTAGTTGCACATCAAAACCAGTGTGATTTGATTGGACTGTGAAACCTTCGTGGAGCTACTTCATGGAGTGGATAGAAACGCAGGTATTTCCAAAGCTATAGGTCGGATTCCCCTGCAGTCGAGTGTGGCAGTCTGAGCCGTTTTAAAATAGACAGTAGCAGTTTATGGGAGTCGAGTGTAGGAAGCAGAGCGTGCAGACTACGGGAGAGGAGCTGCAGTGACTCAGGCCCGGGCTCAGATCAAACCGCATCATTTATCACCAAACCCACTCCATTTTTCTCTCTCTCTCTCACTTACTCACACTCACACACACACACACACACACACACTCACTCACACACACATACACTCACACACGCACATTGCTGTTTCACATTCACTTGTGAGTAGCCAGAAGCGCACCACAACGCGTCGCCGAGAAGAACTTTGGCACCACGCGCTACACACAGCAGGGAGTCAATTCTATGCTCTTCTAAACATTAATGAAGGTTTTGAATTGGATTTTTAAAACGACATCGTATAGCAAGTGTTTTTCTGTTTGTCTAGGGGAAATTGCACAAGATTGATATGACCTTCAGTTGACATTTTACATGAAGAAATATCTGAAACTATAGCAGTAATTCTGCGGGTTCCTGTTCCTTCTACTCCTCCCAAAGATGCTTTAGGAGATATTTAAGCATATTCATACGAGCCCCATGGAGCCATGTGATATGAACGGGATAAGCCACACCCCTTTTGCGCTGGTTTGGAAATCTAACCGCTCGTTTTCAGCCGCCACCGACAGCTTTTACAAAGGTTGGACTGTTAAGGGATTCCTCTCTATTTTCACAACATGAACACTTTTATTTGTAATGTTTTAATCCTCAATGTGCGTCAAACGTGAGCTTTGTCATACATCCTATTCCGCCCACTTTTGCCAGTTTTTTGCCACAGATTTGCACCTGCGCTGTTGTTTTGGCATTTAACGGGTGAGCGAAAACTCGAGGGAAATGTCTCGCCACTAAAATATGATATAAAGTAGAATGGTTTGTGTAAAATGTTCAATGTTCACGTGCAACAACAAGTCATCACAGCACTCGCTCGGACGGCGTGAAGACGGCGTTGTGGTCTGTATTGAACCTATTTTATGTTGAGATTTCCAGCTCCGTGCAAAATGACACAAGCAGAAGCAGAATTAATGGCGGCGACTGTGGAAGACGTATGCCTCGTGCGCCAACGCCATCTTTGACTCATCTTCCAGGTCTTACTTGTAGGATTAACTCGGCCTCTGGAACTAACTTCGAGGTGTTTGTAAGTAATTGTGTTCAGAAAATGTTATTGTCAAGTCTGCAAAGTATCTGCATTAACATAAAAAAGCAAAAAAAGCAACAAAAATTGACTAATAACGACAAATGTAAATATTTTGGCATTGTATTTATGTAGTATTTTACCTTGGTTTTGTAAATGTAGTAGTGGTACTGGAGCATACACTCTCCTTTTCTCCATTTTGTCATACAACAATGTTAAGGCCAAATATTTCCCCTGATGTTTTTGTCTAAACTAAAGCGTGTCTTGTTTTTGGGTGAACACATAATAAATGTTTGGCTTATGCGAAAAGCAAGTATTGTGTTTTTTTAACCGCAGCCGTTTTCCGTTTTAGATTCTGTTGTCGCGCAGAGGGTGTTTCATAAATTATGCATGTGGTGTCTACACTGCACGAAACACCAGGATAATGTGACAATAAATGGTAAGAGTCCAAAATAAAAGAAACTGAATATGCTTTTTTGTGCAGAGAATGTGTATGAAACAGATATACTGCTCCTCTGACCGAACCACGAGCCAAAACATTATGACCACTGACAGGTAAAGGGAATAACACAGATCTGTTCCTTGTTTTCTTGTATATTAAACATTTCCCCCTGAGAGTATAATCAGTGTTGGGAAGAAGACTTTGAAAAGGCATTTAGTTGTGAATATTGTGAGGTATTTTGTTACATAGTCTAATTTCGAACTTGATTTACATTCTAAGGAATCGGCTTATTGAATACCGATTTCAATACCACACTGAAAATGAAACATGCTAATTTTTTAGACAATAAACTTTAATTTTCAACAATAAATAATAGTACTTTCTTTGTTACCATGAGCTATTAGACTAGTGCTGATAAACTGTTCTGGACAGGTCATATTTCGTCATGTTTATGTGATTGACATTTTTTTAATCAATATTTTCTCAAATTAGTATCTAGTTTTCAGACAAGCATCGATTAGTATCTGACTTTTGATCCTTCAGTATTTAACTTTGAATACTTAAGTGGTTTGATTGGGACTTTCAGTTTCATTCACGAGTGTCTGGCTGCAGACCTTAATCCAGAGTCCCCCCACCCCGCAGATCTTAACCAGGAGGAACCGTCACCGACAGGTCTGGGAGAACACACAAAGTAACATACTTCACATGTTTTTTATATATATATATATATATATATATATATATATATATATATATATATATATATATATATATATATATATATATATATATATATATATATATATATATATATATATATATATCTCCGTGATTTTTTAGTGTGAGTGTGTTTTTTTCACATAACATGATGATTTATTTAAAAAAATGAAAATTAAATAATGCTTTAGTTGTGGTGTAAGAGGCTAGTAAATAATATTTATGTTTAAACACAATCAGAAAACATTCAAACTGAATGAAAGATTGGCAGATTATAAAAATATTGATAAAAACTAACCAATCTTCTGATCCACAAAATTTTATCCACAAATGTTGAGCCATCTCTTTATTTGTTTGGTTTTGGCTCCACAAATCTAATCATATGATATGGAAACCTTTGTCACAAAATATAGAAGGAAAAACTCGCACTCAGTTACTTCCAACACTGAGTTTATTGCAAAGCGGCACTTTGTGACAAATTAGATAACTGCACGGCATCTGCATCTGATTATAAATCAGTGTGTGGATTGTAAACCCAAGAGAACGAGTCCGTAAACGTCTCCATATTTTCAGTGTGAGAGCAGGTGGGCTGTGTGTGTGTGTGTGTGTGTGTGTGTGTGTGAGACCAAGCTTTTGCACGCACACAAAAAAGTAACACAACTGATGTCATAAAAAGGTTCCTGACAAATCAAATGATCAATGTGAGGAACACTTGTGCAGCGCTCACCAATTAAGACTATTATAAAACTATTCTAGGTCCAATTTGGTTATGATATTTTCTTTCAGTATCAATACTTCAAATGACGATCTAGTTGCAATACCAGGTTTAGAATCGATTGGTATCAGGGCATCCTTTGTTTTGACCATTGCTTTTGCTTTTTTTTGTTTTGTTAGCATACAACTCTACAGGGACAGTAAATCATAATGATCTCCAGCATCTCCCCAACATCTCAGCATTATTATACGAGTTCTCCAATCGTCCCGCACTTCTCCCTTCCACTTTTCATGTGCAGCAGTTTCTGGGCTCAAGGCGGATTTGACTGTGAAATGCAGCGAATAATTGAAGGTCAGGCGGGAAACATGAGGTGAGGCGGCCCCATCTTTTCATGTATTTCATCAAACAGAGAATATAGGAGTGAAGTGGGTCCATGTATGAAGAGCAGAGCCGTGTGCAAATGTTGGAATGTGACGGAGGTGTGGCTTCACTCGTGGTTTGTTCTTCTGAAATAAGAACTTTATTCCTTTGCTTGATGACGGAGTGCGCTGCATGTGATGAAACATAAAATACTTTACATATACACATTGGGGGGGGGGGGGGGGGGGGGAATACAAAATGTACAAATTTACATCAACGAAAAGTCAAATACTACACTTAGTTTTGCACCGTCTCAGTTTGGTCTGGACCTGCCGCTGGGCGTGTGAACTTACACAAAACTGAAGGTGAAGTGATACAAACTCACAGTTGTTAATGTAAATGCATAATAGATTTTCTGTCAGTAAAGTGTGTCTTAATAGCATTTCCACATACTTTTATGATGCCCCCAAGTCTAATGGTTCCTCCTAAACTCAAAAAATGTGACTGTTTGCTTCTTGTATTATCATAAACATATGAATCAGCAGAACGTTTCAAATGGAACCGTTTAAAGATTAAATACACTAAGAGTTTACTTTAAAATGTAATAAATAAACACTGGCGGTGGTTACATACATCCAAAATCGGATCATTACGCGATTTTGTAGTTTTAAGAGTATTTAAAATGACATGTGATACGAATAATCTCTTCATCGTGGTGCCTCTGATCAGATTTTACAGCTTGGAAATACACAATATGCTACTCACCACAAGCCCCTTGGTACAGATCAGCCTCGATTTGAAAAGGACTTCGCCTTAGAGCAAAACTGAATTAACTCTAATGAATATAAATGTTCATATCCTTCGGACACAGAAATTGCCACGTTCTATCTTTTATCCCAAATCCACAAAACCTTACACAACCCACTTGGGAGGCCCATAATAAGTGGAATTGAGACTATAACCAAAGCGGCATCACAATTTATAGAGTTTCATCATACCACTTTCCCAATCCCTGCTTCAGGACACCAACCAAATACTAAAGAAACCTGGAGATCTTACTACTTTGTATTGCTACCATAGATGTAGAGTCTCTGTACACGTCTTGGAGTGACGTTTGATGAGGATATGTCCCTGGAACATCATTCAAAACAACTCATTAAGAACAGTTTTTTTCCAGTTGCACAACGCCAAAAGCTTAGATCTATGGTATCTAAAAGAGAACTTGAGCTGATTATCCATGCTTTCATCCTCGAGGTTAGGCTTTTGCAACAGCCTCTTCACCTGCCTCAACAAGAAAGAGTTAGCTCGTCTGCAGTGTGTCCAAAATTCAGCCGCAAAGGCTCTTGACTCGTAGTAACAGCCCATATCACACCTGTTCTAAAAAATCTTCACTGGCTCTCTGTTTTGTATCGGGTCCACTTCAAAATCTTGGTTTTGACCTTCTGGGTGCTGTATGGGCAAGCATCTGTCTTTAAAACTGACTGACCAGATCAAACCCTAAAGCTCGTCCAGGAGCCTCAGGTCCTCTGGGCAGAAGTTGCTGATGGTCCCTCAAACTTGTTTTAAAACTTGAGGGGATCGGTCTTTTTTTTTCGATTTAGGAATGATCTCCCTCTCTTCCTGCATTCTTTGGACTCTGAGGATGTCTTTAAAAAGCATCTAAAGATTGTTGTATTTTTATTGTATTTGAATTGTATTTATTACTACTGTGTGAAGCACTTTGTGTTGTTGAAAAGCGCTGTACAAATAAAGTTTACTTACTTACTTTACAAACATTTATCATTGTGAAGGGCTTTCTGCTCTCCACTAACAATATTTAGAAAGAAGACAAACATTTCTCATCTCCCGACTGATTTCATTGATTCATTGATTTCGGGACAAATTAAACAAACAGCTCAAGGGCGCTGCTATGGGAGCTGCATATGCCCCAAACTACGCCGGTCCCTCCCTAGGTTTATGGGAAGAACGGTACGTGTTGAGCCCTCTAAATCCGTTTAATTGTATTCACTATTATGGCAGATGCATTGATGATTTGTTTTTCATTTTTGCAGGCTCAGAACGGCCGCTGCAAGATTTTCATAATCATCTCAACAACATCAACCCTAGCATTAAACTGAGCCCGGAATTTAGTCAGACAGCTATAATCTCCACTGTGGATTCAGAAGGTGTTTTGCACACATCCTCCACACAACCGAAATAATATACTACGGCGGACAGTTTTCACCCCAGTGGGCTTATTTCTAACATCCCTTTTGGACAATTTCAGAGACTCAGAAGAGTCTGTGATTCAGACTCCGATTTTGACACGCAATCAACGGACATGTACGTACGTTTTAAACAAAGGGGTTACAAAGGCAGAACTCTGAATCATGCACTGTTGAAAGCAAAGACGATCGAAAGGAACAAATTCTTCTCGTAAAAACTTGACCCAGGACTTTCCCTCCGGTCGGCACTTTCCATTGTAAGCTCATGCGACCACTGTTCACACATGAACAAAGCTACTGCCTTGAAGGACTCCACAGGCCAAAGAGAGTTTACTTGTCAAAATTACGCGACATGTAACACCGCTCATGTCGTGTATCGCCTGGATTGCAACCACGGACGCTTTCGTGTAGAATTTACAAAAAGGAGACTAAAGGCAGGTTTTCTGAGCGCAAATGTGCCAGTGAGGGGATTTCCAAAACTGTTGGGGGAGGGGGACACATTAGCACAGAGGGAAGCCTACTAGATTGAGACCCTCAAAGCTAAGGCACATCCTGGACATCTCTGCTTTCCAATAGTAGTTGACTGTTTCATTGTTTGATTATCTCTCATGCTGTCTATGGTAGAGGTCCGGAGCTCCGCTTAGCTAATTTCTTAAAAAAATGATGAAAGAATTGTTCTGAATGTGAATTGACTTGTAAGATTATTGTATCTATGTGGAGGTGATTCCTGTCATTTCAAACCGCTTGTCCCTACATTGCTATATTATCGCACCACACATTTATTTTTATTTATGTTTTTGAATTGTTGTGTGTCTATTTAAATCACCTGGCATCATTTGGACTCTTCTATGCCCTGAAGAAGACCCCCGCGGTCGAAACGCGTAGGCTTATTATCCCTTATCTAGTAAATTCTTAATGCTGCTGAAGTGCCTCGGATCCTTCTTTCGTTGACCTTCCAGTGCTAGCCCCACTGTGATCATGAAGAGCTCCTGACCTTACACTCGATCGACCCTCTGAAGCGCTCATCTTCCTCATCCATAGTAGGTACTCTGTAATTAGATTGTCACGTGACCGAAATCTATGGATGGAAACGGAGAGTGCGTCGCATCTCCACTTGTATTTCAATGCTGTCGTTCAGCGCTACAACCATATGTCTGCAAACTCGAACATCAACATTCCAACTGTCTATTGTCCAACCTGTGTAAAAGTGATTAACGGTGTATTTTCGTCTAATGCGGCCGCCCGTAATGAACACATAAATTACAGACCCCCCCCGCCGTTTTCACACGACATTAAAGTTGACGGTGTTATGCGGTGACCTCTGCAATGGAGAATGACAAACCAATTACACAGCAATCAGGCCGCGCCGTTAAGAAGCACGGCCTCTGCAACGCGGGGCCAACGGAGAGCGCCGCCCCCGTTCTACGGAAAGGAGGCGACGGGGTCAGAAGGGGAGAGGCCGTTGGTACGTTACGGATTTTTATTGTTGGATATTTTGTGAGCGAGAGAACTGATCGGAATCTGTCTGATAAACCTTGACTCGTTCTGGGGCAACCTGTCAAGAGCAGTGGGCGACCGCGGTGCAGTGCCTTAGGACCCTTGTAGAGCTTGCGTAACCCTTGGTCAGGAGGACTATACAATAAGCCCCAAACGCCACATACTGTATTAGTATTATGTATTGTAGCAGCTCAGACCATGCCAACTGTCCCTGTTTATTTGAAGTTCATAAAAAGCGCTGTTGCCGCTGCAGCCCCGCCTTGTTTTTGTCAGTGCCTTTATGTCAGTGGGAGGAGGATAGAACCGCAGAAACGCCGCGCGACAGAAAGTGCGCTACATTTTGCCACAGCACAGATCGTGAAAGCTGTTTATGTGGCAGCTTTATGAGCCCAGAGCATAACATTATTCCTTTTGCAATGTTCCTCTCCCGTTCTCTCACCCTTTTTATCCTTTGTTCTTTACGTCTTTCTTCTCTCCAACCTGTGGAACTTAACTCCCAGATCCTTCTCCGTCGCTGCACGCCCCACAACCTTCTGTAACTCTCTACGTCAACAACCCCCGAGACTGCAGCGATCCCCCCACCTTCAAGAAACACCTCAGAAGGCCTGTCACGATAACACAAATATACTGCAACAGAAAGTATCACGATGAAGGGTAATATTGAAAGTACTTTATGCACACAATAACCCTAAAGCAGGAGAAGCCCAGGAAAACACTTTCTAAGCCAACCAACCACTTGAACACCAAAGTAGTTAGTTAGCATCATTAATGAGTCCTAGATGTCAACTCTCTAATGATGAATTTTGAATATATTACCAAAATCAGAAAAATCAGAATCAGAATCAGAATCAGAATCAGAATCAGATCAGAATCAGAATCAGAATAGAAAGAGTTTATTGCCATTGTCAATGAACAAAATTCAAAAACGTAGGAACTTGTCTCGGCCTTAAGGTGCAACATAAAACACTGAGTAATAATAAAACAACATATATTCAATCAAAAAAGGGCATGCATTAGGAAACAATTTAAAATTACTATACAATAAAAAATAAAAATAGGCATTTCTATGTACACAAGTTTACAGTTATGTTTAAAGTTTATAGTGCAGAAAGTGACAGTGCAGTGAGTGATGAATATTGCAGTTAAAGTGACAGGTGTTTTCAAGTGTTCATGAGTCCAACAGCAGAGGGAAAGAAACTATTCTTGTGGCGGGAGGTTCTGGTCCGGATGGACCGTAGCCTCCTGCCTGAGGGGAGTGGTTCAAACAGACCATGTCCAGGGTGAGAAGGGTCAGCTGTGATCCGACCTGCTCGTCCCAGAGCCCTGGAGACGTACAGGTCCTGCAGAGATGGAAGTCTGCAGCCGATCACCTTCTCAGCAGAGCGCACAATGCGCTGTAGTCTCTGTTTGTCCCTGGCTGTGGCTCCAGCGTACCACACGGTGATGGAGGAGGTGAGGATGGACTCAATGATGGCCGTGTAGAACTGCACCATCATCTGCGCTGGCAGCTTGGCTTTCCTCAGCTGCCGCAGAAAGTACATCCTCTGCTGGGCCTTCTTGATGAGGGAGCTGATGGAGGGCTCCCACTTGAGGTCCTGGGTGATGGTGGTGCCCAGGAAGCGGAAGGAGTCCACGTGGGTGATGGGGGAGTCTGTCATGATGAGGGGGGGCTGGGGCGGCTGTGGCTTTTCCTGAAGTCCACGATCATCTCCACTGTCTTCTGGGCGTTGACCTCCAGATTGTTACCGCTGCACCAGGACACCAGCCGGTCCACCTCCCTCCTGTAGACGGACTCATCCCCGTCCGAGATGAGCCGATGAGGGTGGTGTCGTCCGCAAACTTGATGAGTTTTACGGAGTCGTGTTGCTGGAGGTGCAGCAGTTTGTGTACAGGGAGAAGAGCAGAGGAAGAAAGTACACAGCCCTGTGGAGCTCCTGTGCTGATAGTCCGAGTGTCTGAGACATTCTTCCCCAGCCGCACGCACTGCCTCCGATCCGTCAGGAAGTCAGTGATCCACCTGCAGGTGGAGTCAGGCACGTTGAGCTGGGAGAGCTTGTCCTGGAGCAGAGCAGGGAGGATGGTGTTGAACGCAGAGCTGAAGTCCACAAACAGGATCCTGGCGTAGGTTCCCGGGGAGTCCAGATGCTGCAGGATGAAGTGGAGTGCCAGGTTGATGGTGTCGTCCACAGACCTGTTGGCTCTGTAGGTCGAACTGCAGGGGGTCCAGCAGGGAGGAGGTGAAGGACTTGAGGTGGGGCAAGACCAGGCGTTTCAAATGACTTCATGACTACAGACGTCAGCGCCACAGGCCTGTAGTCATTAAGTCCAGTGATCCGGGGCTTCTTGGGGACAGGGACAATGATGGCAGACTTGAAGCAGGCTGGGACGTGGCATGACCCCCAGGGAGGTGTTAAAAATGTCTGTGAAGACGGGGGTTAACTCTCCTGCGCAGTGTCTTAATGTAGCGGCAGAGACAGCCGTCTGGTCCAGCAGCTTTTCGGGGTTCAATTGGATTTCCGAAATAGCCTGTGAACATCCTGTTCCTGAACTGAGAGGGTGGTGGGGGAGGTGGGGTGACCAGGTTTGGGTTGGCGGAGGTGGCCACCGTGGGGGAGGGGGTGGTCACATCAAACCTGGAGTAGAAGGTGTTAAGTTGCTCAGCCAGTTTTCGATTGTCTGCAGCAGGGGGGGCTCGGGGCTTGTGGTTGGTAAGGAAGCCGGAGCCCCCTCCACACGGAGGCGGGGTTGTTGTCAGAGAACTGCTGCTTCAGACACGTATTGTACTGTGATCTCGCTCGAGAAACCTCTTTGCTAAATCCATACTTTGCATCTTTTGTAGCGCCCCCTGTCACCAGCCCTGTGCGCTGCCTCCTTCTGCTGCCTTAACTGCCTCAGTTTTGGTGTGAAACCAGGGTTTGTCATTGTTTGAAAGTGACTTTGGTTTGTGTTGGTATATAATGCTGTCCTCACAGAATCGAAATGTATGACGTCACAGTGTCCGTGTACTCATCCAAACTCTCTGTGGCAGCTCTGAAAACCTTCCAGTCTGTAATGTCCAAACACGCACGTAGCTCCTCCACTGCCTCATTGGTCCACTTCTTAGAGGTTTCCTCACTGCAGGTTTTGGAGAGCTTCAGCTCTGCCTGTACGTGGGGATTAGGTGAACCATGGCGTGATCTGAGAAAGCCGAGAGCAGTGCGAGAGCCACGGCGCGGAAGGCGTTACTGACTGTTGTGTAGCAGTGATCCAGCGTGTTCTGCTCTCTGGTCGGAGACTTTAATAAACTGTCTGTATTTTGGTAGTTCTGGCTGAGATTCCCCTTGTTAAAATCACCCAGGATAATACACAAGGAGTCCGGGAAGGTCCGCTCCACACTCAGAATCTGGTCCGCGAGCGCGCGCTTGTGCCACGTGCACGTTTTGCGCTCGGTGGAATGTAAACAACAGCCAGAATGAATGAAACGGCGAACTCACGTGGCGAGTAGAATGGTTTGCAGTTAATGAAAGAGATTATTCCAGATATCAGGAGAGCAGTGTTTGGAGATCACAGTCACATCTGAAGACCAGGCGTTGTTGATGTAGAAACAGACTCCTCCGCCGCATGTTTTTCACCCCCGGAGAGATCCTTTATGACGATCCGCACGAAAGAGGCAAAACCCCTCGAGCTGCACGGCGCCGTCCGGGATCGGCTCACTGAGCCACGTCTCCGTGAAGCACAAAACAGGAGATGAAGAAAAGTCTCTGTTTCGTCTCATCAGCAGCGCCAGTTCGTTCCATTTTGTTGGAGAGTGAGCGGAACGTTGGAGAGGAAAATCCCAGGTAAGGGCGTCCGTGTACCGCGTCTCCTGAGCCGTACGAGGACCCCCGCACGTTTTCCTCGCCTGCGGCGTTCTCACTCTTTTAGCCAAAAGAAGGGCTAATTCAGCAGCAGAAACTAAAAAAAAAAAAAAAAAAAAAAGACAACAAGTTTTCTGATCCACATGACAAATATTGAGCCTCAAAAAACATAGTTCCAGTTCCATTTTCATTTATAAAAGTATAAGTCAGTAGTAATAGTTTTCTCGTGACAGGCTCAAAACCAGACTCAGAACAGCTTTTAATCCTTGAATTCATTTTCTCATGTAATTTGACTTGACTTTTCTGTCGTTGGTTTGATTACTAGTCTTTAATTGAGCGTCTTTGAGTGCCCTGAAACGCACTATATGAATGAAATGGAGAGTCATATTATGATACATGTAAAGTTGGCTTTCTCTCTTTCTTCCTTTCTCTCATCCCCACATCTCTTTTTTCTACCTCTCGCCCCTCACCCACTCCCAGCTTCCTCTCCCTCGGTCTCTCTCTCTCTCTCACTTATTCGTTTCCCTTTTTTGTTGTTTTTAAATGTGCAATAGATGTAAAGCGGGCTTTCTGCTCTCGCTCTTCCCACTCTGCTCCCCACCCCTCTCTTTCACTCTCTATCCCTCAGTCTCTCTCAGATCCTCTTCTCTTTCACTCCCCTCCCCTCCCCCCCACTTGACATTTTTAAATGTGTTGTGCAAATAAAGTTTTCTGTCCCTCCCTTGCGATTTACCCCTTTCGGTCCCTCCCTTTCCCTCTCTCCATCCCTCTTTCTTTCATTTTTCTTTCTTTCTTTCCTTCGTTCTTCTATTAATCCCTTCCCTTCCTCCCTCTTCCTCCATTCCTTCCTTCCTTTTTATTTGTCCTCTTTCTTTCTTTCTTTTACTTGCCTATCTCTCTCAATCTCAATCGTCTTCTCACTCCTCCCCATCTCCTCTTTCTTTTCTCACCCCTCTCGCTCCCCTCTTCGGCCTCTTTATCTCTCTCCATAATGTACATATCTCTCTCCCCCCCCTCCCCTCTCCTCCTTGTTGCTCCTGCAGTATATAATAATCAGTATTCTTCTCACGTTGGTTTGGTAACAGCCTGGTGCCAGACATTCCCCTGAACAGGAGCAGGATGGGCAGAGCGGAGCTGCCAGGAACAAGGCTCACTTTCACGCCTCGTAACGCCTGGGCCGACTGCACCTTTTAATGGGAACAGGTTACACACTGGACCGCGGAGCGAGCTGCTGGTGCTGCGGCTTAACCAAAACCACTCAAACGGTTACAACGTGGTTAGCTGCACTGTACTTATAAAAATGGAGGTATCTAACTGGAATTCTTGCTTTACATGTAAAAGACAAAACTATAAACATTTAACAAGTCGGTGTGTTCCCTCAATCGTCCAGGAGTGTTCCAATGTAGAAAAAGATTCACTTGTCATCATCTGGACACTGTTTTTAGAAAAACAAGACTCATCCAAGAGTCATATAATGGACCATGCAAATGCTCTTGTTTGCTGACTGCAGCTCCTCATCACTGAAGAGTACCTGATTAGCAGCCCAGAGTAGAATAAGTATCCGAGTTCTCAGACAAACAGCAGCTTGAGAATGATTTTTGGATAAAAGTTGAAACGTCTTGTTTTTCAAAAACAGTGTCCAGAAGACTACAACGGAATACTTTAAGTACTTTACTTTACTCAACATTTGACATGTCCTGCTGAAGTGGCGGCCTTATATTCTCACTGAAATATCACAAGAACCTTTTAATTCTTCTACAAATTCATTTGTTTTCTGGTTCCTGTACTGTGGCGTCAAACTTGGTTATTTAATCTCGTATTTGCATTCAGCGATCAGAATGACAGCCAGGCAATCACATTTCTTATGAAACAGCTTTATGCCTTTATGTTGGAATCCAGCTACACTGACACAATCAAGACTAAATTTACACATTTCCCATGTTATTTCCATAATTACGGCATTGTCTGAGTTATAAAACCTCTTCTCTCAGCTCATCACATGTTCTGGAGCCAATGTAAAGGCTCTTTTAACGATTATTTATTAACGATTACATGATTACTAAATTAGCTGACAATTATTTCAAATTGTTTTTTATTTTTTCATTGTGGAAAAAACAATACTTGGCTATTTGACATGGCATGGCAATAGCTTCAATGCATGGACTTAACGGAACTTTACCAGAGAACATCTGAGCTTGCTGAAATATATACATTTTTTACAGAGATTTGCACAGGACTGGCAACACAGACGACATTCATAATCATGCCAATTTACCCGAGGTTCATGGGTAAAACAAATCCTGTCTGAATAGAGCTTTTGTCATTTAGACCCCGGCAGGTAGAGACATCTGCAAAAGTTCGATGCTGCTCATACAGTCAGGTTTTTTCAAATGTTGGCCCAATGTCTTGCTAACCTAACCTTATACAGAACATGCTTAGTATATATTCAAATCCGCATTTAACTGTCATGTTGAAAATGAATAGTTTTACAAGTTCAGAGTATTACGCTCCTCTTCGCGGTGATTTTTTGGCCGCTCCGTCTCGCACCTCGGCGAAAACACCTTCCTCTATGTAACATAATTCTCGACTTTTGCTGTCACTTGCGTCATTGTGATTTCCCGCGACGCGAATCCCTCCGCTGTGGTTCAGTTCAGTCTGAGGAGGTCAGGGCTCACTCGCTCTGTGTCACAGGTTTTCCTTAAGAAACCTGTCAAGTCCCACGTTGAGAACTCACAGGTCCATAGTGTAGAGCCTGAACAACATGAGATCTCTCAACAGGAATGAATCACTAACCTCCATCTTCAGTCTCAAAGAACATGGATTATTGTATTTTGGTAGCTGTACTTAAAATTTGATGAGAAAATAAATAACTATTGTAAAAAACTGACAAACTGGTTGATTTACAACGCTTTTACAGGTCTCAGATTTGATTCCCGGACCATCCTGAGGATTCATGTGGGTTTCCCTGGGTTCTACGCATGGTTCTACGGATGGTTCTCCCCCCATCAACTTAAACTTAAATAATATGATAATGCTCCTGCTAGGAAGGCATAGCTGGGTGTCCCCTGCACAATTTCGGCCCTTTGCGATGTAAGATAAGATTGTGGGGGGAAATTTGTGTCGTATAGCTCAAACACATGGGCAAGTGGTCTCACAGTGAGACAGGGACAAGGTTAAACCATCTCACGAACCAAAAATGAGCGGCGGTTGATTCTTTAGTATCAACCGAACTCTCCTCTCGCTGACTTAATGATTTATTTCTGTCAAGCATGTGAGCAACAGCACTCCTCTGCCCCTTGAGGCGTCAACAATATTCCTGGTTTTCTAACTTCTAAAAACACCAAACCTCGCTAACACGTAGCACTAGTAACTTGTACAACTACAGTGACTTTCTCACATTCACCAACAATCTGTATTTGCTCAGACAAAGGTGGTCTAATATGAGTTCATGGTGCAGTGTGAACGTGTGCTGTCTCACAAATTTCAATTCCTCTCACCTTGAAAAAAATGGTGTATTGGACACCAGGCTTTAGATATGCAGTGGTGTCCTTGGGTGCTGAACTGTTCCCCACAGTTCTCGAAAGGTTAAGGCACAGAAAAATAAAAAACACTGTGCCCTCGAGGGATAGAATCTGCAGCCGGCCACAGTAATGCCAACAATTTGCTGAATGTCCTTTCCCCCGTCATCCCATTTCACGCTACAATGTCCTGTCCAATAAAGCCTACGGCCCCAAAAAAATCCCTTAAAAAAAAAAAGAAAAAGAAAATGGAAAAAGGTGTCAATGTATACTGTGGTGCATTGTGCAGGATCGTGTCAGAAATGTACAAGCGCCATAATCTTTCCTGTAAACATGTCATTGTTTGGAACAATCTGACATGAGGAGATAGAAAAGAATTCCTATTAAAGAAACGGTCTGAAGATATGGCTTTAGTCTGTGTGGGCAAGAACTGTTTCAGTACCAAAATACAAAAACGTCCACAGCTTTGGCCTATTTCCTCACGGTTCTATTCAAGCTCGTCTGCTCAAGATGGACCAAAATTCGAAGTTGTTGTAAACATTTGGTCTCTCCTCGGGACATTGTAGTGTGGTTGTAGCGTTACTGTGAGGACCAGCCTGCAGCTCGGTACATCGGAGGGGTGCGATGGAGCAGATCCGGGAGGTTTTATGGCCCATCTGCGGCGGAGTGAGGCAGGTGGCACATACCTCCACATCCCAGCCTCGCCGTCTGGACCGCTCCACTGGCACTCACGCCACACACACCAATCAATTTAACACTGTCTGCTCCGGGGGCGGGTACAGCTCACTGGAGGAGGCAGAGATGGAGAGATGCTGATGGACTTGCTAAATGACCCAAAGTGAAACCAGTGCATTCATTTATGTATCTTGGAGGACAGACATCAATCACTTTCAAGTGTTTACAGAAGGGAAAAGATGAGAGGAACATGACTAAAATGACGTGTTGATGGTCACTTTTCCACGTTTCACTTTCAGTTCAGTTGATTTTCGGTTTGCCAAGATAAACACAAACTAGCAAACGTCCGGTCAGTTCATTCTTTTCTAAGCATTTGAAAAGGAACGAGTCAGGTAAAATAATACATCATAAAAATAATAATAATAATACAAATCGACATCATAGACACAGTACATGACCAAAGAATATTTTTATATTCTAGTTTCTTATGAAAAGCCTTCTGTTTTTCTCATGTCATATGCACTGCCCCTGCACCAAGCGCGTCTTCTGCTCCAGCCTCCAGACAACACTTAGACGGAGCGCTAAAAACATGTTTGATGTTGTAAGTTGCCTAAATTGATTACGTTTGCCTTTTGTAAGAATGAGTCTGACCTGCTGTGTGCGCTGCCGTGCGTGTGCGGCTGCATTGACATTGGCTTTCACTTTCATTCATTCATTCATTCTTTTGCATCTTGTTCCGTGAATATGAGGCCGATATCTGTCAAATAAACAACTTTTTGTGGCTTGAACCAACAGAACAAGGCTGTGCAGTTTTCCCCCAGTGGCCATGATACGCCTGTGAATCTGTGCGCTCCTAAACCTAACCCAGCTCACTGGCTACGCCCGAAGAGAGACAAAAGTGTGGTAAGGCCTTGAAAGAGAGCTCGGAGAAGTGACTCCGGGGAAAGAAGGAGCAATATAAAGTTTGAGCAGGTTTCTAAACGGAGAGAAAGCACAAAAGTGCCTCCAGGGTTACGTATCAGTGATCTATTTGATGTGAGTATTCGGAAATCCAGCCGCACTTCTACTGGTTATACGGTCTATACCTGCGTATCAGGTACACTACACCACTTAGTATCTGGGTATCAATACTTTACTATCAAAGTACCGGTAACTCATATATTGGATAGAGACCCTCTTTCACCATTCACTGGTTGACCGCTGTTCTTTCAGTATTGATAATGATACTGACCTCTACAGATGGAAAACGCTGCCCACAACACCACTTTTCTGCTCCAAACATATCACTTTCCAAAACCGAGTCTCCCGCCCACCATCAAGTTCATGTTTGAGTTGTCTTGTGTTGCCTGACTGTGCTTATGTTTTTTTATCAACGCACACAAAACAAAACAACCAAACTAACAATCCCGCTAAACTATCCATACTTAAGCTGTAATTGTGAGGCTACATCTGATCGAGCTACTCGATCAATGCTTCCATTGACTATTAGTTTGAGAGTAATGAAAAATGAGCACAAATGTTATGGAAATGATCAATTCAAGACACCATATTCAATACTAAATAATAAAAAGCACTTATTCTAGCTCCTAAACCTACGGCCTTATAATGGATGTGCAGGGGACCACAGATTCACTGTGTAACTTTGACTTGAGCTCATTTTATTTGGTCATGAATCTCCACCGACGTTGCTGGATATTAACTATCCCATCCAGGGCTTTCGACAGTTTCCTCCTTGTTGGCAGGCAATTACCAAAACAAATCTATATTACATAAAATGATTGATGCAAGTGCTGAGTGCATTTCCACACAGTTTCTGTATATAATGTTTATACAGTTTTTTTTCTCCCAGGTGACTGTAGAAATACCCAATACTTTGAGCTATACGTGCATGTATAATAGTATTCCATGCACAGCCCACAAACCGAGATATTATCCATAATGGTAAATGCATATTCAGCATTAGCATTCAGCAGAGCCTCCACTCTGCCTCTGCACATCTTCGTAGGGACACAGTGTGCATGTGAAAACACAGCCCACTCCGAGATGTGGAAACATCTGAGGAGGAAAGCCCGGGATCCATGGGCTTCAAAAATGTAAGCACATGTAAATATTATGCATTATGAATGTCTTCTTTTTCAAACGTTTCAAATCTGATTTTTCTTTCTATTTTTTGAAGTGTTTCATTGTAGAAAAATATTCAGTTGTAGTTGTTTTTTTTATTCATTTATTTGGTTGATACATTATTTCAAAGGGTAAACACATCCCGCCTCAAATTTTGATTATTTTAGTCTTTTTTTTATCATTCCTCCAAATGAACAAAGAGCCAGATCTCATTATCAAGCCAAAAGTCACATCACTTGATCCAACTATTGATACTGTTGTGGAAAAATACTATAACAGTGGCAGAGAAAAAAGGCCGATTAGAACCAAGTTGTCTTGTTCAAAAGTGGATCTTTATTTCAGCCGTGCACAGCCAAAAAGAGTTGACTCTTCCTCCCTGGTCTGACTCTCGAACAGAGTCGAGTCCAGTTTATAAAGGCACAAACAGCTGCAACATCTCACAAAATGAGTTGGAACATGATGTAAGAATGTACCCAACGTTAAAGGTGTACATTGCATCGTTGGGTCGCGGGTCATCAGGCTTATGACGTGACACTTTCCCTTACAATACGCAGCTGCAATCGCATCCACTAACTAGGTTTGTACGACCAACAGCAAATACAAATACTAGTGGAAAAACAAAGAAATTAAAGGGGCAAAGAACATCAATAGGTACTTATTGGACAGGGGGGTGTAGGGGTCCTCCTAAATACTATTATTATTATTTAATTTACTATTATTTCAAATGTGGCCACCCAAGACCCAATTGCCCCAATAATTGACCGATTCTTTAATTGGTTACGTGCTTCCTCACAGATGACATTATAAACTAATCTCCATCTCCCATTTAATCACCGGTTACCTGACTAAACCGAATCTGGACTAGTATCTGAAAGTCAAAGCAGCTGGTTGTGAACGCGTGGTTATGTAAGTGACACAGATCAGGCAGCAGCGCTCTCCTCCTCCTCCTCCTCCTCCTCACTGCGCTGCATAATTAACCAGTGCTTCTGAGATGTGCCACTTCACAGCTCTCTCCAAACGCACAAAAGACATCGCAGTCGCTTCATGTGACGCCAACTCTCAGTCTCTCTGCCGCTGTCTGAGGTGAGGGAAAACACACTGCTTTACAGACAGACTTTACAGACATGTAGATTATGTGTGCGCCAGTACTTGATCCTAATTTATTCCTGGTTTAGTTCTGGTCTAGTCCTGTTTAATGATATATTTTTGTGTGGCGTTTGCATGTTCACAAAACATTTACTTGACTAATCCTCCAGCTTTGTCCTGACCACTCCCACATTGCTCAGGTATTTGGATGGATCCTGCCCCTGACAGGGGCCCTAAGGGGCATTGAACGATCAGAAGAATGGAACTTACAAATTTAGGTAAAGCTGACCATACCTTGCAAGACAAAAATGTGAAATGCATTGCAAGACTAAACTTTGTCAAGAGCTGAGTTGCAAATTTACCATGTAAGGAAAAGATATAATATATAAATATATATATTTTTTTTCATTTATTAAGTGTAAGGTGTGCACTATATGATTTTTCCGGTCGGAGGTCTGCCACCTGCTTGTCGCCATAGCCATTTTATTACTTTGCCTCATCAAGATTTGGTGTTAGCATGCCATCTACTGGCAGCAGATGAAATTACCATGAGGAAATAAACAATATCTAGCTTACTCCCTGACTTGATAATGTTCGCACACAGTTGGAAGGAATGTGATTCGACAGCAGAAAAGTTCAGAACCATTCTGGTGATTATGTATGGAGGGTTTTCTGAGGGAGACAATCTCATAAACAAGATTCATCAAACAAATGTGAGTGAACTCAATTCAACTCCAGGGAACAATGTTGGTTAAAAGCTCCAAAATGTAAACTTTGTAAAATAAGCGTCCTGGAACATACTTGGCCAGAAGACGTCAGTTTCCTGCCTCCATGGAGACATAGTACCATACTATTCCAGGCACAACAATACTAAGGAGATGGCGGTCCCTCCACTAGAAAAGTTACATAGTGCTCCTTTAAATTCAAATCTTTCCCCCCCCCGTCATTATTCTCTTTCTCTCCTTCTGCTCACTCATCTTTTTCTGCTTTGGGAAATCGACACTCCTGATGGCAAGCGTGATTAGGATGACGACAAATTAAAAACCTAACAAGCCACATCCTTCGCTCGACTACTGTAAACACAAACCATTATTGCTCTGCCTCCAAAAAGTCCCCTTCCCAATACTGCCACCATCTCCATCTGAAAAAGCAGCCCAGAGCAATCAGCCGCAGCCAGATACACATCACAATATGCTTTTCTTCAAACCGGCCCAGCTTCAAATTATAGACGCAGCGGAGCAAATCTCTCCATTAGAGTCCCCAATTTCCCTGGGATGTCAGCGCCAGCCCGACCTGCAATCATGTCTTCAGCTCTGCGTTATGTAATTGGCCCTTTTCTAAATGTGGAAATGCAGGGGCCAAGCAGAGAGGCCACTGCTTCGGCCCGTCCCGTGATTGTCGAGAGTTGATTATATTAGGAGTAGTAGTACAGTTACTCCGACACGGCCACAATGAACTGACCGTAACGGTATAGGAACTCTCCTTTAGTGCTTGCTCGGACTAAATAGTTGAGGACTTTTTACAGATGTGGGTAAACAACAAAAGAAAAAAAATATAGACAGAATGTATTACAAGACAAAATGTACAACTTGTTTTAATAACTACAATATTTCTGCTACCTTCATATAATTACGCAGGCAACGGATGTATTTCTTCTCCAATACACACCTTAATTATAATGATTTGACTGTGACGTTAACTCGACATGACATAATGGTAAGTGACTGGAAAAGCATTTTGTTGACTGCGCTCTTATTGCATTAATGTTGATTCTTGTCCCCTCGGGCTTCATTATTCTAGTCTCAGCTGTTTGTTACTTGCGGATGCACATGCGCCGTAAACCTGACGTGAGCATACAGTATACAATGAGTGAAACAAGCTCCCGATGTGGAAGAACCCCCCAGAACACTGCACAAAACCCAACCCGTTTAAAAGGCGCTGTGCCCGCGTCGGAGTATTGTGAAAATCAAACAAAACGGAACTCGTTTTTAAACAGTTTGCAGCGGTTCTGTTTTATTTGAATTTATAAGCTCGTTTCACAATTTTCAGAGCAGAGTTTTTGCAGAACGCTAATGACAGCCGCACTTCCCGATTTTTAGATGATAAAACACATACATAATAAGACGCAGACAGTACACAGTGGTCTCATTTTGACCCTGTTTCACAACTTTCAGAGCAGAGTTTTAGCAGAACGCTAATGACAGCCGCACTTCCCGGTTTTTAGATGATAAAACCCATACATAATAAGATGCAGACAGCACACAGTGGTCTCATTTTGACCCTAAGAGGAACTCTGCTCGGGTTCTTGACTGACTTGCTAAGATGGGCTGATGAATGATTTTTATTTGTTTCGTTTTTTAGTTAATATACTTTACACAGTTTCTAATACATAACGTTTTCTGGTGGGGGGTCCGTCACCTGCTTGCCTGCTTGTCTCATGAAAATGGACTGTACTATGCGTCTGTCATTATTCATTCAAGCGCTTTTGTTGGACTCAGCTGCCTGTTTCTATGGACAAGTTTTAGGTGGTACATGGTGGTACGTTTCAGGCAAAAACAACATCTTCATCGAGAAAAGAAGGTTTCGGACCTTTCACCCAAAAGCATAACTGTAGTGCCCCTTGAAATCATGTATCCCCAGATAAAAGTTTACTTCTCAGTCAGTCTCAAACACAGCAGGTTGAGCCCATGTAAAGTGACTGCTGAGTGTTCGTACACAACATAATGACCCCTGGGGCCCCTGTTGTGATGCGCTAAGTCCGCTTCTGTCTGTCGTCGCATGAGTCCCATTAGGTTAATTGTAGCTGGCTGTAGTTGCACATGTGGCAGAGGTGAATTAAGGGGCTTTTGCTGAATAAACAATATAAATCTGCTCTTGGATCAGCACTCATCTAAATACAAACAGCCAATCGTGCAATTTACAAGGGCAGTTTGGACAGTGGCTGCGATTACGATTGAAGAGTGCAAATTTGTGGAATAATTGAGAGACACTCTATAATTTTTAAAGGCCATTTTGCTGCGTTCCAAATTGAAGATGGGTGTGATTGTCATTACCATTGTGCCAACAGGTGGCCGAAGGGGCAACGTGTGATCACAGAATCAGAGCAACATTGACACATATTTGAAAAGATGGTTCATGCTTGGGCAAGGGCAATCAATGTTCAATAGCATGTAATTATGCATTTATCTGGCATTTTGAGTGGACTCTGCTCAGAGGTGGGGGACTGATTAAAGATTGACATATCGCCATTGTTGTTTTGTAGATATGCCAATGAATATTGAATATATCGTCATAAAAATCTCCCAAACAAGGGTATAAAGTGAGATTTCTGCCTTTTTGTGGTCGTTTCTATTTTCCTTTCCCATTTTGTGCAATACTTGAACCGCAGCAAACACAGCACGCTTCATGATTATCCTCAATAAATACATTTATTAGCAATCTACGGACTGCAAAAGGCTGAGAAGTTTAGGTCTGTTATGATTTTAAAAGATGATTGTCCTTTCTCTCCTTTGAAACTTTGGGATTTTGGGACTATAAACCTTGCAATAGATGTCATATTTCTTTTCAAAATAAAAACAAATAATCAACTTCACTTTGGTCATTCATCCCACTTGAAAACCTGAGGGGGTTTCTATTGCTCATGAAGCACTATATTTGATCAAAAATATATTTGATTTGAACCCCCAAACAATCCCAAACTTCACTGTGTTTATTTCTGAACAATAGCATGCGCCTGCAGGGCAATCGCAGCTGTCCATATGCAATAAAAAACAAGACTGTGGGAAAGGAAATGGCAATCTTCTTTCAAAAATAAAAAGCATATACCACTCAATTTTGCAATATTTCAATATTTCATTTATTTCGGAGAAACCTGGAGTTTGGAACACTTTTCACTTTTCTCTTGTCTATTTTATTTAATTGGAGGAACACCATGGAAGAGGACTTTTCTTCTGAGCGTTAGTTTGTCAGGAATCATTACCATCCAGCCTGCATTCTGTGAGCACTTCCTGGCTTTTAAAGCCACTTTATCACAACATCCACAGTTTTTGCTGCAATTTTTGCTCCTGGATGTTGTTTTTTTCCCCTCAGAAAGCAGCGGATCCAAGAAACAAGAAGTTAATGTGGACTGACTGGAGTGGGTCAGGAAGTTCCAGCCGTCAGCACCACAGCATACAATTAAAGCACGGAAAAGGACGATTTCAAGAAGGCGTTTTACTTTTTTACATTTACAAAAATGACAAAGTGTAATTCTCAAATTTAAAAAAAATGCAGGCTAACTAAAATTAAACCAAATTTGATTATTTTACGAAATTTTCATACAAATTTGTACAAAGTAGTGGCCATACCTGTTTGCCAATGCCCGATCTTGTCTGGTCTCGGAAGCTAAGCCGGACAGGGCCTGGTTAGTACTTGAGTACTTTGAGACTAAACCCAGACTATATCAGGTCTAAATGAGAACTAAACCTAGTCTAAATGATTAACCCAAAAGAGGACAAAAGCACCACAAGCGGCGCGCGTACCAGAGTTTGAGAAACACAATGCATTGTATAGTTTTCAAGGTTTTGGTTGTGACACTTTACATTCACACATCGTTATTGGGTCAGAAGCAGAGGACACATTTTCACATGTGACCTTAGCCGTAAGACGTTGTTTAGTTGGTTACAGAATCGCAGCACTTCGCTAACATATCATAGACAAAAGCAAAACACAACAGCTTTTATCCTTGTCTTCACATAAGAGCGCATTTCAATATTACTTATAGGTTTCCAGGCCTGTCCAAACCTCCTGCGCTGTGTTTGATTGGCTCGCGGCGGCACAGACACCCGCTCCTGCAGTGCCCCCTTTGTCCCACACAATAGGTCCATTTCCTCGTGTTCTCTCCATTAGCCCGCACACAGACGCTTCATGTGAAATTGGAAATGCTCTGCAGCAGTCGACGCTTAAGGCTCGGAACAAAATGAAATTGTGTCAGAAAGGCCACAGTCACAGATTAGACCCTCTGCCCTCAATGGGCCGCTAATCATGTCTAATGGAGTTAATGAAAAGGACCAGATAACGCAGTTCGTTAGAGGACAATGTTTGGCAAAGAAAATTCAAGACGCGAGCTGTAGAGGTTTATAGAAGAGCATTGAAATATGAAATATGTATTTTTGTATATTATCTTATTACTCTAAAGACAAGACTGTTTATAGAACTGGAGCTGAAATGTAAAGTTGAAAGAAAGAATTGCAAGTCCAAATCCCACTGGGGAAGAGTGGGGCATATGGAAGATTACAAAATGAAATGAAAATCAAGAATACGAGATCAAGAATACATAGTTCCTCTTCAGTGCTTTCTTTTGCACACATTTTTAAAGCCGACTTAAATAGTTTGAAACAATGCAGTAGGCGTCAGACCAAGAAGTTTAGTTGAGTGATTGTTTGATGGTGTTTCAGTCGACCAAATCTTAGGTAACGTTTCTTTTTTTTGAGGATTATGATTGTGGTATTGAAATATATTTATTGCGTATCGAGCCTACTCCTTAATATAGAAATTGAGTTTGAAATGTTAGCATGCTGACGCACTAACAAAGATATAAATATAACATCGGAATGGTGATCCGACCAAGAAAATCTCTTTTAATCTGTTCTCTCCGTGGAGGGCTTCGAAAGGCAGCTGCAAATAACATGTACAGTTATCTAAATATGTTGTTATAGTCTTTGAGGTCCCTCCATCTTTTTTTTTCAGATGTTCTAACAGTTTCGAAATGTAATCCAGTATCAGTAAACTTCTTCACAGTTCTGTTCAACTCTGCTTCTGCTCTTCCACTGGAAAATATCTGGTGCAGTGAGAGTCTTGGGGCGCGCACTATCTTTGACTGTACAGAAGCAGAACGCCAGAGGCCATATTGCCGTGCCCAGATTGAGGACGTGCGTACTTTTGGATGAGAATCGGAAAGAGGCATGAAACGGCAGCTGGCTTTGAACAGGGCTTAATCAGAACAAATGAAGCTGGATCCGGGTCAGTGCTGTCTGTAAATCTGTGTCTTCCACTGGCTCAGTTTGACATTCACCAAGTTTGAGTGTCACATGTGCAGCCAGAACTACCACTTCTAAGGCTGGCAACGGCAAGCTTTCATACATTTGGATTCACTTTATACTGGGTCGCCTTTTCTAACTCGGAACTTGCTTTTCTCCTGCCTCACTTGACATAGTTTTGATAATGATGATCGACATGCGTAAAACTGAGAATCTTGTTTTGAATAGTTTTGTTTTTCCAGTGTTCCTCCGATTCATTTATTCTGTTTCATAAAACTCGTTTACTTTCTAAGCTGAACTCAAATGGCAAAGTGTGACTTACTTTGTTGTCATGGGGGTTTCATAAAGCTCACTCCGAGTCTCACTCAGTCGCTATGGCAATTTAGACTGGGAACTTAGACTGGAGCAGACTTAGAGGCAAGCTGGATCTGAACGCTGTGTAAACATTGCACTTTTATTACATTTTCAAGAGGAAACATATTTGATCAATATTCCAAAACATGTTAGATATGAATGAAAACTTGATATTTCCAAAATGTGAAGTTGGATTTATAGAGTAACAACCTGCTAATTGTTACCAAATATGTTAACCCATTAACAATATGCACATAATCCTATCTTTTTCAATATTGGACCTTTTTTATTCATTACACAAAGTCCAAACTCAAATTGCCAAACATCTTTTGATCATTTGGACATTGATCATTTATAAATGACCAAACATGAGCAGCACATTAGTGAGAGCGGGTTTTATCTTTGAGCTGTTAAGTGTTTTAAAGTGTGTCTGTTCATTCCTTGTCCTTCTTTCTCTTTTTTTCTTTTTCCATCTTCTCTGATTGTGCCTCACCAAACATGTGTCCTCAGTCTTGTATTGAGTGGATAGAGAGGTCAGTCTGTCTCTTTGCTCCAGCCTTGTGGGCTGTCAAAGATGTACTTATTAAGTGAGACTGAGCTGAATGCGGCTGGAAAAGTCCGGAGTGAGACTGGTGAAACAGACCAAGCTTGAACTCCTGTGTTTATGCCCAGTTAAGAGAGAAGTCGGGTAGATAATCTGGCTTTACTGACCAATTTTAATGGGTAAAATGCTTTTACCCTCTCAGTTTGTTCAGCCATTGTATTTTTGTCAATTTATATGATGATAAGCATTGGACATAATATTATTTTGTTTACTGCTAATAAATGTATATTTACACTATAAGATCGTGGTTCTTGTTTGTGTATTAAATTAATTATTTTTATACTGTTTAGATACCCAATTCAGTTGTCCAAATAGCATGCTGTCCAAATCTGAATAAGACCTCAGTTGCTGATAGGCTATTTAAATATATTTTGTAATGCTTAAGTTTGTGTTTAATCAATAGAACGTACGTATATATCCCTTAACCTTCTCCAGTACCAAAAGCAGAAGCCTCTTACACGGTCACTGAAGTGTGGCTGCCAATCTGTGCCAATGGCCTCTTCGACAGTCACATCCAATAACGTCTTGCCCAAGGACACAACAGCATCACGCATTGCCTCGATTTGCCACAAACTTTACATCTTAGCAATTTTAGTCCTTCAGCTAACGGGGATCATGTCAGTGGTGGAGTCCTGATTAAAAGTGGGTTTGGAACAGGAACCATCGGAGCAGAGCGCGTCCCTCCGCCTCGCTGCCTTCATCTGAATAACAAAGAACGGCATCAGTCTCATCTCAAACCTGGCATCTCCTCCACAGAGCCTCGTCGCTCCCGCCGCCAGAAAACAAGCCAATTAACAGCGGACACTGGTCTGTGACAGGGCCCCGAGGCTGGAGTGTGTGCGGAAGGCTTGGATCGCATCAGTGCCTTTGGTCAAACAGGCTTTCCAATAGGACTTGAAAGAGACAAGCCATGATCAAAGTTGTGGCTATTATGTCCCAAATGATCTTGAAGACTTTTCCCTCAAAATATATTTAGTTTACAAAGGCTTTTCAGGTATAACGTGATCCACAGTTAGAATGGTTTGGGATGGAAAATGGAAAATGGAAAATGGAAAATGGAAAATGGAAAATGGAAAATGGAAAATGGTCACAGTTCTTTTCTACCGTCTGTGCAATCCAAGCACTTCACATCAATGAACCACTCACCATTTCACCCACACGCACACACACACACACACACACACACACATTCATACACTAGTGCACTCACTGGGGGCGGGGTGTGTTCAGTGTCAAAAGTCAAAACAACAATATTCACCTGAGAGAGCTGTGGGCCACTGGATCGGACCGCTCCACCATCCGTGGTCTTTGTTGGGAGTGGGATTTTCTCCGTCGACTTTAAGACCAGAGCGTTCTACAACCTGAGCTACTGCCGCCGCCTGGATGTAGACACTTCTCTAACCGTTCGCCCCAGGGCAGCTGTGGCTACAAGTGTGACCTACCACCAGGAGTGGATTATGCCAAAACTTGACAAAGAAATTGCAATGTAAGAGAGACACATCACTTATTGAATCATTCATGTTAACAGGGGATGTCAAGATTGATTGGTTAATCGATAAGGCAAACAAAATAAAAAGTTATTCAATTTAATTCTATACTCCAAAAAGTACACCGACAAGTAATTTAAGTTCCTGGATACCAACATTTCCAGTTCCACTGTGCTTTGAGTGGTCAGAACTTTAAACCTAAATATTTCAGAACTATTCAAAACACAAATAGAACCTAAAGGAAGGACATTTTAACCATGAGAGCCACACAGTAAATCTATCTGTTGTTAGATTGACATAACTCTTCGGTTAATTTACATGTGAACGACTGTATTAACCAATGCTTTGGAATAGAATTGAATGAACAGGAAAGGCCCCAGTCCTTGTCCTGCCGCTTGGAAGGAGATGACCTTGTATTTATTCTGTTTGAAGTCGGCAGCACTCCGTGCTGACATAAAATCTACAGGCAGCTTCTTCACATCAAACGCACACTCGGCCCATAAACTACCAAATTTATTCATATACAGCTCCCACATCCAGAAAAAGTGCAGTGGAATATTAAAGACTGCAGTTTGAACCCAAAGCAAGCACACAACAGACAAGGCTAAGAAAGTTTGATCTTTATTATTGAATGGTAGTTTTATGGGACACAAGAGCTTCTAATGGGAGTTTCCAAAAGGGTAAAATTGTTATGCTAAATTGTGTGGAATTTCTTTTTGGTCTTTTTAGTGGTTCTGGAAAGGTCTCAGACACCTTGGCACTGGTATTTCACAGTTTATGACTTGAAATAATGTGCAGCAATTGTCAATAAGCGTCTTTCATTCAGTTAGTGTCGCCTTTAATATCCGTTGTGCAATCCATCGGTTGTCCAGGCTGGTTCCAAAACAATAGAAGATCAATTGGACAAAGTTTTTAGAGTGCAAATTAGAGTCCAAAGAGATTCTTTAGTTCGGACAATGATACTCAAGACATTGATCCAATCCAGAGATATCCCATCCAGTTGGGGAAGTGAAATAGAATTGAGTTAAGAATGAGTTTGCAGTGGATTTACATCACTCTTGAAGAATGTTCCAGGTTTGACAGGTGGGAGTTTGCATATTCTCTCCATGTATGAGCTAGTTTCCTCCAAGTACTCCATCTTTTCCCCATCAACCCAAAACATGCACAACAGTCAAAATCCTCAAGGAAGTCCTGACTATAAGCCTCGCTGTTTGCAGGGCCTGATTTGGCCGTAAATTGAAAAAGCCTGCGTGAAGGCATTGATCTTCCAAACATAAAGAAAATGTATGTTCTCTTGTTACTGGTTTGGTTTGGTCCTTGTTTGGTTCTGGTTTGGTCCTGGTTTGTTCCTGGTTGAGTCCTTGTATAATTCTGCTTCAGACCTGGTTTAGTCCTAATGTAAATGTAATGTAAATTAGATTTTAGTCCTAAACCAGTTCCTAATGGACTTCTGGTTCAGTACTGGATGGGACAAAAATCTGGACTGGACAAAAATATAACACATCTGTTGTTGTATTATGAATCAGATCTAGTGTTGGGAATATTTTGTGTCCCACCAAATTGTGTCAAAAATGATGATGATGTGCACCGATCCGGCCGTGCATGTGCCTTCAGGGCTACCGTAGACATTCAGATAAAAGCTGTTAGGGACTCCAGATACAATCATGTTAATGCACTCGTTACAGTTATTACATAATTTTACAACAATTACTATCAAAATTAGGAGATAATGTGAGCATATTTTGACTCATTAGAAAAACACATTAAAATATAAAATGCAGTTTGTACAGTTGACTTGTAGTTGAGGTCCTCTGACAAGAATAATAAAAAAGCTCTTTGTTTAAATCAGGTCATTAACTTGATCCTGATTAACTCTTCTCCTGCAGAGTTTTCATTTAAATCCAATTACCACATCTTCAGTACAGTTACAATACATCCTCTACTGTATTCACTCACAGCATCTGCAACAGCCGTGGTCTCATTATTTTTATGGACAATTTACTTTTAATTTGATATAATTAGACGCTAATGGGTTTATTTGTCTGATTCAGAATGATTACTCAACTTTTTTTTACTCAAAGGCAGTTAAATAACGATTGTGCCCTTCTGAAATGTTACAAAAAGTACACAAAAACAGCATTCATTTGAGCTTATGAGACAGAGGAGCAGTTATGATTAATTTTTAATCAGTAATAAAATAAAATAACTTTAATTATTCAACTTGTCAAAAGCCATTCAGATTCAGAAAACTTTATTGGTCCAATTCATTTGCAGCATTCCTAGAGCACACATAAATATACCAATACATTCAGTGTGTTCTTTTCACAGTTCAAAAAGAGGAAGTCATCGAGCTGAATCCAACAATACACAACAATATGCAATAGACTGCCATCCAAATTCAGCCTTTTAATTAGAGGGCAAAAAAAGAGTTGGAAAAACAAATTGTTTTCTGTACCGACATGAAAACAACGCCCTGAAGGCATCATGACAAAGTCAGGTGTCAGAGGGTGGTGGGGCTGTCCCAGGATGCTCTTAGCTTTCCTCGTCACCTGCTCCTCCAACAGAGTGGTCTCTCAGTTTAACGCCAGGGATTTTAGAGCTGGCTTTTTGTCCTTCAAGAACAGCCTTGGAATCAGCACATAAAAGAAAATGTTACAAAAAACATATGACTAAAATAAAAAGGTACAATAATCATTGGAAAAGGAGACAGAGGTTAACGGAGTGCAGTTCTGGTGTGCTCATATGGCAACAAAAAAGAAAATAAATAGAACGCCTTTAATATCATTACATTTTACTAATTTGTAAATTTTTCTTTGATTGATTGATTGATTGGGTTTATTCAAATCTTTTGACAGAGTGTATGACACATTTGTTTCACAATATTTAGAGATCATCTGCATACATCTATAAACACACAGATGCATACACAATTGCACCTGCATTTGAATGTCCACCATGTGTTGAAGTGGGAAGAAGTAAAACTTTGAAATCAGCAAAGTTTCATTTACATCTCAATGTTTTATACTTGCCGGAAAAAAGTTCAGTTCTGTAGTAAAAAATATTTCTCAACGCATAGTACCGTGATGTCGGCCATGCGGCAACAGGCCACAGCTGCGGCTCTGGCCAGTCCCAGACACAACAAGCCGATCCCGCAGCAGCAGGCCAACACTGCGGTGGGCAGTCAGGCAGCAGTCATTGACTGTTTAATTTGCTCCAATAATGGTATGACTTTTTGATGACAGCAGCCCACAGAGTCAGAACATAAAAAGTGGATTTTCCTGATTAGCAACAATGACTAGTGCATATCCGTTAAGCCGAATTCAGTTTCAATATCAAAGTCTGTTACACTCCCTGGTCTGAAACAGAGTCAAATTATCACAGCTGTGACTGTGACCAAACGACTTTTTGTTTTTGTTTTCAACAATAGGCTAGTTTGTATACTCAGTGTGTAACAGTGAGGAATGCTCCATGCCATCGTGCACCACCTTTGAGTCAGTGCTGACATACGAGGGAGTGTTATGATTAAGCTCAGACGAAATTTTTTTTTAGATTTACTCAATTAGCCTCATTTGGTTGTTATTATTATGATTTTATTTGAATGTGACAGTGAATGAAAACACATTTCATATATATATATATATATATATATATATATTATATATATATATATATATATATATATATATACATATATACATATATATCGGTGTAATCCCTCATTCGTCCAGGAGTGTTCCATTGTAGACCGCCCGAGGCATTTCTGATGCTAAACAGGGACTCAAGTGAGGCAGCCAAATGCCAGGGAACAATAGAACAATAGACCCATCCCAGTTAAGTTTCAATGGGCAATTAGCAGGAGGTCCCGCCCTGTGGGCAGGGCTTTCACAGAGTAGGATATAAACAGGAGTTCTCAGACTTGTTTCACAGATTGAGAATGACTCTTGGAGTCCAGATGACTACAACTGAATCTTTTTCTACAACATATATATATATGTGTGTGTGTGTGTAAATATATTATATTATATATATATATATATATATATATATATATATATATATATATATATATATATATCCCGTTGTCCCAACATTCACTCTCACACACACACACATATATATATACACACACACACACACACACACACACACCACATATATATATATGTATATATATATATATATATATATATATATTTAATATTTATTCCGTTGTCCCGCATTCACTCTCACAAACGCACTCTCATTCATGCATTCAGTGTGTACACACTCAAGGCAAGGTGGTAAAGTGTCTTGCCCAAGGACACAACGAGTGTGCAGTACACTGCTGCTTCACTGCGGCCCTCATATTCCCAGCGGATCACGTCTGAGTATTCAGGTTCTGGGATCTGATGAAATCAGGCATTGTATTTGGCATAATTGGTACACTAAAAAAACTGAATCTGCCTTGTCGTATTGTGAGTGTTTAGCGTTATGGAGTGACTTTGGCCTGTTTGGTGCTGACAGAAGCTGTAATGACACTCACTGTTGGCAGCAGCAGTTTTCACTGAGCTCTGATTAAACCACATCGATCTGAGACTCAGATAAGACAATGAACTCATTCAATTAAAACTCAAGTTCAGTCAAATGATTAGCATCAAAAACATCAGAACGCAAGTGATCCCTAACATACAATTACACTGACACACTTTCATGATATGGTCTGTTTAAACATTACAAGTTACCTAAAAAGCAAATCACCAATCACATGAAAGCAATGTTTTCAGACATAAACAACATACGTTCAAAACAAAGCATCACAATATAGAAAAAGATTCTAGATTCTTCAGATTCTAGACATAAAACATTATTCACTGTATACTTTTCTGTATACTGTGTGACGTTTGTCCTCTGCATTTGACCCAAAACTTCAATGTCGCTGGCGCAACTTGTCCAAAACAATGGCCCGGGGCCAAATGCATTCCTCAGACCAATTTTTCTTTCCAGGTTTCTGGTAAAATAGTTCAAATTAACTAAAAAATTAAGAAAAAACCTTATGGACCCAATATCACTTCTGAGCCTGAAAGAAGTTCTGGTGGCTTAGTTTCACCTGTCCTGCACTAAATGCACCTACATGACATGACCGGCCCTCACTCTGTCTGCGTTTCAATATGTGGCCCTTGAACACTCATTTGTGTCTGCAGCAGTGCTTAGGATCTCATCTCCAGATCTTGGTCAGGACTACCTTAGCTACTACTGCTACTACTGCTACTACTGCTACTACTGCTACTCTGCTACTTCTGCTACTTCTGCTACTACTGCTACTACTGCTACTACTAGCTACTGCTACTTCTGTACTCTGCTACTTCTGTACTACTGCTACTACTGCTACTACTGCTACACTGCTACTACTGTCCTGCACTACTGCTACTATGCACGGTCCCAGAAACCCATACACGGGGAGGAACATGCAAACTCAAAACCGAACTCTACTTGACCATAGGTTTGACTATGATCCAACACATGACCTTCTTGCTGTGAGGCGAGAGCCCAGCGCTCAGCCACCATGCCCCCACTGTTATTTATACTTTTGCAATATGTGAAACCTCCACTACAATCTCCTCTGAAGCAGTTATCATACAAACAAACAACTCTGTCGAATGTTTTTGCACCAGTAGAGCTGATCAATCATATTACAATTCCTGGCCTGAAAGATGTCAATAAATCACATGTTTTTGTATACATCTGTGTGTATTTTTCTGAGTAATCCAGTTAAAGGTTGCCCTCCTGCGTACGAGGTCAGACATGGCGTCCGGGGCAGCTGGGGGACTATCGGGTGAAGGAGAAGGGATTAAGTTGCACTAGTCCTGGTTATATTCATGAGTGTATTGACTGGTGTCTGGAGGAGACTGATGGGTCTGAAGATCTGAGTGTGTTTGTGAAGTGGCTCAGAGACAAGGACAAACAGGACTCTCTCTGAACCACAACATCAACATAAGAAGAGTTTTACTGAATGAATAATGTCAGGACCACCTTTTACTCTACAACCTCCTGTTTCGTTTGTCCCTTCTGTTATTACCACTGCTATTACTACTACTACTACTACAACTACTGCTACTACTGCAGTGGTGGAAGACAAAGACAGGAAGAAAAACAAAAAAAACAAGTATAAGTGTAGTAGCACATACAAAATCCTATTAAGTAAAAGAATAGAAGTACCTGTATACAAAGTTGAATCAGTTCACACTGATTTTGAGATATTGTTAAAGCTGTAAAATAATGTGATGATTTTGATAAAGAATTGTGCGGATTTTTGTCAGCAAAGGTCAATACCGTTACGTCCCTAACGGCTACCTCTAACACCCTCCAGAGAAACAATACTTCTACCACCCATATTACTGCTGTTGTCCTACTACTACAACTACTACCGCTGATGCCAAAAACACAGTTTATATAAATACCACTACTGCTTCCACTAAATACCATTTTGCTGCCACAACTCATAAACTCTCTCATATCAAATGTCCAGACCGTTCCCTCTTTGACCCGGGGCTCATTGTTCCGTTTCGTCCTGTTCCACAAATGACCACATGTTCAGTGTATTGTGATGAATTAAGGGGTTGGTTTTGGGTCGCGTCTCACAGTCTGTCCAGGTCTGTCCCAGGTCTGGATCGGGTTTCGGGTTTGAGATCTCAGGACTATGATTTCACTCTTTCACTCTCCTGCCCTGAGTCATTCTGTTAAATCTGCTCTTTGGACTTGGGCCGCTTCTGTTACGGCCGTCTGCGGTTCACGCAGAGGTGCTCGAAGGGGTCCGCTACTGCCGCTACTCATCCGAACATGCAAATGTTTTCGTAATATATCAAATCCAAACCGTTCCTGAATCATACTTGTAATCTAAAGCTGACTCAGAAACTCACAAAAAAGAAGTTTAGTAATTCCAGGTTTGTGGCGCTGTGAGACGTGACTAAAGCTAAAGACCAACTTCTGGTTCATCGTCAGTTTCTTCTATGCTTATTTCCCCTCTCTGCGCTTCGATGCCACATTACATCGCGTCATGACATGCGTCGGGTACTTCATTTTTTCGGTCTTGAAGCGAGTGCTATTCATCTATTCACAGGAAACCGCTGATGCAACGTGCGCTAGCTTTGTTGTGCTAAGTCAGTCCGTTCAACAAATAAAGAAATCATCAGTGGAAATATGGCGGTCCATCAGTAGAAATTGTGATTTTTTTATCGTAACGTCTGCGTTCTCTCTTCTTCTATCATCTTGCACTAAACCGTTCGGTGGGGGCTATCGAAACACCACAGGAAGCTCCTTAGGAAACTTTTATGGCCTTTCTGTTGGGGTTCGTCATGGTTGTCTCATGGACGTGTTATTGCTTGAAATGTCCCACCTTGGCTTAATCTTGCTTTTCTTCAATTACAAGTGTCTTTGTTGATCAAAAATCCACTGAAATACTTCTTACTTCGCGACCTCTCCGAGATCCCAGCGCTCAGGATTTAATACCAGAGTTGGGTGGAGTATTGCCATGCCCCCACTGATTATATTTGAATTATTCATAGAGAGAAAACACTGTTATTTATACTTTTCATATCTGCAATATGCTGAAAAGAGAAGAGTACCTCCACTAGGAGGAGTAAAAGTGTGCAATCTCCTCTGAAGCAGTTATCATACAAACAAACAACTCTGGTCGAATGTTTTTGCACCAGTAGAGCTGATCAATCATATTACAATTCCTGGCCTGAAAGATGTCAATAAATCACATGTTTTTGTATACATCTGTGTGTATTTTTCTGAGTAATCCAGTTAAAGGTTGCCCTCCTGCATTCCTCAGTACCAATTTTTCTTTCCAGGTTTTCTGGTAAAATAGTTCAAATTAACTAAAAAATTAAGAAAAAACCTTATGGCCCAATATCACTTCTGAGCCTGAAAGAAGTTCTGGTGCTTAGTTTTCACCTGTCCTGCACTAAATGCACCTACATGCTGACCGGCCCTCACTCTGTCTGCGTTTCAATATGTGGCCCTTGACACTCATTTGTGTCGCAGCAGTGCTTAGGATCTCATCTCCAGATCTTGAGAGGGGATTAAGCTACTACTGCACTTCTGCTACTTCTGTCCTGCTACTTGTACTACTGCTATATTCATGCTACTTCTGCTACTGCTACTTGACTGCTACTACTGTACTTACTGCTACTACTGCTACTACTGCTACTACTGCTACTACTGCTAGAGAACCCATTTATACACGGGGAGGAACATGCAAACTCAAAACCGAACTCTACTTGACCATAGTTTGACTATGATCCAACACATGACCTTCTTGCTGTGAGGCGAGAGCCCAGCGCTCAGCCACCATGCCCCCACTTTATTTATACTTTTGCAATATGCTGAAACCTCCACTACAATCTCCTCTGAAGCAGTTATCATACAAACAAACAAACTCTGGCGAATGTTTTTGCAGAGACAAGATCAATCATATTACAATTCCTGGCCTGAAAAGATGTCAAAAATCACATGTTTTTGATACATCTGTGTGTATTTTTCTGAGTAATCCAGTTAAAGGTTGCCCTCCTGCGTACGAGGTCAGACATGGCGTCCGGGGCAGCTGGGGGGACTATCGGGTGAAGGAGAGGGGATTAAGTTGCACTAGTCCTGGTTAATATTCATGAGTGTATTGACTGTGTCTGGAGGAGACTATGGGTCTGAAGATCTGAGTGTGTTTGTGAAGTGGCTCAGAGACAAGGACAAACAGGACTCTCTCTGAACCACAACATCAACATAAGAAGAGTTTTACTGAATGAATAATGTCAGGACCACCTTTTACTCTACAACCTCCTGTTTCGTTTGTCCCTTCTGTTATTACCACTGCTATTACTACTACTACTACTACAACTACTGCTACTACTGCAGTGGTGGAAGACAAAGACAGGAAGAAAAACAAAAAAAACAAGTATAAGTGTAGTAGCACATACAAAATCCTATTAAGTAAAAGAATAGAAGTACCTGTATACAAAGTTGAATCAGTTCACACTGATTTTGAGATATTGTTAAAGCTGTAAAATAATGTGATGATTTTGATAAAGAATTGTGCGGATTTTTGTCAGCAAAGGTCAATACCGTTACGTCCCTAACGGCTACCTCTAACACCCTCCAGAGAAACAATGACTTCTACCACCCATATTACTGCTGTTGTCCTACTACTACAACTACTACCGCTGATGCCAAAAACACAGTTTATATAAATACCACTACTGCTTCCACTAAATACCATTTTGCTGCCACAACTCAATAAACTCTCTCATATCAAATGTCCAGACCGTTCCCTCTTTGACCCGGGGCTCATTGTTCCGTTTCGTCCTGTTCCACAAATGACCACATGTTCAGTGTATTGTGATGAATTAAGGGGTTGGTTTTGGGTCGCGTCTCACAGTCTGTCCCAGGTCTGTCCCAGGTCTGGATCGGGTTTCGGGTTTGAGATCTCAGGACTATGATTTCACTCTTTCACTCTCCTGCCCTGAGTCATTCTGTTCAAATCTGCTCTTTGGAGCGTCTCGGGCCGCTTCTGTTAACGGCCGTCTGCGGTTCAACGCAGAGGTCGTGGCTCGAAGGGGTCCGCTACGTGAGCCGCTGACGTCATCCGAACATTACAAATGTTTTCGTAATAATCAAATCCAAACCGTTCCTGAATCATACGTGTAATCATAAAGCTGATCTCAGAAACTCACAAAAAAGAATTTAGTAATTCCAGGTTTGTGGCGCTGTGAGACGTGACTAAAGCTAAAGACACAACTTCTGGTTCATCGTCAGTTTCTTCTATGCTTATTTCCCCTCTCTGCGCTTCGATGCACATTTCTCACATCGCGTGGTACTTCATTTTTTCGGTCTTGAAGCGAGTGCTATTCATCTATTCACAGGAAACCGCTGATGCTAACGTGCGCTAGCTTTGTTGTGCTAAGTCAGTCCGTTCAACAAATAAAGAAATCATCAGTGGAAATATGGCGGTCCATCAGTAGAAATTGTGATTTTTTTATCGTAACGTCTGCGTTCTCTCTTCTTCTATCATCTTGCACTAAACCGTTCGGGGGGCTATCGAAACACCACAGGAAGCTCCTTAGGAAACTTTTATGGCCTTTCTGTTGGGGTTCGTCACCTGGTTGTCTCCATGGACGTGTTATTGCTTGAAATGTCCCACCGTATGGCATTAATCTTGCTTTTCTTCAATTACAAGTGTCTTTGTTGATCAAAAATCCACTGAAATACTTCTTACTTCGAACAGCTACCTCTCCGTAGATCTGACCAGTCATGATCGTGTCACCTGCTTGACTCCTTGGATTTTAATACCAGAGTTGGGTGGAGTATTTGCGTAATTGAGTAACTGCAAAATACTGTCTGGGCATAATAACTGATTTATATTTGAAGTTAATGTCATATATGAAGAGAAAACTTTAGCTAACGCACAAAATCTGGTATTTTAAGGATAGAAACGAAAATAAGACAAACTTAGTCATATCTGAAGGAGCGGAGCAAGAAACACAAATGTTCAAATCATTTAATATTGTCAACATAAAGCTTTTGTCACCAAGAGGAAGAGGTACTGTTACATCAAACCAAATGTTACTTGAGGAGGAGTAAAAGTGTGCAGTTCTTCAAAAAGTTACTCAAGTAATACAACTATAATATATAAATATAATATAACTTAAAATGTTAGTGATTTCCACACACCTCTGCATAATTAAACATTCATTTAATGTGTTTAATGCTCTATTGTGGACAAATAATACAATATTATCTCAAAAGAAACAAGCAGATGTCAGACATTTAAACAAAACAGAATACAAATGCATTCCTACAAGCCAAACTACGATAAAACTACTGTAGGTTTGTCCTCAGTAGAACCGTAACTACCTGGATGTCTTACTCTCCCACCATCTTTATACAAAATCCCGTCTTCTCATCTCTGTCTCTATTGTTTTCTGCTCCAGTCACTTTCTATTCCAGTCCTGTTCCTCTTTATTCCTCCTCACTGTTCGTACCAAACTGTCAGGCAAATCTCCTCACGTCTCACTGAAACCAGCTCCCTTCAGAGCAGTGGCCCAGCACAAAGAAACCGGAGTTCTGCCTTTGGGCTCCCAGAGGTTTTTGTTTTAGAATTCATAGTGGTAAAGTTCATGGTAACTGTTTCAAATGAGTTGTACACTTTGAATATGCAAATAAACAGCGTGGAGCTCAACAGTGACCGCCCACCACAAGTTCTTACAGTTGTTCCTGTTTCTGAAACTTTATAAACATTTAGCTGAATTTTAAATTTGCTTTGTGGACAGAAAACAACCGCTTTTGTCATGTCTTTAAACTATGAATATTTTAATTTTTAATCCAAAGTCTATTAAAACAAATGATGGGGAAGTTGGATGGTACTGTTGAGCTTCAATAGTATAATTTTTTGGTGAACGTAGTTGTAATAGCAAGTAATATTTAATTTCAACATTCAAATCTGGCAAGTAGTGGTAAAACGTTCACTGAATATTCATTTAATTTGATTTAAAGGGACATTGCACATTTATTAGTCAACTCTATAGCACTTGATGGTTGAATAAATATCTGAAAAGTTGGACTCAAATTGATAAAATTGTCATGCCAACAGGCCAGCTCCATATGTTGTCATATGTTGTATTTTTAAGTTTACCATAAGCAAAAGTCTGAGGCGTTTGAACCTAAAAGAGAATTAAACATGGGCAGGCTCATGAGGCAGACGCTGCAGCTGGAAGTGTGTAGTCAATAAATCATTATAGGAGTTATACTAAGTTATTATAAAAGTACTAATGCACTTTGAACTGAGAAGGAGACAAGGAGTTCAAGAAGACCGCAGAATATGAAGCGTTCTTTGTGTTGAGCTGTGCTTAGTTTACGATGGGAATTCTGTTCATTTTTGTCCCGTAACTTCAGGGTGCTGGATGTTCCCTGAAGTTCCTCCTCTTCTATGATGTGAACCACAGAACTATTTCTCACTTACCTAATGCCTTCTGAGCATCCTAACTATCTGCCACAATTCATTAATAAGGACTTTTCACAACTCTCAGATTTTACATTGTACTTATTTCACAATATGGGAAGGATTGTAACTTGTTTCCATGACATACGGACTAACTGCAGCTAAACGTGAAATTTGAATTGGGCCTAATTAATTAAAGTCCTTAAAATTTGAGAAACTTATTTATTGGTCCACTGTCTTGCCGCATATTACTCTAAAATACAGTACAACTTTTCATTTGTTTTCCCATCAATATACTTATCTCATTAAGAACATCGTAAAAGTGTAATAACATATAACAACCCCTCTAACCTGAGCCGTCATTGCTTTTGAACAATACCCTGGACTGGTCTGTGTCTCTGAGTTCTTCACATGAATCTGAGAAGTCTTTCGCCGAAATACAGCCATCAGCTGCCCAAAACACAATGCTGCTCTGTGATTGGCCCGTTAAACCGCTGGTGTGGACGGCAAACGAATCAGCGGAGTTTGTGAACTCACCAAAATTGGGAGAATTCATCTTGCTGACTTTTAACCAAACAACTCCTTTAGCCACAATTCTAACACCAAAACTATTGATTTAAGAAGTTACCAAGCCTTGCGTCATGTGAATGGCTATTGTACCTCTGGAGTGTCATGTTCTTTTAATTGTACAATTTCATCTCACTTAAAAAATTCTATGACATTTCCCATGACAGAAAAAGCACAGAATGTTAAGTTGAAGTAATTGTAGACTGCCTGACGTTCTCCTTTCAAGTTTGAGACATTCATATTCCTTACACGGCCTGTATGGAGGCGGCTGATTGTAGGTTTGGGGAGTGAAAGTGAATTTTAAAGAAGTGTCTGTCTCAGTTCAAAGCTTGTCGTCGTGTAACAGTTTTCTTTGTGCGAGGCAGAACGAAGTGTTTCAGGGTCGTGCAGTTTGACCTCAAATCTAACTGTAACTGAAACTCATCTCTAACAAACTGTCTTTCCATCAGACGGCAGACGGAGGCTCCAAGGAGATGGTGAGAAGAACTCGCAGAAGTTCTTCCTGGTCAACCGAAACAAACAATTGGAGTATAGCCAAAGACATACAATTGCTTGGGTTTAAATGGCACTTTACAAACTTGACAAGCCTCTCAAAGGTTATTCAGCAGATCATTATTCATTCCCTCTGGTGGTAAACGACTTCTCTTGCCGTTGCTGTCTTGGAACTGACAAATAAAAAAGAAATATGGAGGCCAGTATGCACCAACATTCTCTCCGTCCATCACTCACTCACACCGGCGTTGTCACCATACTAACTTTTCAAACTCGATTTCAGCAAGACAAGTTCAGTTCAGACAATATAATGTCATTTTCAATATATATTTCTTCAATATTGCCATGTGGCTGCGGGACATGACGTGGCACGATCCCCGCATGTGTCACCAAACGCCACTGTGGCAGGGAAAGTGATGGAGAAACCAAGCAGAAGCTAACCATGTCAGCCGTAACTAGGACACTTTATCAGCGTTTTGGAGACTGTGGATCATTTTTGCACACAGGGATGTAGAACTGTACAAAGTCAGAGCCGTGTACGGGATTTACAAAGCTTACAAAGCAAAGGATTTCTTTACATTTCAAAATTAAAATCCGCGTGATACCAGATTACCAAAAGCCTATACGAATAAGACATTAATAAGGCACAAATACATACTAAATAACATCAAATTAAACACAAATTAGCAGAAAAAAGTGTATCCAAAAATACGGTGTTAACATTTTGATTTGACTTGCTATGGCCATGGTGGTCCATTGCCACACCTTCAAACATATGAATACCAGGAAAAGGCTATACATGTTACACTAATATGTCACACAGAGCTTGTATTTAACCTATCGCAGTAAATGGATTGGAATGGGTGCGTCTAAAAGCGAAAACTTAGCCAGGAAAAAAAAATATTAGACACTTTTTAACGTGTACTTACTCATTTTTAGATGAGCGGAGATGAACTACCACAGTGGACTGGCACGTGTTTGTTTTGTTTATGCCATTTGCGTTAGAATTGTAGTAGAAGCTTCCGGCGCTTCAACGTTCCGAGTCAACTCGAACCAAAAGCTCACCGTAAACCGTCAAACGTTTGCCAAAAGTGCGGTTAATACGAATGATCGCAATTCTATACTTGCTCAGTTTTGGTGTTAATGCTAAATTACAAGACGTCCCTAAACGCATCATAGCCACCGCTAGCACCTAATCGTGACTGGAACAAGAGTAGAACGAATTCAGTTGTTTTTCTGTGCATGTACAAGTAAACGTAAGTCACAATACTTGGTCCTGCTGTACAATATCGTCAAAGTGAAAGTATTGTCGCATAAAACAGCGTGCGCATTTTGTTGGTCGGCTGTGTGTGGGGTCTGAAATACTGGCAACCAAGAAAAATAACAGCGCTAACGGTCAACCAAAATAACAACAATGAAATGGGTTCGCAGTTCTTACTTATGGCCCGAAAGTTTGCGCGACTCGTCTGAAAACTTCAATATAGATTTCTCCACTTGCTTTTTTTTTTTTTTGTTTTTTTTTTTTTATGAGGATGCCGGTAGAAAAGGCTGTTAGATCAACTCGGCCCGCTGTTCATTATTTTTTCCATTACAGCTCACAGCTAAACTCAAACTTTTGGAGCCAAGATTTGCGCATTACTCTTGCTTTTCTGTGGTGCTCCGCAATAGCATCAGGCAAATAAATAGGCTTCTCCGGCGGAGCGTACGCCACCTGTCTAAGGAAAAGTTACGGTTTGGGTCGGAATGTTCCACAGTACGGCATAAAGCTCCATAGCGACAAGTAGGTTACGCCAAAAAAGGCCAATTTACAGGTCAGATTTGAGTATTCAAGATGATTACGTAAATGGATATGGATATGTTTGATTGAAGATAGAGTAACATATACCAAAAAGGCTCACTTGCATCAACATCTCAGCACTGGTTTAAACATTTTGTATAAAAATTATCTGACAAAGGCATTTTTTTTAACCTTATTAAAAAAAATGCAATAAATACATGACATCTGCGGTCTGAGTACGACGCTTTGCTTGAAAAGAATAATCATATGTTTAATACCATAGTGTGGGACATTCTAGGCAAAGCAATAACTGGATCACCATGGAAACAAGCAGGGGGTGTGCCTTTGAGAATCCTGCCATAAAATTCGATCAAGAATATAGTCAAAATGTAAAAATGTCGCGGTTAAGTACTTGAATATGTCTTTAAAAATCGGTTTCACTTTTGCATTTATTTAAAAGGAACATTTTTTAAATTAAATTTCAACACATTTCATTATTCATATTTCCACTAGTTCATTAAAACCATATTTTATCATCCGTGCCATTTGCTTCCATTTCTGTGACATTCTGTTCCTTGTTAGCGGAGAGCGCCTCCTCTTCAGATCAGACGCACTTTGTTGTACGTGAGCTGGTTCAGACCTGAGACTCTGGACCTGGTTAATGATCCTGCTCTAATTGGACCGTGTGTTTCAAAGTGTGGCCGAGGAGTCAATTAAAGTGTTTTCAGCAGAGCCCTTCACTCCAATCCTGTTAAACGGCACTAACATGACCAATACTTTGAATAAGGGCTCAGGTCCAAAATGGTTACTTTGAGTACATTTCTAATTCATTTTCCACATGGATTTAATAAGGAAAAAAGCTTGTTTGGAGCTAATAAGCTACTTTATGTGGTAACTAATGACTACAAGGCATATCATTTATCTCAAATCTGTTTCTGGTGCTTGCTGGTGGTGTAGAGCTTTAAAACATCTCGCACATGAAGGCCTCTACTTTCTCTCCTCTTCGCACTACAGCTGTCCTGACAAATAAAGCCATTGGGCCAAACAAAATTAAAAGAAATTATAATAATCAAAATGTTGTTTTATGAAACAGCAAATGTATCTAAATATACTGTCAAATTGTTTTTTATTTGACTGAAAACATCCAAAAAAATTGCCTCCGCTGTGCCTTTTAAACTGTCAGTATATCAACTTTTTTATAAAGTCTATACAAAAATGAATGGGTGAATTTAGTTTTGGAATCTATAGGCTTGCATTGTTCAGCTCCATTGAACTAAGGTTGATATTTTTTACACTGGAATGCAATTCGGGTTACTAAATAGGATTATTCCTTGAACAATTGATAAATAACACCCCTGTCCACCAAGTCGTACATTCAGAGTTCCGCTTCCAAGCCTCTATGTGGAGTTTGCACGTTCTTCCTGTGTCGGTGTGGGATTTTCCTGGGTATTCACGTCCCCTTCATAACATAACAGCAAGCACAACGCTCTTACTCCTGACCGAAATCCTGGATCTGGAGATCTTGACGGCTCTGGTGATGGACTGGTTCAAATGCAGATGACAGATTCCTCAGTAGGAACAAAACTCAATAAATAAAAATAAAAATAGATTGCTACAAACATCAGCATCTGTACTAGTAGTTTGATTCCCACTGCTACATGCCTCCAGTGTCTGCAAACCTTAGTTCATGAATTACAGAGTTAAGCTGAGAAAGGAGGAGAATATTCACATTTTTGTCTGAAGTTCAAGGGCCGTAGTTCCCAAAATATCCCCAGTGATGTAAATGTGCTGTGTCTTTGTCCTCACAGAAATACTTAAATCTGTGTGCGACAGTGAAAAGGCCACTGCGGTAGAAAACAATGTACCTCTGCCCTTCAGACTTATTACTCAGGGAACAAGTCTCTTAAAGGGACGGCAGCACAGCTCGAGTAAAGCTGACGCAAAGGTTTCACAATGAGCGTTTCTTTTGTTAAGTATTAAATCAGTGTTGTTTTGACTTCTGAAATGTTCCACGGTATGGCATTAGGCTGCGCACCTGAAGTCATCTTTACGACCTGCAGTTTCTGATGAAAGCAACTGTTCTTTTGTTTGGTAGTGTGAAAGATGAATGTGTTATCTGTATGTTTTAAATGTTGTTGCTGTTGTTGAATTAGTTTCATCATCAACCTACCTGATGAAAGGTTAAATAAATTAACTTCCATCTATACATTTGCACATTCATTTCTATTGCTAAAAAATACATTGTCCAGATGATCCTTTTATTTCTACCATGGACCACTCCTGGACAAAGTGAGGGATTACATTGACTTGTTTCTGAAAACAAACCTTTGGCGTCACCTGCTTATCTTCAAAGAGATAGCTAAGATTAATGACGTTCTGTGTTATATTTCAGGAAAAGCAGTAACATCTCCAAGGAGACGAGCAGATGACGGACGCTGCATTGAACTGAGATAAACCGTATAATTATATATTTCTGCCCATTCTGGAGCCCTTTTAAATCACATGTGCTCGCTTAAATACTTCATTGCACAAAGACAGTAATTAATGTATTTGCTTTGTTGACAAAATAAAACTTAAGAGCCCAAAATTCAGGACCAAACTTTTTTGTTCAATATTAAAACATTCAGCTACATAGAATACAGCAGAGATGAACAGTAAATACACTTTGCTCTTGGTAGAAAGGATGAATGCTCTGTCGTGTTCATTCATTCAGTGCATGTCTCTGTGTGAGTGTCCTTTCTAGGCAGCTGCCTTTGTACTCCAGATGAGATCATAGACTCTCAAGGGCACGGTTCAGACCAGGAAGATGTGTGTGCGTTTGTGTGCGTGGGTGGGTTTTCATCTCACTGCAGGGACAGAACACATTCACTTCATGTGGACCTTTTGCTTTCTAGGGACCAAACATCAAGTCCTCCTGAGATAAACTCAACCGACGACATGGTTTAAAGATAAAGGAGCACTAACTTATAGATGTCATCTTCCACAGTATTGCATTAAAGCAGATGCCGCCACGAGAGGCGACCCCGCTCATGTATACAGTATGTTTTTTTTCATAAAATAAGAAGAATAAACAAACACAGAACAGAAAGGGCACAGTAGAGACAAAAAGGTTGTAGCATATGATGTTCGGCATTTTGGCCCCATCCATTTTCAAACAGCAAAGCTCTTTTTCTCCCCCATGCTATAAATATCTTTCTTCACCTGTGCCCAGTCCTCAACACTTGTCTCTCACTGTGTCATTTTTTGCGATTGCCTTTTTCAATAACATATTCCAGACGTATCCAGCTATCTTTTCCATCGTAGGAGTTTTATGTCCCAGTGTCCAGTGAGATAATGTTGGGCTACGGCAGCCGCAGTTTCTCCAGCAAATAATACTTCCCACTTTGACATGATGTTATAAAACTCCTTTCATGTTTTTCAAGGTACTTTTTAGCAGTAAAATACCTGTAATTGAATCAAAGTGCCCCAGTTTATGTCTTGAATTATTGTTTTTTTCCCCAGTACAGATATATTATTAAAGCAGCTCTTTAATTCAAAATGAGACCGCTGTGTACTGTCTGTTAATATACCTGTTGTTTTTAGCATCACTGTGACGGCAAAGCTCTGTTCATACCCCTGAAAGTTGCGAAGAGCTCTTATAAACATTGTGGTGACTAATTAGGATGCTAGGAATGTGTTACAAGGTGTGATGAACCACTGCAAACTGAAATAAGGTAGGCTACAGCGCCTTTAATGCTTGATAGATACATGTAATGCTATGTGGTGGTGAAAAATCAAAGGCAAATGAAAGCACTATAACAATAGCCAGACCACCCACTAAGTTACATAGAGCATATTTAAAGCAGAACTAAGTAACTTTAGTGATAGAACTCTCCCCTGCAGCACCATTGTGAAAATATACGGTGAAGCCAAGTCCACACCGCTTTGGCACAGCGGCCAGTTTACGTTCAAAGTCTGTGTGGACGTGCGACCTGCGAATCCAGCGTTTTTGCGGCGTGTTTGGAGCGTTTTTGCAGGCGCGAATCCTGAGTTTTGAGCGTTGGACGCCGTGCAACGGAGGCATTTGAGCTCGGCCGACGCAGAAAAGTCGGACAAAGCTGAACTTTTTTGCAGCAGACGCGGCGCAGCAACCAATCAGAGATTACGCTCCAGTGACGTACCTACGCACTACCCGGAAGAAGGACTAAAGCAAACCCCGAACCAATCAGCCAGACGCAGCTCTTGGAGCAAATAATGATATTTCACTAAACTCTGCTCACCTCTGCAGTATCGGCGGGACCTAGACAAGCCACTGAGCCGATCGCCTACGTTTTTGGACTTTGGACCTTTGGACACAGCATGTGCGCTAGACGCCTTGGCCGGGGCATCTGCCTTTCAAATGTACAGGCGTTCAATTTGGGCGGCCAGCGCAAAATTGGATGCAGCAGTGTGAACGGGCCTTAAGAAAACAGACCCAAAAGCGTTTATTTTTCTTTTTTTCCTTTGTTTAATTGAAACTAGGCATTAATTATCACATACAAAAACATTTAACATAGCCAAATATTTTAAAAAGAGGCAAGTTTCCCCAGATAGTTTCTCTTCTCGTCGGTGTCGGCAGATGTTGCAAGGCTGGTTTTCCGCACAGAGACAGCAGGGGGCGACAACGGACACTTCAAACGCCCCAAAAATACATCACAAGGTGTTGCAAAAGATTCTGTAAGGTAAAATGTTACTTGGTTCTGCTTTAAGGTTAAAATTAGGACAATAAATAAATGGTTAAAGTTCGCATAAGTCTCTGTGAAACGAATGCGAGTGAATGTAATGTCCCCACAAAGCAGAGAAAGCAAACGTGCGTGTGAGGGAGGAAGGAGTTATGATGAAGTGAGACGAACAGACAGGTACAGCGCTACAGCCGACGCTTAAGGTGCCACGCATCAAGACTGGGATAAAAATAGACAAGATGTACTGACAGAAAGAACAGAATAAAAGACAACAGGATTGAGCGAGAGGAAGGGAGGCAGAGGGAGCGGTTCTGTTGGACAAAAGAGATTCGACAAATACTGCTTTTTCTCCTGTGTTACTGTCCCTCAAGATCAAGGCTTCATTGTCTACATTTACAGTGATTACAATATAGTTACTATTTAAGTCTTCTTTGAAATGTGCTTGAAGACGATCACAATAGGTAGAGTTTTATAGCATAATTACTAAAAGTAGTAGCTCAAAGTGAAAGGTGTGTAATCTTTTCTCATTTAGGTCGTTAGAGGTTGCAAGAACAATGTGTGTTCTTCAGTTTTTGTTATTCTTTTTTTGCTTTTAATCTGTAAAAACACATGTCATTGAGTTAAAAAAAAAAAAGATGGGTAGTTTATTATCACACTGTGGAACATTAAGGCAAAGCAACATTATAATGGACCTCTTCAGTCAAATATTATGCACCAAACTATAGTCTGAAAACATATTTGAAAGCACAGATAACATCAGTGTCTTAGCGCGGTATTTTGCACCCGATCTTAGTGGTAACTTGACTGTTGATGAGTTCATTTGCTGACATTTAGAGTCAGCGTGACTGCTGAGAGCGCAGGGTGTGGAACTCTAAATAAGAGGTGGGATCATGCCAAAATATGAGGTGGAGTGAAGCAAATTGAGGGCGTCGTCTGGTGCATTCTGTGAAAGGCCAGAATCCTAACTAATAAACTTCAAAACGAGTGCACTGAAACATAACATGGGTAACATGTCATTTCCTGGAGTCGCATTGCTATCCCCATATGGACCAGATAATTATAATACATCAACTTAACACAAATGATGCATTATAGGATAATGAATACAGTCCAATTACACTTTATGTGACTATAACATTTTTCAATTTTGGGAACAAATTGAAACACGGACGATAAACCTGTTTTATTGTAATTTGTCTTGTGAATCAAAACAAAAAACAAATGTTACTTTTTGTTTTTTGTATTGAAATAAGAAATCCACAGAACGAATCATACACTGATTAACGTTCTCTCTGGCTGTTGTCTGCTGAGGGGTTTTAGAATGCCAGTTATCAGTCACTGGGTCAAACACAATCACCATATATGGACTGGCACCATCCCACTCCAGCCTCCATCGGCCAAGTCCAGCCTCTTTACGCCAGGGTTAACGTCGTGACGATAGCAGAAGCCCGACCTGGAGCCGCCACCTCAAGGCTCCCGTTAGCCTTAAGTTCGGGGGCAAAATACAGCCCTTAGAACTCAAGCCTTTACATTGAAATATCTAGATCTGATTGATCCTTTTTTCTTTCATAGCAGAAGGGAGTTAATGGTAAACATTTACTGACAAGTGGAAATGAAGAAACAAACTGCTCTACAAAAGCATGGATCCACATTTTGCCATCTGGTATCCTCTTCTGTTGAAATTAGCTGCTGTTTGCATCTCTTATATAATACTATTAACGACTTTGGCCCTAACAGAGACACTGCACAAATTACTTCATTAAAAAGTCCTGCTGCTGATCAATAAAACATTCATTAAAGATTTACCATTAGCCAAAGTTACTGCTTACAAAGTTCCTTAGCACAAACCCAATGCGTTTTTTGACAAGTGAATCCAACACTGTTCACTGTAAATTGGACCGGAGCAGTTCGCAAAATGTCCGTCAGGTCTAAACCAGTTGTAAATTCAACTTTCAGCCCACCACAGAGTAATCTTCCAACGCATCCCATCATCAACGCAGCAGCAGACTCAGCCTTCAGCCACCAGCCACCTCAGTCTCTCCATCTTCTTCTCTCTTTTATCACCACTGTCTGGGGCCTTTTGTAGCTGACATAGGTGGGTCATACTATCAGAGATGGTGATACGTAAAAATGCTAAAATGGCACTTGTTGTTTTGTAGCCAAATTATAGTAATAATTTAAGTTCTCCTTTAATGAAACTGTTCAAAAAGGCTATTAAAATAAAACATAAACTTTCAGCGTGATACTACAAACAACAGGATAAAGTGACATTTCTTCACTTTAGTAGTGAATCTGTAAAAACGAAATGAATTGGTCCATTTTACTGTGTCTACTGTGTAAAAGAGGTGCATGTACTGTGTATTTATATACTGTATATATACTGCACTTTAACTCTTCTCCCCAGGCTTACTGTAACTGCACATTGTCCTGATAAACAAATGATTAAAATTCCCGTTTTGTTTGATACTTGAACTTCAACCAAAACGTTTACTGGCACATTTTAGCACACTTCTGATGTATTACCATAATATTATTTGAATATAATCATTGGTCTAATTAGAGGACACATATCATGCAAAATTGTCTTTTAGCTTTTAACCCTTTTAAAACATATTTGATTCATTCACACATGTTTCTTCAGACCTGATTACAAGGTTGTATCCCTCTGAGCTTCAGAAAACAATCAGTTTAATGTTTCTCAGGATTGTGACGTTAGAAATCTGGAAGTCACCCATGTGCTGCTTTGAAGTGCATCATTGCCAGACTCGTTCTCAGCTTTTCTAACACCAAATCTCATTCATTACAACTGCGCGCTCATATTAGCATGTCAGGGTAAGCTAGCTTTTGTTTTTCCTCATGGTAATTCCCTCTGCTGCCAGTGTTAACACCAAATGTTGACGAGGGAACGCTTGACTGACAGAAAGTGTTGAGTGCTTTCTCAATAACAATATAAATTCAAAAATATGTCAATTTATTGTCAAAAAAGTTGTTTGTTTACATTAAAAAAAACGGCTTAAAAGAGAAAACTTGGTTGGATTTGATGGTGAACTCAAAGATTTGTGTTGGGCTTTTCACCTGAGTATGAATTCATGTATAGTTTGCGTAGGAAAACTCAATAGCGTCGTTCTCAATAAAGCCGGTACGAATGGAGAGCTGGTGGGCCTGTAGCGGTACTGTCTGCGCCGGTTAAAAGCACCTATTCACAGTGAGATGTTGTTCGAGCAGACGTCGTGATGCTATCAGAGCTTGTTGTGTGTTATCAGTCATCAGCTCATTTAACGCCTGGATCGATGGCAGCAGGACTCGCACACTGGTCAATGGAGAGACGCTGCCAAGGAAACAAGTACATTTCCTCGACAAAACAGACTTAATGATCAAGTACACAAAAAAATTACTTTTTTCTCTTTTTGAATCCTCTGAAGCCCCAAAATGTTCAGTTTTGTATGAATATTGCAAAAGGTTGGACTGGAATTGACCCTTGCGCTTCACATTTTGTTTGCGTTCGTGAAGAAAGAATAACTGTAGATTACTGACATAATGTACGGAAGTTAAGATTTGAACAGACAAAACAGTTTCAATACTAATTTCACTTTAAGAAACATATTAATCTTGCTGGGGTTTTGTTCTGTTTTTTAATTTAATTTTATTATTTTTATTTTTATTTTTATTTTTATTACTATTATTACATATTTTTCTTTACATAGGTTAGTTTGTGTAATGTACGTTTTTGTTGCTGTATGTTTAAAAAAAAAAAAAAAAAAAAAAAAAAAAAAAAGGGAAACTGACTATAAATTGACTAAGAAAGAAAATCTGAAATACGGGTCACAATTAGTCCGTGAATTGTTGCAGCTTTGCGACAGTTGATTTAACGGTTGCAACTAATACTTGCGTTGGTCGCACTGGGAGTTAATCAAGCAGCGACACACAGCTCGTCGTTTCTTCTATATCACAATGTAGGTAAGAACAAAGGCAGGTCAAAAGGTCATACGCAGAGGACAAATTTCCCTACGGGGACAATAAATGCTAATCTAATCCAAGACAGGATGTGATTAACTTGACACATGATGGTTGCCGTTCCTACTTCTCCGCCGCCCTCTCGCCGCCCTCTCGCCGCTCGTTGAAGAGTATCTCACGTGCCCGGAACGTTGGAAAGTTAGCGCCTCACTCTCGATTCGTTCAGTGTGCGTTTGTGCGCCTCGTTTCCTGTTCTCTTTTGCTCCTTCGACCCAGCGTTTATTTATTGGACTCTTGTTGTAGATCTGTGTGTCCATAATGTGTGTTTTTACGGCTGTTTCATAATTAACAACTAACGTCTAATAGACTTCTTTTAGAGTTGAAATTGCATCCGTCGTCCTAAGGTAGATATAAACATTTAACATTGAATTAGCCAACAACAGACACTTAAATTGACATTATAAGAAATAAAAACACTAAATAGACACAGACACATAGTATGAGACATTTCAGATAAAAAAGCAATACTTCAGAGTGCAGATCGCCCCAAAAGACTGTCCCTGTTTGTGTTTCTGCTCAGTGAAACGTCTGCTCGGAGCCCTGTGTTGTGCGCGCGATGCTGAAGGCTAATTTATGAGCCCAGAAAATATGAATATTTAATGAGGAGTTATTGTGGAGAGGAGCAGCAGCAGACAACATCAGTCACAGATCTTATTAGATAGAGACAAACGGATCTGTTATTACCACAGACACATTATGCGCCAAAGGTCAGGGGAGAACATTTGGGTGGTTGAAGTATACTCAGATATTTTACTTAACAAAAACATGAAATGGTATTTGTCAAGCATGAATTAATACCCACAAACGATACTGTTGAATTGCAACTATTTGTTTTTTGCTTTTTTATGAAAGATGAACGCAATATGCTGACTTTAACATCACAAACATATGTCTACAATAACCAGTATCATTTGTTTTGCATTGTCACTTGTTATCAAAAGAACAGAACTGTTTCTCGGCTGCCTTATGTTGAATAACGCTCAGTAAAATCTCTCAAATCAAAGCTTGTTTTGATAGCCGTCTGCAATGCGACACAAAATGGACACCGAACGTATGATTTGTATCAGTCATTTCACACTCAGATAAGCACTTTCCCCTCTCCCGCAGCATTTTTCTTGTGTTTGTGTTTGAAGTTTGAGCGAACTCCAGAGCTCCACAAAGTCAGCAGTGAGTCTGACGGCCCAAAAGCACAGAAGGAACGGGGGTCTTCTGAAGTGACAATCACCATCTGAAGAAACAGCTGCAGGAAGAGACCTTTTAATGTGCCTGAAACAAACATGAACCTCTCCACTTTAGATCTTAAGTTGTGACATAAAGTACCAAAGCTGCTGAGAAATTAAAGAACTTTTTAGTTTTTTTTCTTGCTGGATTATGTAGTCATAACGAAGCTGGAGCAAAAGTCAGCAGTTTTCTGGCCTATGATCACAAATTATAACTGTATTAGCACTGTACCCTGTTGTGTAGCCCCATAGGAAATCAAACTTATTGTTAATACTGCACAAACACCACATACAAATTGGGATCTGGCCAGAACTAAATACAGAACTAAACCTGGACTAAATCCAAATCTTGTCTAGAATGAGAACACTGCATTGCAAACAGGTCCTGAAACATCTGAACACGTGTTTTGGTATTTTTTAGCATTTACAATCTTTAATAATGAATATGTCTGACTTGATTGAATGCTACTGTATGGAACAGAGGGTTTTACAGCCCAAAGTTCAGCAGATGACAGAGGAGCAGTGGCTGTAACTGTCTATTGCTACCGGAAAAAAAACAACAATATAGACAGAAATGTACTGGTAAACAGCACATTTATTTGTAACAAGGCAGAATAAACTCATGATTTAGTCTTAAAATTATAGTTAACTCATATTTTTTTTCTGCTGGGATCCATATGAACCCTTGTAATCCTAATAAAACTATTAGCCTACTTGATTTAAATCTTTTGTCGACTAAGATCTACCAATTAATTATCTGATTGAATAAAGACCTACAGCCCTAATGTAAAGGTTATAGGAAATTCATAAACCTAGTCCAATCTATAATATATAATATATATATATGCACTTCAACTAAACTATGATCCATGAAATAAATGTCTTCTATTATCTTCCATTGCATTCCTCCATCCCTTCTCCAAAGCCGAAAATGGTGCACATATTAGCATGATTTGAACGTAATGACTAAACCCATTTGATTCCTGAAATACCCAGCTCACATCTTTCACTGCTGGTTTCTTTGTCTTAGTGATATTTAATCAGGCCCATCACGCGGCGCCTCAGACATGAGCAGAATATTAGACCGAGCCTCTGTGGGTTTCCATAATGCTCTTCATTTGTCATTGAAGAAGGTGAAGCATTAGAGCAGTTTGTCCAGGCTAAAAGCATGTCATAGTATCATGTTTATTTCATCTCATTACAAGTCCATATGCTCAGAAAGTCTAGACTTCAATGTGCCCTCTGCCTTTTATAGGCTTTTATATATTTAACCATCTACTGCTGAACCCAGTGTGTTTCACCTGATTATGGTCACACGAAACTGGACCAAATAGACAGAATGCAGAATTTACCTCAAATTTAAGGTTATCTTAAACTTTGCCATGTAAAATAATGAATAAAAGTAATTGCATCATGTCATATAATCAACATGATGGATATGCAGAGCAACAGTCCCGCCCACTTTGAAGCTCTCTGTGGTAGTAAATGTACTCTTTCATTTTTACCATAGACTTTATGAATATTCCAAATATTAGGGGTTTAAAGACACAATGGGGGCTAAGCAGTTGTGTGCTATGTCCCTAACGTGGTGGTTTTCAGTCCCAAAAAACACAATCAATGTCAAAAATGTGGCCAAATGTCTCGGTGACTCTGCGGTTTAGGTCTTTCACGTGTTTGATTACCACAGTTTTTAATTTAATAATATGTATTTAATATTTATTTTTTATTTTTTATTTTTTTGGAAAGTCTATTGGAAAAGTGAATGGAACATTTACATTTAGACCCAAGTGTTTGGCGGTCACTGTTGACATAAAAGACTGCATCACGTCATTCTCAAATACAGTTAGTATTGTCAGTTCTTTGTGCTGCAGTTCAATAACTCATTCAGAGGTAACGCTCCACATCCCTGCCCTATGACCCCTGATCTCTGACCCCGAGGCCGCTCTTGGTCAATAAAAGGATATGTGCACTCAGAACAGTTTAGAGCCGGTCAAATAGCCCAGCGCTGAAAGCAGCAGCCGGACTGGAGAGAGGAGAGCGCGCTGAATCCCACAGATCCGCCAACCACAGGCTAGAAAGCAGACAGAGATATCATTCTTACATCTTATTTTTCAAGCCTGACTTTATCGCAAAAGCAGTTAATGGCAGAGGGGGCAGGCAGCGTTGTCTTTTTAGGATTGTAGCAATGCAACACTGAAATAGATCACGCTTGAAATGATGTACTCGCACGCATCAGAATTAGCAATAAACTGCACTAAACCTGGAAGAGCAGGATTTTCCACCACATGAGACGTTCTCCAGATCATCTAAACATAATGTTGTTCCCTCCGCAAAATTCATGCTCATTTGATCAATCCTGTATACTAGTCCTCTCTCTTCTGAGCCTCAGGAAACAATTGGTTTAAAATTTCCCAGATTTTTGACACGCTCTGAGAGCTGCGAAGCCAATAGGGCCTACGTAATTTCACTTTTGTGCCCCTCAGTGACTTTCACCTTCACCCATGGACCGTTCCACACAATAACAATGTCTGATTTTTTAATTACACATTTAAAATACCGGAAATATCAGCAATACACATTCATTTATTGGCTTGATTTTGCTAGTTCATTATTTTAGTCAACTTGTTCTTATTGTAATGTATAGATCTTTCCTGTTATTATTTTTACAGTATACATATCTTACACGTAGCTCATGATTGGTCCTTGCTGAAACCTCCCCCTGCTCTGGATCCTTTGCCAGGCCCACCATTTTCATCCTTAGTAAGCTCCATCGAGCCCACGTATTTCTCTCATTAATTGTGAGGGGAACATGCCTTTTCCATGTATTTCATAAATGCCAATGAGATGAGCCTGAGATTGTGTGTAGGCGGTGGAGCGGCGCGAGTCCCCTCAGTGTAATCTGATGTGCTGATCTGGATTCAGGACCCGCCCGTGATGGATTATTTCTGCTGCTCCGAGGGTCGCCAACCTTCCTGTGGTCACGACTCTTAATGCTGCAGATAGACAATAATACATTCAGCCGCGTGCAATGAGAAACCCCACTGGATGTTATGGCCATGAGAATGAATATGTGTACAGAGGTCATGAAGTTCACAATGCAATATACATTATGTAACACGAAATGGTATCTGCAGTATCAAATCACATATATCTACATGAGAGCATTCAACCACAAGAAACCATTCCCAAGCCAGGGTAAACTGTGTTACTAAGGGCAACAAATCATTACTGCAGACACAAGGGCAGACTATTCCCTGTAGAAAATAAAGGAGAAAATATAGTCTCCTGTACAACTACAAATAAGAATGTTGTATTTGTAAAGAACATTTAAAAAGATGCTAAAACAAATCACTGCTTAATTGAAGTTTTTACGGTAAGAATACATGTTTTTCAAGCTATTTATGTGTAGTAAAACCACTGTGTCTTTCGTCCAACTTATTTTTGAGGCAAAAACAGTGGATTATTATGCGTGATCTGTTATTAGCCAATCGTTTCAATTTGAGGAGAAAGTTAGAATATTTTTTTCCTGTTATTTGATTTGGAGGAGGAGCCGTCTACTATAAAGAGGGGCCTTCTAGCAGTGTGTGTTCCAGGAAGGAGCTGTGTGCACTGCAGCCAGAGCACCAGAGCCAACCCAACAAGATCTGTCTGTCCGCTGTACTGCTGCACCGATCTCTATAAATCTATTGTTTCTGTTCTGCAGAGTTTTGTTTTGCACTTCTGGGATTAAATTCACGAACACTATTCCTGACTCTGCCATATCATTTCGGGGTCAAAAAAATAACCCACTACAGAACCAAGGCAAGGCACGTTTATTTGTAGTGCACAAGTCGTACACAAGGCAATTCAAAGTGCTTCACACAACAGGAAATTTAAAAAATAAAATAAAATCACAAAAACATGTCAGAAATCACAAAACAGTTTAAGACATAAAGGAGACGAGTGCAAAGAAAATCATGTCAGTCATATGCACAGCTAAACAAAATTGTTTTAACTTAGATTTAAACATTGCCAGAGTAGAGGCCTGTATCACATCCTCAGGAATGTACTCAGGAAGACTGTTCCAGATTTTAGCTGCATAAAACTGAAACGCAGATTCCCCATGTTTAGTCGTGACTCTGGGCACCAGCAGGAGGCCGGTCCCTGAGGTCCTCAGAGTCCGAGACGGCACTAACATGTCCGAGATGTACTTTGGCTCTAGGCCATGGAGAGACTTGTATACAAGCAGAGCTGCTTTAAAGTCTATTCTCTGAGCCACAGGGAGCCAGTGCAGAGACCTGAGCACAGGACTAATGTGATCGTACTTCCTGGTTCTAGTCAGGACCCGAGCAGCAGCGTTCTGGATGTACTGCAGCTGTTTTACAGCTCGTTTGGAGAGGCCAGTGAGCAGGCCGTTACAGTAGTCTAATCTACTGGAGACAAACGCATGGATAAGTCTCTCCAGGTCTGGTTTAGACACTATACTTTTGATTTTGGCAATATTTTTTAGATGGTTGCTGATGTTATTGATCTGACGTGGCTGTTGAAATTCAAGTCTGAGTCCATTATTACCCCCAGATTTCAAACTTGATGTGTAGGTTTTAGAGTGAGACTCTGGAGGTGACTGTTAACACTTTCTCTTGTCGGGCCAAAGACGATGATTTTTCAGTCTTGTCTGAGTTCAGCTGGAGAAAGTTGTTTTGCATCCACACACTGATCTGTTGGATGCAGTGACAGAGTGAATCCACTGGTCCATATTCACCTGCCGTCAGTGAATCTTAGATCTGAGTGTCGTCTGCATAATTGTGATAGGACACATTTTCACTGTGTATCAACTAGGGCTGCAGCTATCGATTATTTTAGTAATCGAGTAATCTATCGATTCTTTTCTTCGTTAATTTTTTGGTACATTCAGTAAACCATTTAAACACATATTAAATAATTTTTTAGATAAACGTTATAGCTCATAGTAATAAACAAATACAAAATAAGGAATTTCTGATTAAAATAACACATTTTATTCTTAATTTCATATGAATTTGTCCCCAAAACAGCAACATTTCACTTCAGTCCAAACTGTTCTGTTTGTATATAAAGAATGTATATAAAGGACTTAATTAACTTGTCATAGACTGTAAACAGTTACAGTAGCTCTGTCACGTCACTTAAAATAAGACATTTGTTAAACGTTATGTTGGGTGGGACCGGTGGTCCTGGCGTTTTGAGCATTTTGCGTTTTGGCCGTTTTGGCTCGTGTCCCGGTCACTTTGGCCTCCGCGTCTCGGACTTTCTGTTCACAACAGATTATTGTAACATAACCGCGGTCCTCGTGCTGTTTCCATGGGCATTGGCTGTTTAAAAGTACGACTGTGACTGGAAAGCAGAGTTGTTGAGTGGGGGAGCGCGGGGGTCCGCGGTGGTGTGTCGACGGCGAGGGGGCTGGGGTGGGCGGAGCTAGATACGTGTTTAGAGTCGCAGCTCGGGATTATTATAATAGATCCATGGCTCTTTCATCAAAACTCTTCCGAGTCGCACTCGTGAATTTAAAACGTCCCGCTCTCTTCCTGTTGCGCCTTCGTCAGAGCGGAACAAGCTCCGTGTGAAACAAAAGCGCCACAAGTCGTTCTGTTCACGTGTTTTTGATTAAATATGTAAATTAAACGAATCATCGAAGCAATATAATAATAATCGAAGCTTTTTTGTAATCGAATTATTCGATTTATTCGAGTAATCGTTGCAGCTCTAGTATCAACTGACCTAACGGCAGCATGTAGAGCTTGAACAGAAGGGGTCCCAGGATTGACCCTTGGGGAACCCCACAGGTCAGGGGCATGTGGTCTGAGACACAGTTACCAATTTCAACAAAGTACTTCCTGTATTCCAGGTAGGAGGTTAATCAACTTAAGGGAGTGCCAGTGATGCCCACCCAGTCCTCTAGTCTCTGTAAGAGGATCCCATGATCGACAGTGTCAAAAGCAGCACTCAGATCTAACAGAATTAAGACTGAGGCTTTGCCCGCGTCAGTGTTCAGGTGGATGTCATTTGTCACCTTGACAAGAGCAGTCTCAGTGCTGTGATGAGGTCTAAAACCTGACTGGAAAACATCAAATGAGTTAGATTAGAGATGGGCCAGTAATTACTCAGTACTGCGGCATCAAGACTGCTCTTCTTTAGGAGAGGCTTTATGACCGCAGTTTTCAGAGACATTGGGAATGTTCCAGATTGAAGCGACATGTTAACTATTTGAGTGAGTGGTGCTAACAAACTGTTCAGCACAGACTTTAGAAATCTGGTGGGTAACAAATCGAGGCAGCATGTAGATGAACTCAGACTGGTGATGATCTCCTGGACAGTTTTGTCAGTTACAGATGCAAAGTGAGTCAGCTCTAAGTGTGTAGGTGGTTTTAGGGTTATTTTTTGCATTGTAGAATTAATAGCATTTTTAATGCCCTGAACTTTGTCATTTAAGAATAATGCAAACTCATTACACTTGGATGTGGAAATTAGTTCTAACGGCAGCTGAGCTGGAGGGTTTGTTAATCTGTTTCCTGTGGCAAACAAGACATGCGAGTTGTTACTGCAGCCAGGACAGTGTGAAGTGAAATGGGGATGAGAGAGGGACGGACATGCAGGAAATGATCAGAGCTGGATTTGAACTCTCGATCCTGCAGCTGGGACTCAGGCAGATGTAATTTGTAGAGAAACCAACAGAATAATCAACAGTTTGTGTTGTGTATGTGAACAGAAATTCATCTGTCTGATGAATATTTGACTTTGTTTGGAAGATCATGACTTTGTTTGCAAACAGATATGTTCACGTCTAACATTGGTACTATTTATGAAGACACTGTGGTCAGGCTTTGTTTGTGTCGTGATTGATCACTTGTGCAGTGCTGCAGGCGTACTATTGGTTCACAGCCTTGGTGTTTGCTTGAAAAAGGAGCAAGATAAAAGTATGAAAGCAAGTGACCGACTGGAAAAAGCGCACGGACACGTGTTCTTTTTCCCGGGGGTGAAAGCGAGCGCTCAATGGGGCCCACTCACGTGGACAGGGCACAGCGCCGTTACGCACTTAACCTCCCGTACGGGGTTACTTGGCCATGCACTCCAATGTCATAAAAAACTAAACTTTGTCCTATAGTCTGTGCAAAATGGGCACAGACTGACGCGCGATACCAGAAAACCTGGTCAGACTTCATTCGGCTCTAGAACGGTCCTCATGCCCCCTGGACCCTGCAGTTTCCACCGAGCACAAGATGTCCCGCTGAAACTAAACCAAGGCCAGGTCCAGGACAACGAGGACAGCATGTCCGCGGTTATCAACAATCTGTCGAGGTAATGTATGTGACCATGTAACGAGGTATGTTACATGGTAACATACCTCGTTGGTATACGAGGTATGTAACCAAAACCAAAACTTTTTACATGCCGTAAATTTGCCCTTGCAAAAAAGTTATTGATTAATAAATGTAAATCTAAATGATTTAGTAATTTTGTAAACGTGTCATCCCAGTTCACTGACCTGACCTTAAAGTGGGATAGATGGTTCTAACAAAGGTTCCCTGGACCATTGTGGGTCAGTTAGTTAATTTATAGCCATTTAATTTCTACGGCAACCATAATAACTGGTGGTCAACGAATACAATGCTGTAATGACGAAAAGAAGATAATTTTGCCATGCGCGATAAGAAAATGAAAGTTATCTGTGAAGTCTTGAGTAAATGAGTTTGTGTTTTGAGGGGAAGCGCAGATGGAAAGTGTCAAAGCAGCAAATCACGGGCTTAAAATAATCACACATGAGTCATGCACAGCAAACAGCCAGGCGCCAGGAAACCATCTCTCATTCAGATAAACGAGGTGGTCCAAGCGCGGCGGCTGCTCGTTTGAAAAGGAAATTGAGTGGAATTAAAATGAACAGAGCGACAGCTGGAGCATACATTTGGATTTATAGAGAGATAAGTCGTCTTTCATTCCAATCATGCATTTCTTTTTAACGTAGTCCCACGGCTTAACTTCAGTTTTTGAGTACGGTAAATTCTGTGCTCAAGTAAGGCTGTTTTTGTCGACGTCGTGTGGTAAAAGACAATATTCAAATATGTGCTTCTAGGAATAGAGAACACTGTGATCTAATGTGCCTTAAAGCTGGTAATTACATTTCTACTGTTGTGCTTTGGAAACAAGAAGTGTTATTAAAAAGTGGATGAGATTTTGATGCGAGTGCAAGATGTTTAAAATGACATATATTTGAAATGATCTGTTCTGGTCCCGGTTTAGTCCCCGTGTAATCCATTTTTCCCTGGTTGGACATGAGTCGCAGATGTGACACAATCATTCCATGACTGTCACCAAGCAACCATATTGTAAATAAGGGCCAAAATCCATAAATACACAGTAGTTAATATTTGACAAGTAATACTTCCTGATAACAGCTTTATTTTTGTAATATGATTGTTTAAACTGTCTAAAAAATGTGTTGACTTCCTGTTATTTTCAACTTTTCTTCACAAACAGCAACTTGACCTGTGTAAAACTATGACAACCCGTCATATATATGTACTTAAAGGTAAGAGAGCATTTATTTGTCCCACAATTTCAGTTCTGCAACGCATAGTTCGAGAACAGCAGGTGAATAAAAATATGCCATAAAAAGATAAATAACTATCAAAAGTATAATTACATCTATCAGACTGTGCAAGTACGTAGAGCAAAACATATAAAACTATGTACTGCAACTGGCTGTGACTATGATTGTGTACAAGGACTTCAGTGAATTGTACCAGAGATATTTTGTTGCAGTATTGCACAGGATTACAAACTACTAAGTGGATGACACGTGTACAGTTGAATTAAACCCACACTAGATCATTGTTGAGCCCCACCACTGCACACCACCTCCATTAAAATCATTTTATAGGCGTTTGCTATAGTTGCCCAAACAATCGATAACAATATTCAGCTTTTCTATGGCGCACAATATCAATAAAACCGGCCTCTTTGTTTCCAGTTGTGCACCGATTGTCTTTTCCATTTTCATTTTTGCACAGAAGTACTCATGTATCTCCCATTTCCATATCACTGAAACGCATCGTACAACTGCTGATAATTTGATTTGAGAGTAGCCTCCGTTACAGACTGTGGAGTGAATCTAATCGCAGGCAACACGCCACAATCTCTCCTCCGTGCGCCTGTCTCTTTCCATTTTTTGTTTATTACTCTGTATTTCCTCCCTGTGTTCTGCCTCCCCCTCTTCTCTGACTGTTTGAAGGCTATAGCGTAACTAGAGCTGAAGAGGGTCGCAGCTTAACATTTCCCTTGGCAGAAATAGACCAGACTTCAGAGAAATAGAAGAAGAAAAAAAATAGGAGCCGTGCATCCCACACTGAGCGAACCAGCATCATGGCAGAGAGATGTCCTTCTGAAGAGCTGAGCGAGGGCTTTGGAGCGAGGGAAAAGTCACCCACATGTCTGGAAAAGGCTGGATTTATTTACATTCGAAGGTGAAGAAGACAGGGAGAGGGAGACATGGCTCAACGCTTGCTTCATTTATGCAGTCAAAGTGTTGAGACTGCAGCAGCCGAAAGCCAAGAGTCTCTGCACGAATGGGACGATGGCTGCTGCGAGGTTGTGGCTGAGTGATACAGTGTTCTGACACATGTCCAAAGAGTGCCCTGTCTTTGGTCACTTCACCTACGGGCGGTGTGTGTTTGTGTGCAAATCCTCCAGATACAGCCCTGACCAAACCCACAAGCAGACGAGGTGAACGTTTCACCGGACGCTGCACTGTTGCTCCCGCAGCTCCCGATAGGTCGCCCCAGCGGCAGTGAAGGATGGGTCGAATACGGGGGACAAATTTCCGAGGACAATGAAGTGCACCTCAACCTTAAGGGACCAAGCACGTACTGACAGCCGTGCTTCTGTCGACTGGATGGTTTTTATTTCTCAGGATTCAGGATTTTAGAAGCAGATTTCAGTTAAGTTCTGATTTTGTATTTCCTTTTTCCTTTGTTTGGGATATAGTTTAGATCTAGTTTGGGCCTTTACATAGTTAAGGACAGCTAATCCTCTGCAAGGCTTTTACATTTAGATTGAAAATGTGTCAAACCAGTCCATGAAACTGCCCGCTGTTTTTAGGAGTTTCCCATCTAATCTGTCCACTCTTCCAGGTTTACTTATGATTCCGGAATTTAGATGCGTTTCCACCTGCTTTGTATTATTCGTATTACTTTTTCAAAATTCACAGTGGTTTTATATTTTATGATTAACATGACGTTTACGATTTGATATGCATCCGTGTTCATGTTAATTTGGTGTTCAGGCTTTGAATGCATTTCCTCATTCAACACTACCAATTTGAATCAACAGCTTTGTTCTTAAACATAATATTAGTTCTTATACATTGCAATAATTCAGTTATTTTATGGGCTGCATTATTTGTTTCAGTAAAGTAACATTTTCATTTGGGCGTGTTGAGGCTGCCGCTCAGCTCATAGACCTCATCAAATATTGAAGACGCACAGACTGAGAAATCGATGGAGTCACACACTGTTCCAGAGCCCACGCTTCAACCCAATTCAGGTCAATAACCATTTCAGCCAAAATAAAATGATATCTTTTTTACTGTTGGCAACTGGAGCAGGCTTTTACAACAACACTTTATGCTAAAAGGATTCCTTGTTCAACTCTTTTCATTTTCCATTTTATTCAGTAACACTTTTCACATTCTCCATAGCCCAGATATACTGGTTTACGTGGCAACACTGACAGTAGAGATTGAGGCAGGCAAGTTTATTTGTAGAGCGCAATTCGTTCACAAGGCAATTCAAAGTGCTTCGCACAACAGGGAAAAATGCATTAAAATCAGAAAGACAGGACAGAAATCACGAAACAGTTAAAGACATGAAAGAAAATAGTGCAAATATAATCCTTTCAGTCATATGCACAGCTAAACAAAACTGTTTTTAGCTTAGATTCGAACAATGCCAGAGTAGAGGCCTGTCTCAAATCTTCAGGAAGACTGTTCCAGATTTTAGCTGCATAAAACTAAAATGCAGATTACCCACCAGCAGGAGGCGGGTCCATGTTTAGGCCTGACTCTGGCACCAGCAGGAGGCGGGTCCATGTTTAGGCCTGACTCTGGCACCAGCAGGAGGCCGGTCCATGTTTAGGCCTGACTCTGGCACCAGCAGGAGGCGGGTCCATGTTTAGGCCTGACTCTGGCACCAGCAGGAGGCCGGTCCATGTTTAGGCCTGACTCTGGCACCAGCAGGAGGCCGGTCCATGTTTAGGCCTGACTTATTGCACCAGCAGGAGGCGGGTCCATGTTTAGGCCTGACTCTGGCACCAGCAGGAGCGGGTCCATGTTTAGGCCTGACTCTGGCACCAGCAGGAGGTGGGTCCATGTTTAGGCCTGAACTCCGGCACCAGCAGGAGGCCGGTCCATTTTTTTTGTCCACTTTATTTTTAAGTTTTGAAAGAATACATCAAAACGTTACTAAACATAGGCCATTCAATTGACCCGTCAACACAGCCACAAGTAAACTGAAGTAAACAAGTTAATTAAAGGAAAGGAGAAAAAAAAGAAAAAAAACAAACAAACAAAAGGCAAACAAAGAAACAAAAACAAGCACACAATAAAAGGCAAAAAAAGAGAAAGAAAATAATCAAATAATTCCAATATAATATTGAATTAATCTAGATATGTCATATTGATATATATTGGTAAATAGCCTTAATTTACATAGGTAAGGTAAATGTTTAGTCGTGACTCTGGGCACCAGCAGGAGGCCGGTCCCTGAGGTCCTCAGAGTCCGAGATGGTTCATATGGCACCAACATGTCCGAGATGTACTTTGGTGCTAGGCCATGGAGAGACTTATATACAAGCAGAGCTGCTTTGAAGTCTATTCTCTGAGCCACAGGGAGCCAGTGCAGAGACCTGAGCACAGGACTAATGTGATCATACTTCCTGGTTCTGGTCAGGACCCGAGCAGCAGAGTTCTGGGTGTATTGCAGCTGTTTTACAGCTCGTTTGGAGAGGCCAGTGAGCAGGCCGTTACAGGAGACAAACGCATGGATAAGTCTCTCCAAGTCTGGTTTAGACACTATACCTTTGATTTTGGCAATGTTGTTTTAGATGCTAATAAGCTGCTGTTGTTATTGAACTGACGTTGCTGTTAAAAGTCCATTATCACCCCCAGACTTCTAACTTGATTTGTAGGATTCATAGCGAGAGACTGGAGGTGACGCTAACACTCTTGTCCAGCAGACACAGCAACAGAGAAAAGAATGTAATGAAAACTGCTGAATAGTTTATTTAACATGTACAACAACTTTAAACAAGAGTAAAAAAGGCAGTCAGCGTGTTGTTATTCTTGTTATAAATTATAACGTTTTGAGCAGTGGCGTGTTAAGCTCCAACCTTGCCACCTTATATATACTCCATAACATCCTTGAATTTTGATTTTCTTGCTCTAACAGCCTTCAGGCGTCCCTCTGCAGCTCCACAGCTTCTTATTGTGTGGCATCGCAACTCTTGTTTCAACGAGGTCACACATATGGAGCGCTAGGGTCCACACACAGGGCCTGCTGGTGTATTCTCCGTAAATTCTGTGTGTACATGCAAGAGATTTGTTCATATTATGACAAAGAGCCTGACAAGTGTCTCCAGAGTTTACTGTCTCTATTCGATATTTGTACAGTATTCAACAGTTTCCATATTGAAGCATGAAGCAACCACAAGGATATAGTATATGAATAGGGTGTTATTTTGTCTTTTAAACAATAACATTTTCCATATATAGGCTTTGGTGCAACTCCATAAAAGGTTTAAAAGGTGTGTTCTCATTTGCACAAAGTTGGAACCAAACCAGGACAAGTTTGACAGCCGAAATTTCCTTTCCTTTTTATTGTTTTCCTTTGAAACAGTGCAGTCATTTTCACTACTGAATTCAGAACAGTTTGAAAAATACTCCACCATGATTATATTTTGGATTGTGTTTCGGGTTCAGCGGGGGAATCATCTCCAGCATCAGAGTTTCATAAACCAAAACAGGATCCAAAAATGGTGGAAGCAGTGGAGGATTGTTCATTTGCTTTTGTTTTTGAAGGACATGAGCTTCTCCAAAAGCTTTTAAAAAATTGCCTTGCCGCTGAATTTGGAAGTCATTTACCAACTGTCTCCACACACACTTTGCCAGGCTGGTGGTCCTCGCCTCAGGGCTGCGGAGCCTTCTGTCAGAGGCGCTGGAACAGTTTTTGTAATAGCAGTAAAATTGTCATCAAGTCACTTTTTACGGTGCACAATAGCCAGGCTTGATTCCCTCTTTAAAGATGTTTTGAATGTCTGTCCCTGCTCTTCATCCCATTTCACACTGCTGACTGTCCTACCTTGCCCAGTTGTAATGAAGAAAAACAAAAGAAGATTGGATGCCTCATATAGAAATAATAGCCTATAGTTTTGGGGTTTTTTTCCCGCAAGTTTAAGATGTATGTTTTTTATTTATTTTATTTTTTTCAGTACAAATTTTAGTACAATTTTATTCTCCAAAAGGTGCACTATGTGACTTTTCCGTTGGATAGTCCACCATGTCATCACGGAAATTATTATGGCTTTGGAATGTTTGGAATGTTCTACAATGTGGAATTAAGCTCATGTCAAGTCAAAGATTAGAGGTTTTATTCATAACGAGTGTGTACGTACAAAACATGATTCTCAACGTTAAGTGTGTGATCTTTAAAAAGATAACGCTCTGGGCCACAAACACTGAACTTTATGCGTCTGGGTTTTCAAAAAACGAAAAAGAAGACAATCTGAGCTCAGAGAGACGAGAAGTGAACAAATGTGAAATTGTTTTGTCCGTACGTCCGCATAAGAATTCCACGTTAAATGAGACCCTAGATCTGTGGAGGGGAGAGTAGGAATGCATGTTTTTAAGTTTTGTTTTGTTTTTTGTTGCTTTCTATCGCTAAGCTCTGTAGCTAAAATCTATATAGATACATGGAATGCTATACTATGGAAAATTCCAGGAAAAAGGAATTACATCACGACAAGCAAGCGCCATACTCTCCACCAGAAAAGTTTCATGGAGTACCTTTAATATCTATTGTTTTATTGTAAGCAGTCCTCTTTTTAGCTGACTTTCTATGCAGCTCAGCATCTCCAAAGCTTTTTTCTCTTTCATAAAAACACTTTTGTACTCTGGCTTGTCTCTGGTGTGAGTGAGACGGATGAGGCCGACTGCAGCTCGTGCTCAGAGCCTGTGGAGACGTTCAGAGAGATGAAGATGAAGTGAGCACTCCTGTCTGCACAAACACTCTTCTCACTAAACACATCTCTTCAGTGTGACGTTCAACATGTCTCCAGCAGACAGCATGGACAGGCCTGTGCCGCAGCTGCTGTCTGAGGCCCAGTGCTCGGTCCAACGTGAAAGAGCCGTCCGGGAATGGTTTCTAGAGTCTGTATAGAAATTCAAAGAAATTTGAAGGTCAAAACCAAGAGGAAACCATGAAGAAACCACACCCATATCTATACCTGAAACTAAGACAAAGAATAAAAATATGTTGCCTCACAAAAAACGCTTTCTATCATCTCCAAAAGATTGCCGCCTCCGTTCGTCCATCCTTCCTTCAGCTGAAACCCTCATCCATGTCTTCGTCACCCCTCGCCACGACGACTGCAATAGCTTACTCTACAGTTCAGCCTCTAAACTCCTCAATAGACTCTGCATCCTGAACCAGAGTCTCATCCAAACTACTACCTGCCTCTTCTAGTTTTACTTGTATTTTTGTTGGTTTTTGAACAGCGAAGCCTCTAAGTCATGAAAAGTGCTATACAAGCGTTCTGTCCAAGTAGAAAGAGCTGTCCAGACTTGATGTCAATGTGGAAGATGAGTCTAAAAAAAAAGGTAAGGAAAAAAGGAAAAAGGAATATGAGGCACAAAAAACCAAGAGTAACCAGATTTGGATAGCCAAATCTAAATTAAAGACTGATAAAATATACTGCTATTATCTGAGGCCCTGAAGAAGTTGTCCAGGTTTAATTTCTATGGTTCATTCATGGGAATCATTAGAAAGGTTTCAAAGCATATACAGGCCAATTCCAAACAAAGACTAACCTAAACCAGATATATAACTAAATCTGCTAATGTCTGCTAATACTCTGGTGTTTGCGGTGAAAGATCCGTCGAGGCTGCTTGTCTTATTTTAGACAATATAGTTAGATTACGTTTAGGGATAGGATTATGGTTAGGTTGGGAACAAGTATTTTAGGGCTTTGGGACAGGTTTTGCTAAGGTTTTGCTAAGACTTGCCAAAACTATATGACTAGATAACCAAATCTATTGATGGTGCACTCATATTTTTGTTGGAGCGTTTGCCTCCAATTTTCGAAGGGAAGGGTCAATGGTTAGAACTTTGCTCAGTCAGATGATGTAGCTGGTACAATAAGTAAAACATTAAGTGCAAGTATTTTGTTGTATATGCCTCCATTCCCTCAAAGGTTTATCTTTTCTCTACCAAACTCTGTTGAAAATTGAGATTTGACACCGCTCAAACGCATCAAATTAAATGAAAAATGAAGCTTGCCGTAGCTCCAGTTGTTGTTGTCGACCCATGTACTACCCCCAGCAGGCTAATTATAACACACAGACACTTACAACGACAAACAAACAACCAATTAGACACGTTTGTATTCATATGTCCATTAAATATAATTGGTCTTCACAGAACATTTTACCCTTTCCAATTTGACCCGGGCTTTTTTAGCTTTTTAACTTCCATTTTGTTGCCCATTATCAGATTTCAGACAACAGTGAACAGTGAGTCGAACAGTTTGTCATTGCGTGATCTTAAAAAAGGGTTTCAAGGTCCAGTCAGTTTGTAAAAGCCCCCAGCAGTGTAGACCCAAACAAACCAGCATAATGGATTTTAGCCAGAATACAAACATCTAATCCAGGAATAAATTGCAGGCAAAACCCACAAAATTTTAACAAAAGAACAACCAGAAACCGTGACTGAATTGTGTGCAAAACTATAAATCTCCTTTCTCCAGTTCAAACGATAGCACTCTTAGTAACGTGATTAGTGACAGAGGCAGGCTGATGTGGAGAGATGCTGATGGCCTCTGAGCACAGATGAGTTAAAAGCTGCTCTCATATAACATACAGACATGTACAGTTACACAGGGCTGAAGGGAAGTGGTCCACTGCACTTCCTGTGGGTTTGACTTGATCAGATCACAGACAAGATGAGTCCTGGTCCAAAGGGTCTGTGGGCACGGTTCGTCCAATCTACAAATAAAACTGTTTTAGATCACGAGGACATTTGTTTAGGGTAGAATTTGTAAGTGAATAATGCTCATCTAAATATTTGCGAGTTGACCAAACAACAAGGTTATTATGCTCGCTTGTGCAGTAGTTTAGGGCATATTTGATTTCTTGGTAAGTACAAGAAAGTAAAGTTTGGAGTGTGCAGGTGCTTTAAGTTGTGATGTTTATGTCCCTGCAGGATTAAAATGCAATGGCCTTTTGAAGTGACAATGTCGCATTTAAATCTATATACGCAGTGGATTCAATGAAATAATAACAAATTAGGAAAAGATTGGACAATTTTTTTTGTTTCCACATGAAAGCCTATGCACTAAGAGAGTAAACAAAACAATTTCAAATGAGTTTTGCTTGTATTCTATAGCTATTGACAGTGGCATATATTAATCAATGTATTTGACATGGTTTTGAATAAAATCTCTAAACTAAAAATCCAAGCACATATATATATATATATATATATATATGTGTATATATGTATACACATACACATATATATACACATATACATATATATATACATATATATTTACATGTATGTATATATATAAAAATATGTGAGTAAAAAAATATAAATCCCTTCTCACCCTCCGCGGGTGGTCTTATCCCTTTTTCTAAGCTCGGGTCCTCTACCAGAGGCCCGGGAGCTTGAGTGTTCTGCTCAGTATCTGTGCTGTACCTCGTACTGCACTTTACTGGACTGAGATGTCTGATGTTTTTCCAGGGATCTCCAGTTTGGGGGGTCACTGCCCCGAGTGCTCCGATGACCACGGGCACCACTCTCGCCTTCACCTTCCACGCCTTCTTCAGCTCTTCTCTGAGCCCTTGGTATTTTTCCAGTTTCTCGTGTTTCCTTTTCCTGATGTTGCCATCACTTGGTATCGCCACGTCAACCACAACGGCTTTCTTCTGCTGTTTATCCACCACCACAATGTCTGGTTGGTTTGCCATTACCATTCTGTCAGTCTGTATCTGGAAGTCCCACAGGATCTTGGCTCGGTCATTCTCTACCACCTTTGGGCTTGTTTCCCACTTTGACCTTGGGGTTTCCAGTCCATACTCCACACAGATGTTCCTGTACACTATGCCAGCCACTTGGGTATGATGCTCCATGTATGCTTTCCCTGCCAGCATCTTGCACCCTGCAGTTATGTGATTGTCTTAGGGGCCTCTTTGCACAGCCTACACCTTGGGTCTTGTCTGGTATGGTAGATCTGGGCCTCTTGCTCTGGTGCTCAGGGCCTGTTCCTGTGCAGCCATGATGAGTGCCTCGGTGCTGTCCTTCAGACCGGCCTGCTCTAGCCATTGGTAGGATTTCTTGATATCAGCCAATCGGTTATGTTCCGGTGGTACATCCCATATAGGGGCTTGTCCTCCCATGATGGTCCCTCCTCCAGCACCTCATCTTCTGTTCCCCACTGCATGAGACATTCACTGAGCACATCATCTGTTGGGGCCTAGTCCTTGATCTACTTGTGGATCTTGGATGTTTCATCTTGAATAGTGGCTTTCATACTCACTAGTCCACAGCACCCTTCCTTGTACTGGCTTCTTAGGACTTGCCTTACTCATTGTAGGTATTCTTTCTTGTAATCGGGTTCTGCAGTCTTGAGCAACTGTTCTGTCAATCAGGAGTTGGTGTATGGCTCCTCTGGTGTTTTTGCCGGTGCCCTTCTGTGCTTTGCTCATGTATTGATCCATGTGTCCACTTATCTTAGCCGCGATGATGCCGGATGATGGTGGAGAGACAGGTTATTGGCCGATAGTTGGATGGGACTGTACCCTTGGAGGGATCCTTCAGGATCATACGCCCTTCGGTTAGCCATTCAGGGTGAGTCCCATTCCTTAGCAACTGGTACATTTGTGCTGCCAAGGGCTCATGGATATATATATACATACATACATACATACATACATACACACACACACACACACACACACACACACACACACACACACACACACTCACACACTCACACACACTCACACACACACATACACACACCACATATATGTGTGTGTGTATATATATAGTATATATAATATATATATATATATATATATATATATATATATATATATATATATATATATATATATATATATATATTCCTTCACTTTAAACTTTGAATTGTTCATAAATAGCTTTGTATCATGGCAACTGCTCGTGTGACTAACTATATTTCTTCCCAAAACATTCAAAAACATCTTGACTCGGTTCATTTTGATCATAGAGTTTGATCTGCCCTCTACATCAGTTACTTAGGTCTCTAGTACTATATACCTATTCTGTGCATGTGCTTCACTTTGGGCTTGGTCTATCCACCATGCCATATTCCAGAATTGATCAAATAAATAAAAGAGGAAGCGACACATCATTAATGTTAACTAGCTTCTCTCGTGTTTGTCTTACAGTTTATTGATTTACAGCTCAATACAAACTGAGGATTCACCTGTAAAACTTTGTACTGAAGCAGAGATGACACCACCTGAAGGCTATGTTCACGGTTAATTCTTATTACAAAAAGAGTGCAGCTAACTACATTACTACAAATACAAGAACAGATGACATCCTTTCTGTTTATATTGAAACAAATGGTTGCGGCATCATGTGTCTACTACAGGCCTGAATAGATGCAGACATCATCATTTGTGCCGTGAGGGTTTGATGAAGAGGAACTGTCAGCCTTCAACAACAGCCAACTCAAACCAGCACTCGCAGACAACCAACCAAACCCAGATTGATTATACGTGTTCTGCTGCCGGTAACATGCTCTTCATGCTGCACACTTTATTGTTGGCAAGAAGAAGAAATATTGTGTTAAGATGTTTCAGTGAAAGAGAGAAATGTGGAAGAATTTAGAAGAATTTATGGAATATAACAAATTCCCTTATTTGAATAACACTAAATACTTGAATAATAATACCGGTAGTAATAGTAGTAATAGTAGTAATAGTAGTAATAGTAGTAATAGTAGTAATAGTAGTAATAGTAGTAATAATAGTAATAATAGTAATGATAGTAATGATAATAATAATTAAAGCCGCGCGTGGCAATAAAGGTCCTCGCTCCCCTTGGAATCGCGGGGTAGGAGCCACGGCGAAGAGCTCTAATCACCCACAAACAGTACCAGCTTTATACTACTTCATTCAACATTCTCACGACCACACGGTTATGTGTGATAGTTATGTTCACATTGGCTTTTATGTTCAGTGTTACGTGGAGAATAAGTGTGCCAAATTTCAACTGTTTATGATAATTTTTTTCATCCCATTCAAAATGCTTGTCAATCAAAACTCATGTAAGTCAATGACAATACTTGTCAGGTTGCCATGGTAACATGCATGCAGATAGAGGTATGCCATCACTAGCTTTTTTATCAGAATGGTAACGCAATGATATAAAAACTAGAACTACAGTCACGTGACTTTATCACATTCAGACCAATCATGGATGAACCTGTTATAAATGTTTTCAGTTTTCCCGGTTTAAAAGTCTACACTTGTAAAGAGCCTCAAGAACAGGTGGTACATTTTTTTTTCGCTGAGCAGACCATATTGTTTAAAGCTTTTCTCTCTTTGGATGTGATATTACCAAGCCACACAGTGATACAGACAGCAAAAAGACTTTTGATGGTGCAGCGATAAAAATTCAGCAGAATTCTTGTGAATTCTCTAAGTTTACACAAAAAGAAAAGACGCTGAAAAGACGCTTCTTCACATTGTTACTTGTGTTTTTGTTCCAGCAGAAGTCATTACTCCACTCAGCAACTTTTGTACCTAGTTCCTAAGTGACATGAAGGGATCAGTGAGAACAGGAGCAAGTTGCTCGGAGCACAGTTTTAGGACACGAGGAGGAATGCCGTCAGGTTCAGGGGCTTTCCGTACCTTGGACACGCTGGACATCCTCCTGCATCAAAGTCAAGCTATACTGATCAAGACCTTCAGGACAGACAACAGGCTCGGGATCAACAACTTCAAGACGACAACAGAATTGTTTAAGTTAATTTGCCAAGCCATGATCAAAAGATGCAATGCTTCCTGGTTTTGGTTTCCATGAGGTGATGGAGTTTAATCCCTTCCACATACGCCGAGGATCGTCCCTTTCAAAATAGCCCTCAATCTTGGTCCCATAGGACCGTTTGGCAGCTTTAATTGGCCGCTCTAGGGAGCAACTGGACAGCTTATGAGCAGCAGTGTCTTTAGACGTAAATGCCAGAGCACCTTCCTTTAATTTCATTCTGACGTCAGAGTTAAACCATGATTTTTGGTCTCCACGCTCTTTAACAACCTTCTGTGGGATACAAGAGTCAATGCAGAAGTTTATATATTCTGTCACTGCATCACAATATTCCTCCAAGTTGTTAGACTGAAAAACAGACCAGTCTGTAGCATCAAAACAGCTTTGTAATTGAAGACTGCCCTCCTAAAACCAGCACTGTACAGAGCGAGTGACTTGCTTAGTTTGCCTGCTCCTCTGTATATAAGTAGGTAGAAGAATGGAGGAGAGGTCTGACTTCCCAAAAGCCGGTCTGACATTGGACTCTTATGCTGCCTTTAAGTTACTGTGGCAGTGGTCAAGAGTTTGTACTCCTCTGGTGGGCTGTTTCACATGCTGGTAGTAGTTGGGAAGAACAAACTTCAAATTATATCTGTTAAAATCACCAGCTACTATGACAACACCATCAGGATTAGAGCTCTCATGTCACGAAGAGCATCTGTTATGTCCGCCCGTGGATGAATATACACTGCACATGGATTCATTATCACGTTATGCGTGCACCAGCGTTGATTGACAAAGAAGCACACACTTCCTCCTTTGAATTATCCGGTGCTTTCCTTCACTCTGTCCGACCGATCAGACAGAGAATCAAGGTGGCTGGCACGTTGCTGTGGAGCCACCTCTCCTTCAGACAGAAGTCGGAGCAGTCCAGAGCCTCGTGCTGGGTGTGGATGCAACTCAACAGGTCGTCCGTCTTGTTCAGCAGAAATTGGACGTTCGCCAGGTAGATATACGGCAGTGGGACCCTAGAAGAGCAGCTTCTCAGCCTCACTAGCAGCCCTCCACGCTTCCCCCGGTGTCAGCGTCCTACAGCTTCAGGTCACGGCGCAAACCGCGGGTCTCCTGGTCCTCTCGCTCCCCTCCGGTCCTCCGCGGCTTCCCGCTATGGGCAGGGCACTCGTTGAAACCATCGCACTTCAGTTCAGGTACAACATGTATCAAGCCATGTATTCAATCTTTTTTTTACAGTGGCAAACGTTTCTAATGCGATTAAAACCAACATAAACCAAACAGTGCGCAGCAGAGCTCTGGCGACGGCGCCTTGTCTCTGCGTCATCTTGAAAATTGCTTTAGACCTGGTTTAGACCATGGATCTATTTTTAGACCTGGTTTAGTCCTGGTTTAGACCTGGTTTAGTCCTGGTTTAGGCTTGTTTTGTCTGGTGGCCTAGACCTGGTTTAATCCTGGTTTAATCCTGGTTTAGACCTGGTTAAGTCCTGGTTTAACTCTGGATTTTGATCTGGTTTAGATTTGGTTATGGATTAAATGGGGATTAAACTGGGACTAAATTCGGACTAAACCATATCTACATCCGGTTTAAACTGGAATAAACTTGATTAAACTGGGCTCAAACCAAGACCCAAGCCTTCTTTCAGGCCTTCTTAAACATTTTAGTTTGATTTGGCAAGATTCGGACGAGAATTTAGAATATTTTGACATTTTCTATTCCCCTCTACTGGTCTAAATATTCTCAAAAATCCGACATTTATTTGTTTATAATTCAAATATTACAGATTCATTTTTTTTTTTTTTTTTTAAAGAACAACACTGGTGAACGCCAACAAAATTAACTTAAAAATCAAGACTTCAAGCAATGAATGTGTATTTCTGTTCAATGAAGTTTGTTAAAGTAAAATATAAAGTAAAATTATCCAAAAACTGATAACTGAATAAAATAATGTAAATCAAAACTCACTCGCAGCTCTTTTATGGTTATAATTTGTGTTATACAAACCTTGAACCGACAAAAACATTAGTAAGTCATCTTTTCTCATTTTCTACAGTTCATCCTGGTCTTGATTTTATTTAAGAACCTGAACACGAGACTCAAACGCATAATCTTTTATTTCAACGTCTTCATTAACGTCCCAACGTCTCGCGTCAGAAGCTTCGTAAAATGTCCCAAAAATGTGGACAAACTTTTAACACGTCGATAAACTCAACACGCACGTTCACATTCAGTAAAAAATAAAACACATGGACGCCGTTAAACAAGACGCTGTGTAAAGTTAGAGCCCACATTTTATTCTGTGATGTTTTTGTCTGAGATTATTTTAAAAAAAAATTCAAATTGAGACAAATTGAGACCTGATTATGTTAGAAAACGTTTGTTTACAGCGGTTTAAACTTATTCTTCACTTTCCTAAGACATTTCTAGAATTCTCATTATTCAAAATGTTGAATTTATGAGTGTTTTTCACACCAGTTTTGTGGTCACGCAAACAACAGCTAGCAGGCTAACAACAGCTAGCAGGCTAACAACAGCTAGTAGGCTAACAACAGCTAGCATGCTAACAGCACACTTCTTATAGTGTATTCATCAATAAGGACAACACAAGCACAAAGATGTGTGAAAAACAGTTATTTAATTATGTCAAAGGGACGTTGGTAATCCATGGGGGCTCGAACTGCAGACCGATGGCTGTACGTGAGACTCTAGTGGGGGGTCCGTCTCTGCGATCTGCCCAGCCGGTTCGGGAAACACAAATCAGTCCGACATTTGGTTTGACGTTTCTCTGATGGGTTCGTCCACTTGTCAATCACGCTGTGACTGATGATTTCGAGAGCGTTTTTCAAATGAAATCTGTGTTTTCTTCTTGGGTTGAATTAGGTTAGAAAAGTCTGTGTTTATTATGTAACTAAGCCAAAAGTCAGTGTTTACTGTACTGTACTGTACTGTACAGACTTACAGACTTGGACACTTTTGTTACTGGAGACTTTAATCTTCTTTCTTGTGTTATTTTAAATGTGATTTTATTCTAGATGTAACTCGTCATAACAGTTCAGGTGAGATTATGGTCATGTTTTTTTTCTTTTTTTTTCCTTCTTATTTGTAGAGCACAATTCGTGAGTGCTTCACATAACATAGACAAAATGCTTTCATAGTTATGTTTGTAGAGGTATATAAGAGGTATATATGTTTGTATAGGTATATAAGACTTACAGATATATTTTACAAACAAAAAGGAACAAAAAAACAAATAATGACTACACCAAACTTAAATCTAATCTGACCTTCTGAAAGTTCAGTTTGTAGTTTCTTTACTACTTTGTTTCAAGAGCTCAGTTTATAATCCCGCTTTTTAAAAAAGTCAGTTTATATAATCCTTTGGTGGATTGAGGGGAAAGCAAAATATCCTGATTCAAGGACAGTTCAGAAGGAAGAAGGTTTTTCAGTTCAAGAGACCTGCAAACAAGGTTTAAAACTACATTTCAGTTCTGGTTTCTCTACGGACACAATACATATATAATAATAATATTATACACACAAATATACACACACACACATCTATCATATATATGTATATATATATACACACACACACATTTATACACACACATATATACACACACACACATATATATACACACATATCCATAAAACACACATATATATATAATATATGTGTCTAACATGAGGCTGTGCGACTCTAACATGAGGCTGTGCGACTCTAACATGCTGACTACTGAGCTGTGCGAGACTCTAACATGAGGCTGTGCGAGACTCTAACATGAGGCTGTGCGACTCTAACATGAGGCTGTGCGACTCTAACATGAGGCTGTGCGACTCAAACATGAGGCTGTGAGACTCTAACATGAGGCTGTGAGACTCTAAACATGAGGCTGTGCGACTCTAACATGAGGCTGTGCGACTCTAACATGAGGCTGTGCGACTCTAACATGACTGTGCGACTCTAAACTGTGCACTCTAACATGAGGCTGTGAGGAGCTGGCTCTACGAGTCCAGAGTGACGGAGCTAAACCAGGGAGGGGGCAAGAGTCCAGTGTGACGAGGCTAAACCAGTGAGGGGGCACGAGTCCATTGTGACGGAGCAAAACCAGGGAGGAGGCACAAGTCCAGGGTCATATAAAAATCATGTTAACGAATATATTTTGTTAGCAATAATATACAGTTTTCAAATGTTCATATATTTCTATGGCCGATTTTTATTGTTGTAGCGAGTCATTAATTTTTTTAGACACCAAAAAACAATTCACCAATCCTGAATTTTGGGTTGAAAAAAATCGCTTTCATTAACGTTCGGGGGGGTCAAAATTGGGGTGATTTGTGTGAGAAAAAAATATATTAAAAAATTATAATTTCAATTGAATTCCAACCATTTTTTTCCCACTCGCGCTAGAGTCACGTGATTTTGTCACATTGTGCCTGGTCAAAAATGACACCATTATGATTTTTTTCAGTAGTCCAAGACAAATAGGTTGTCTTTTATGAATGTTTAAAAATCTAATTCGGAGAGTGTGCTAGAGAGCCATTTTATTAGATTTTCCAAAAATCGTCCGTCTTTAAAAAAAAATTCACGGGGTCTTCACTCAAAATTAGAACTCACGGACGAATATGCCCGTGAGTGGTATCGAAAATTAGATAGACTGAGTTCTAATTTTTCGATACCACTCACGGGCATATTCGTCCTTGTTCACTACTGGACTTTTGCTTTTTTAAGTTCCTCTCCGGGACGATTCTTTCCTCCAAAATTATATAAATTGATCAGATCATAACATTCTGACCATAGACTGATGATTGTTAAACAAGTGTAATTAAAGTGCGCTGTAACATTGGAGGAGTGCCACCGTCTTGTCTCCATGGTGATGCGATTGCTTTGCCTGGAGTGTTCCACAGTATGGCGTTAAACATATCTCTCCATGGCGCAGTGCAAGAATGCATGTTTTTTAATGTATATAGTTCTGAACAATAAAAACACCTGTAACTGAATAAATGCAAGCTAGATAAGTACCCAATCAGGTGGCGGAGTGACATAATACACCATGAACAAATCAAAATAATGCATTGTTTCTATATAGCATTCTTTAGGACTGTATAATCCTCTCACTCCCCAAACACGTATAAGCGACGTCTAAATCTGGCACACATACTTAATCAAGGTGATGAAGTGAGTGTCTTTCACCAGGGATACAACACCACTGGTCGTAGCTGGGACAACGCTTGACTCATCCTTCAGGACCACCGGTTTAGAGAGGAAACTGTCAGCAACAAGATCCCAAGCCATCATCGTGGACAAGAGCACCTGCCCGGAGACTGCCCTTTAGACTGTTGTGCGCGTCTTGGTTTGTTTTGTAAACCTACAGAAGAAGCAGTGAGACATCCAGAGCCACTCCAACACTGCAGCTCATGTGGCGCACCCTCTGCAGTGGTGAAAGTAAAACACGGGCTGATAGGAATGAGTACGGCCAAAGGAAAACTCATTTTAGATGGTTTGAGATAAGAACGTCAGAGAGGCTAAAATGAGATGGTTTGGACATTTTCAGAGGAGGGATGGAGGATTTATGGGTAGAAGGAGGTTAGAGCTGACAGGAAACACAAGGACTATAGACCAAAGAGGAGATTTAGGGCATGTTGGTTTGGTCCTGGTTTAAAGCCTTGCAGTTTATTCCAGATGTAGACTTGTACATGTAGACTTGATTTAATCCTGGTCTAGTCCAGGTTTAGTCAAAGGTTGAGGGATATACATATAACTTAACAATGCACACAATGAGAAAGAGTTGTATTTCCATCTGCGGCGTTTTGTGGGAATGTATTGTCAAGTCAAAAGTTAAACATTACACGTTTTAAAATAAATTATAGAAAATCTTTACAAGATTCTTCAACGGTGAAAGTAAAACATTGTTGGTATTTGCATATTCTGGTTAGCTGCATTGTAAATGTTTTTTACGATTTCATGAATATTCATTATTTCGTTATGTGTTTTTTTTGTACACTAATATTTTGTTAACATTGATAGTTATGGAAATACGCCTGGACCTTTACAAGAGTATTTAATACCTTTTCCTGCTCCATTCGAGCTTAATTATTCATTATATATCCCATCTCCCATCTCTCTCTCTTTTCTACAGTCCCAGGTTGTATGTTGTTTGTGAGGAAGTGTGAATGCACCCAGCAAAGCATATATATGAAAAAAAATAAAAAATAATAATAATAATAACAATAATTGAAATTAGGATATTTATTCATTAGGATGCTATCTTTGTTGTGGTTTTCCTCGATTAAGATGTATTTACTTGGTGGATATAGATTATTTGACTCAGATGTTTCTACCTTTTGTCAATAAACATATTCCTATTTCAAGCCAACATTTTTACCAATAGTGTAAGATAATTTTACTCATTGGCACAATCATTTTCTCAGTTCAAGCTAAATGATCTTGTAACCAGTGAAAAATGTTTTGAAACCAGTGAAAAATGCTACATCACCTACATCACAGCACAATTAGTGCTTACCTGGTCAAAACCACTCAAATCAAGATTCATATTCTGAATTCCAGTCATTTTAACCAAGGATATTACATTTTTGCAGTATGTTTAGTTTCACCCTAATAGACAGAGTGGTTTTCTCTTCTTAAGTAGCAACATTTTTTGAGCACCTGTTTTGGACACACATGTACCCACGCAACGCTCTTATCCGTTGTTTCCTTAGGAAAAGATGTCGATTTGAGAGAAGCGCTGCAGAGGGCAGAGAGCGTTGACTGGTAACTTCTCTTTTGCGATTGGTCATTTATTGTTGCTATGCTTTTTCCCTTTTGCGCCTCCAGGTTCACACCGGTTCTTTAAAAACCATTTATCCACTGCTCATTCACCACCACTTAACATTATTTAGGTCAGACAATGCAGCCACAGCCAAATCCAAACGCTCAATTGTTTTTATAACTGGTTATAGCTGCACTCGGATACCATTTTCCGTATCGACTGTATGACACATTTGCATGGCCGTTTATTTCAGCGCGCCTGGTTCCCGAAGCCTTACAGTGCGGTGCGGGGGGCGTCATGCTGAGTTGGAAATCTCTACTCTGCTCCGTGACCGAAGCGTTTAGTTGAGGTTTAATAGGTCCGTATTGATCCAGTGGAAGTGTGCAGCCCTCACGCGAAGCTCTTTACAGGAAACCAGAGAGAGGCGGCTGCTGCAGAGTGTTCGAGTTCATGAGTAAACTGAACAAAGGAGGGGGAAAAAAGGAGAGAGGTGCTGTTAGAGTTATGGGGTCTGGCCTTTCGGTGAGATTGACAGCAGAGTTATAAGGGATGTGTTTGGTGGTGATTTGTGCTTGTTTACGGGGCCAAAGCTGCAGAACGTGCCTCGTGATTTTATATAGAGATTGACTCTGACAGCAGAGTGTTAGGCCAAACGACACTGTGGAAGTAAACCAACTTCAACCACACTCCCTACAACTTAAAGGACACATATTATGCTTTTTCCAGGTACTTAATGTTGAACTATAACATAAGTAGATCCTTACTTTCCATTTTGTTCTCTGTAAACTGTAATATTGATCTAAAACCGCTTGATAATAGATTCGGGAGCTCCCTGTTCAAACCTGCAGAACTGATAAGCCCCGCCTCTTCATAGGGATAAGCCCCGCCTGTTAGCGGCATTGCACTGTAACAAGCAGCGGATTGGCTACATGACATTTTAGTATCACTAAATACTGTTTTTTTTTTCAAATAATTGCACCTAAGAACAGGGATGTGGGCGGGGATAGGGGGGAAGTGAAGTTAAGATAATGAGGAAACACAGAAGCTCATTAAAGCTGATTTTGCATAATATGTAAGCAGACTCTACGGACACAGTATTGCTTTCCCTAAAAATGTCCACAGTATGGCTTTACACGTATTTACCTCCATGGAAGTTATAAATAAGATCTGTGGAAAGGCAAGCAGGCTCAAATGTTTTTCAAGGCATTTTGGAGCAACAGGCTCTCCACAGGGCTGTGTACTTTCTCCTCTGTTCTTCTCCCTGTACACAAACTGCTGCACCTCCAGCCACACATCTCCGTAAAATTGATCAAGTTGGCGGACGACACCACCCTCATCGGGCTCATCCTCGGACAGGGATGAGTCTGTCTACAGGAGGGAGGTGGTCCGGCTGGTGTCCTGGTGCAGTGGTAACAACCTGGAGTTCAACGCCCAGAAGACAGTGGAGATGATCGTAGACTTCAGGAAAGTCACAGCCCCCCAGCCCCCCCTCATCATGACAGACTCCCCCATCACCACCGGGGACTCCTTCCGCTTCCTTGGCACCACCATCACCCAGGACCTCAAGTGGGAGCCCTCCATCAGCTCCCTCCTCAAGAAGGCCCAGCAGAGGATGTACTTCCTGCGGCAGCTGAGGAAAGCCAAGCTGCCAGTGCAGATGATGGTGCAGTTCTACACGGCCATCATTGAGTCCATCCTCACCTCCTCCATCACCGTGTGGTACGCTGGAGCCACAGCCAGGGACAAACAGAGACTACAGCGCCCTCTGCTGAGCCACAGCCAGGGACAAACAGAGACTACAGCGCATTGTGCGTTCTGCTGAGAAGGTGATCGGCTGCAGACTTCCATCTCTGCAGACCTGTACGTCTCCAGGGCTCTGGACGAGCAGGTCGGATCACAGCTGACCTTTCTCACCCTGGACATGGACTATTTGAACCACTCCCCTCAGGCAGGAGGCTACGGTCCATCCGGACCAGAACCTCCCGCCACAAGAACAGTTTCTTTCCCTCCGCCGTTGACTCATGACTCATGAACACTTCTTAAACACCTTCCACTTTAACTGCATTCAAGCACTCACTGCACTGTCACTTTCTGCACTACAACTGTAAATTTTACTGTAATTCTCGTGTACATAGTAATGCCTATTTTATTTTCATTTTACACTATAGTAATTTTAAATTGTCTCTTAATGCATGCCCTTTGGATTTCATGTATGTTGTTTTTATTATTGATCAGTGTTTCATGTGGCCCCTTAATGCAGAGACAAGTTCCTATGTTTGTGAATTTTGTTCATTGAGAATGGGAATAAACCCCTTCTGATTCTGATTCTGAACATCTCCATAGAGAAAAACAGGTCGCAGACATCAGAAAAGTGCACATTTAATTTGAAAATAAAGTAAAAGTGAGGCACCGAGCATGCAACAGTCTTGAATGAATACAAATATGAATTTGTACTGTTAGAATTTAGACTTGATGTTTGTCAGTCTAAATAACAGTATTCTTTAAATACACTATAGATGCCCCAGTTTGATAGTTAGGCTGTATACTTTATTTATGAACGCCATACAATTTGTGGGGAAAAAGGGAATTGAAACGACACTGTTTGGTTTAGGATAATCCTGAAAGACCACTGTGGCCCATCTGCAGTCTCAATGGCCTCTGAAATAACCAAGAACAACCCTTGAGTGAACAGACCTCATCAGTGAAATGAAGCAGATAAGTGCCTTCTGTTAGCGTGTTAGCTTTAACGCTGTCTCTGTCTGCGCAGTTTGCTTCTGTCTCTGAGGCTGGCGTGGCAACAGGTGTGACCTATGAACCCCCAACACGTCACATGACCCCAGCAGGAGAGACTTCGCCCCCCACACCTGCTCCAGACCTGCTCCAGGCCTGCTCCAGACCTGCTCCAGACTTGGTTTTGACCTGGTCCAGGCCTCGTTCATGTCGGACTCGTCTGGACACAAAGGTGTTTGCCCTGATGATGATGATGAAGAAGACAATGTGGGGTGTGCCATGTGACCCTCTGTTGCTGTGCTCCTCCTTCTGCTGCGCTGAGGTGAAACTTTATCAAGCTTTGCAGCCACATTCAAGGCTCATTCAAACCTTACGGACTTCTTCACACGGACAAAACACGTAAAAATAGGTCAAATTATTTACACAACAAGAGATCAACCGGAAAACAATAAATAAACAAACCAGCAAAACCAACCCAAGGCATAGAATATTTTGACAGAATTAATAGACAATCATTGCACATTTTAAGATGAATTCAAACTGTTAATGTTTCAAACGTCTCTGAGAAATAACCAGGACATAATATCTCAAATGACTTTACAAACATAACAACAACAAGAGTTTAAACAAACAAACTAAATGAAGAAACACTGACCCAGGTTTCATGGCGTTGGTAACGTCCATCAGAACGAAGATATGTGCCCGATGCTGTTGCAAAGGAATCCAAGACTTTTCATACTTTCGAGTTCATTTGAAACACTCTCATTGGATTTCATTATTATAAAGATTTGTTGTCTTCATTTTGGTTATTTCCCAGTGTTCTTGAACATCACACTGCAATACAGAAACACTACACTGCATCAAATCACAGCAGAAACAATAGAAACAAACATTCCAGTGTTTTTTGCAAAGATGGGTATTATCACCAACAATCATATTAGCTCTATTTCTCTTTCATATGTTCTTGGGGCAGTTATATTGCTGCAGTCATTTAAAAACAGTAACCAATTACCTCCTCGTATATAACCCTCGCGCACGGTTCACGGCCTCCTCGTTATCGGCTGTTATTGCACTCACGTTATTGAGTGTCATTATGTTCTGATGAGCAGACGATCACTGACTCAGTCTCATTAAATATGTATGGTTTTTCAAGCTCCACTTTCCTCCAACACAATCATTATTAGCTTTTACCACTTCTTTTATCTGTGTAAACTCAGACAGATTGGCGGAGGTGGGAAGCAACTAGCAATTTACACTTAAGGTAAGGACATTTCATTCTATAAATAGTTGTAGTTTTTGTTTGTTTTGTGACACATTTTTAAATTGTGCACTCATAACCAGTGCATCCAATTTTGGTTAGAGAAAATGTTGTGGTAGTAGACGTAATTTAGCAAAAAAGAAAAAGAAAAAAAGAGTCAGCCCCCCCTCTTTTTATCTGAAGGACTTCCTGGTCAAATTAAATTTTAATAGATTGATAAAGAGGTAGGATGTAGAAGGTCTTGAGAGGTGTAATCAAGTCCGAGACCATGGTCTACGAGTCGCGCACCAGCTCCTCAGACATTCTATTTCAACACCAAACTTCCTGTGCTTGTTAATTTTAATGCTGGAGATTTTACAGCCCCAATCTAAAATCCACTAATGAGCTGGGGCCAAAATAACATGGTGTTTTTCCCTCCAAATACATGTTGGTGTGCAGAATGTGGAGGGATGACTAATGTGAGTGTGAGTAACTGTAAGAGGAGACGAGAAGGTGACAATAGAAACAGACAAATACGAGTGAGTCAGTCTTCAGATGAGCTCATGTCTAACAAGAAAATGAGTAGCAAGATTTGGTTTACTGTAAAACGGATATTTGATATGCTTTTCTTAATGTTCTTTGAGGGGAGACAAGGAGACAGGCAGATGAATGAGTAAGTTAAGTAGTTGAATAGTGGTGCGTTGACCCCGGCAGGCGGCAAACGTCATGTGCATTTGTTACGGCAACGATCTCCCTCTGGGGCTGGACACTGGCGGTGCCGAAGTGCTCTTTCTTTCTGTTGCTGCAGTGGAGATGAGCAGGAGATGTGCCTGAAACAACAAGTCCTACTCCAGAGACCATCGGGCGACAGGGGGCGTGGTCAGCCTGGACCACACCTCAGGAAGTAACATACAATAAGTCACATGTCCCCAACGGTGTCAGTTCTGAAGATGGCTCGCCGTTAAGCAGCCGAAACATGTCAACAAGGTAAAAACATGAGGTATTTTGTAAAAAGTAAAAGGCGACTTCAATAGCATAACAATTATTAAGTTCATTTCTACAATATTGAATGTGAGAAAATCGTCTGTAACATTGTGATTGTGCGCCACACAAACCTGATCTGGCTTTAGTGAAAGACAGAAAGCAAAGTTAGATTGCGCTTTTCCACTGTAGCAGCTGTATGTGTGAGTCTGTGACACTCTGAGGTGACGCACATCGTTATGGTGAGTTTTTGTCAACGCGGCCTCTTCTGCAGGACACTGTGGGAGAGAGGAGAGACTTCTGCAGGTCACACTCAGGTCGACAAGTTTCTCTGGAGCTGCATAACTTTGGAGTTACAACAAGCACGATATGCATTGAGTTCTTACATCATGGTTCACTTATTATTTCAGCTAAAGCCCTGTATTCTATATATGTTGTATTTTTTAGTATGTACAAAATATAACGGAACCACCGCTGTGGTTGACGTGGTAATACCAAGTGATGGCAACTTCAGGAAAAAGTAACATGAGAAACTGGAGAGATACCAAGGGCTCAGAGAAGAGCTGGAGAAGGCGTGGAAGGTGAAGGCAAAAGTGGTGCCCGTGGTCATCGGAACACTCGGGGCAGTGACCCCCCAAACTGAAGGAGGGGATACAACAGATCCCTGGAATAAACATCTCAGTCCAGAAAAGTGCAGTACAAGGAACAGCAAAGACACTGCGCAGAACCCTGAAGCTCCCAGGCCTCTGGTAGAGGACCCCAGCTTAGAAAAAGGGCTGAGACCACCTGCGGAGGGTGAGAAGGGAATGAAAATATGCAAGTAATTTCTCTCACGGATCAATAAAGTTTGTGTAAGCTTAATATTCATGTATTTTGTTGCAATAAAAGGGCAAAATCAACAGAATTCTGAAGGTCATGTTAGGGCTGAGTAATAAAATAATCAAATTAATAACACTCCACAAAAATACCCATTTATGCATCAAGTCCATTAAGTCCAAACTCTTCTCCAAACTGCATGTTTTTAACCAACAAACGATTTGAAGATACATAACATTATCCAATAAAATGGTATTAATTGCAAATTTTGCTAAATTTATGGTCAAATATATTAATAATGTTCAAAATGTTACAAAAACATACCTGGATCTGTGTTTTGTAGAGTTTGAAAGTTGTTTACAGAAAAGTACACTAACTTGACCAACTTTTCGGTCTCTTCATTAGCAGTTCAGGTGTGGCCTGCGTGTCCATCTCCCTCGTGTTTCCCTTCAGTTTGACATTGATGCAGCTGAACATACAGATGAGTGAAGTCTGGTGCCACACACTGCACTGAATACAGACGGACAAACATGACCTGTGACCTCTGCAGAGCTCATCCACGACCCACTGGTGCGGTCAACATGGATCATTGCCCTTTAGCCCCAGGAAAATGTAAATAAAGCAAATATTTTGTATTAATATTGTCTTGTTTTGAGCTGAGGTGGGCCCAGGGGTATTGTTTTTGTCTGATAAAAGAGCTGCTTCATGTTACACACACAAATTAAACCGTAGCACTCTTATTTCCAGTCAAACCAATCATTCTGGGATAAATCAGGGGCAGTTTGTAGTCCCCCCCAAAGAAAATAACCTAAAATTTAAACAAATTGCGATATGGCCTTTTTACGGGATTCCGTTTGACCGTTTTTTTTTAACTTTATTACAAATTCCCTAAATCCCTAAATCCCATTGCTCGTGAAATCATCTTCATCTTTTGAAGAGGATTCCAAAAAAAACTAGTGTGAATCAGATCATCCTCCAGACATCAGCTTCACTCCTTATATTTATAAAGAAAATCTGCGCAGGATTTAAAATCAGATTTTCCTCCCGTGCAGAGCTTGTTTAACTTGGCTCACACCAGTTTGATATGTGCATCGCTCTGGATGTTCTACACATCAGTCTGGACCGGCTCTCACCTAAAGCAGTCGGGAAAAGGCATAACCTCGTGACGAACATACGATTTTGTGATCACTGATCTGATTTTGTGTAGGTTTGTCCTACAACGTGATTGGTCAGGTCCTCAGCGGCTTTAACCAAACAGCGCGAGCCGACTCAGAGTTTTGAAAGAAATATCGCGAGAATTCATCAGGGGCCAGATTGACGACTAGAATTCGAAGATTAGAATCCCACATCCGGACCAAAACGACAGAGTCTCATCTTCACAAAGCGTCCCGCCAGTTGTTCCCATTCCTGCCTTGTGTTGAATTTCATTGGCCTCCTTTGACACTGGGCCGTGCTTTTGCAGTTAGAGACCTGCTCATCGACACAGCCGCTGTGTAATGAGCAGGTTTTGGGGGGCCATTTTGCCAAACATGAACACAGAAGGTGATGGACCAAGGACATCCACTATCATTCAATATCTGCCACTATTATCTGTCAGAGGAAAGGCAAATCATCAACCTGGCAACCCACTGTGACTTTCCCCGGTGTATTTACCGAGACCCCAGTGTGCTGAACAGCGGGCGGTGGAAGTGAGTGAAAGGAAGAAATATATGTACTGTACTTTTCAGAAAGCAATATCAAAGTGTGATTTCAAAATTACAATCACAGGCTTTTTTGACATCTAACAATTCAATAAAAGTTCAAATTATAGGTTAAAGGTGCACTATGTAACTTATTACCGTGGGTCTCATGATTGTTATTGCTTTAGCTATGTTCCACAGCATGGCATTAAAGGAAGTTGCTTATTGTGTTTTATTGCAAAAAAAAAAAAAAAAAACACTGTATTTTTATTGGTGGCATCACAGCTTGTCTCCATGGAGATAGATCAATTTTGACTTCTAGGCAAAGCATAACGTTATCCGGTTTGGATAAAAAACGTTCTGAAACATTAACTTATTTACAATTTTGAGGGTTAGAGGACTGGAATTTCAGCATGTTTTTCTGATTAAATGTTTTTGTTTCATGGTCTTATTTGTAATATATTGCTTGGATTCGAAGTCTGGGGGTTGTATAAGTGTATTACACAACTAAAAATGTCACTACAGCAAGCAAAAATGTAAAATAATGTAAGTTTGGAGATTAATTATTAAGAATGATTCAGGTTTAAAAATGACTTCATTAATATCTCTTACTTAAGTGGTTACTAAGCCTGAATCATTCTTGATATTTGTTTGGGAAAGGCAAGGCAAGTTTATTTGTAGAGCACAATTCGTACACACAACAGGAAAAAAAAATCATAACAATCACAAAGACATGACAGAAACCACAAAACCTTAATTTAAAGGAATTTAAAAGTGCCATTTTCAGGCAAGACATAAACTATTATGTAGATAATAATAATAATTAATATTATTATTACATAATTAATAATAGACCTATTAAGAATTAAGTCTATGTTCCTGCTTTATCAAGGCGAAAGTTAAGTTAAGGTGAAAAAGTGTATATTAAAGTCATCAGTCTAAATATGTCCAGTTTTATTTACCTTAAATATTGTAGATATTGTAGATATTGTAGATATTGCAGCGCTGACCTCAGTATCCTTATCTGTGTATTCAATATCTCTGTGTACAAACCGTTTCATAGCCTCTACGACTTCACACCCAAATGACCTTGCATGAGCTGAACTGTTCTTATTCTATCTCATCATGAACAACATCTTCTGGTCTTTTACTCCACCGTGACAATTCCAAACTTTTACAACTTTGCTGTTAAAATCTGAATAATTCTTCCGAGTCCTGGATAATTTCCCCACTGGTTTTGGTGACACTTCATCAGAGTCTCTGACTTATTTCAAAGACTGTAAGTTCAATGGGAACGATCTGAAAGAGTTGGTTTAACCTCTCACCCACAACTCAAGTATCACCACACACTGCTCTTATTTAGATTAAAGGGCTCTGACTTATAAAGGATTAATACAGGCTTTTTTATTATTCTATGAGATTAAAGCCATCTTCCTCTAGGCTCTGATATGTCAAAGGCTCTGTGTTTGAATATCGGCAGTGAAATACGCACACTAGCAAATGTAAAGTGAGGAGTGGAGGAGCGAGGGATTGGGTCTAAACTGAATCTTATTTTTATTTCATCACAACTGAAGACGTTCCTCTTTGAAATACCCTTTGGCAAGGCCAGTTAGGAACAGAAGTAAAACCCGCGCTGCCGTAGGACAAATGCTGAGGTGAGTATTGCAACTTGAGTACTATCCTCCCGTTCTGCCTGCTTTCCCTTTCAACAGTATCCAATATTTTAGTCCACCTGTTGTCTGTTCATTACTGTTCACATGTTGTCCACTCCCCTTTAGGAGTGTTACTGTTTCAGATGCTGCTGCTGCTCCAGTGATGACTGAGCCTGAGCTCCTCATCTTCCTGGACGCTCCTCATCTTCCTGGACGCTCCTCATCTGCCTGGACGTTCCTCATCTTCCTGGACGCTCCTCATCTGCCTGGACGTTCCTCATCTTCCTGGACGTTCCTCATCTTCCTGGACGCTCCTCATCTGCCTGGACGTTCCTCATCTTCCTGGACGTTCCTCATCTTCCTGGAAGCTCCTCATCTTCCTGATGAACGTTCCTCATTTCCTGGACGCTCCTCATCTGCCTGGACGTTCTCATCTTCCTGGACGTTCCTCATCTCCTGGACGCTCCTCATCTGCGGCCTGGACGTTCTCATCTTCCTGGATGTTCCTCTCTCGATCTTCCTGACGCCTCCTCATCTGCCTGGACGCTCCACATCTGCCTGGACGTTCCTCATTTTTCCGGACGTTCCTCATTTTCCCGGACGTTCCTCATCTTCCTGGACGTTCCTCATCTGCCTGGACGCTCCTCATCTGCCTGGACGCTCCTCATTTTCCTGGACGTTCCTCATGTGCCTGGATGCTCCTCATCTGCCTGGACGCTCCTCATCTGCCTGGACGCTCCTCATCTGCCTGGACGTTCCTCATCTTCCTGGACGTTCCTCATGTGCCTGGACGCTCCTCATCTGCCTGGACGCTCCTCATCTGCCTGGACGTTCCTCATCTTCCTGGACGTTCCTCATGTGCCTGGACGCTCCTCATCTGTCTGACTTCTGCTATACAAGATGAGCCTCTATCCCTCTGTAGTGTTTCTGGCTCCACAGTCCATCTCCAGTCTGTCCTGTCCGTGGAAGTAGAATCTCTCCTTAACTGAGGTGCTCCTCAAGGTTTCTTCTTTTTCCACTGTTTTTGTTTTTTTTGCTAGTTTTTCCTCACAGAAAAGGAGGGTCTAAGAACAGGGGATGCTGGGACATTTAACCATTTGCTTAATTTCTTTGAACGTTGGTTGATCTGCTTCTCTATTACTGACCAATGAGAGTTTTATTGTTTGATTTTCTAACTTTCCACAATCCACAATTTTGTGCAGTGCTGAGCGGTAACAGTTGTTATGATTTTGGGCTTAAAGTTAATTGAATTGAGTAGTTAATTTATTCCAAACATTGAGACTCAAAAGTGTCCCATAGCCATTGTCAAGAGTAAAAATATACATGAAAATCTGCTGCTTGAACAGTGAAATGCGGTTTTGAACAATATTGCAGTTTAAAATGCAAAATAAGAAATCCCCATATGTTCTAGTTTTATTCAAAAACCCAGAAAAGTCCTCAATTCAATGGAGGCACGTGTAATGGATAAGAGAATACCATTGTCTTCAGTAGTGGCACTGTTTTTGCAGTAGAGACCTGCTTCATGACACAGCCGCTGTGTAATGAGCAGGTTTTGGGGCATTGCCAAACATGAACACAGAAGGTTATGGACCAAGGACATCCACTATCATTCAATATCAGCCACTATTATCCGTCAGAGCAAAGGCAAATCCATTCATGAATTCATCAAACCTGGCAACCCACTGTGACGTTCCCTCAGTGGTGTGTTTACGGCGTGTCCGCGGCATCTGAACAGCGGGTGGTGGAGGTGAGTGAAAGGAAAACCTACTGATCCCGTAAATGCAGGCTTTGAAAAATAGGGTGCACGGCCATTTTATACATCCACTTGAGACTCGACGCTTGGGCAGGAACATTAGTGCACTGGGGGAGGAAGGCTAACCACTCTGTGACTCTGCCTGTGTCCTTCTAAGAGCAAAATACAAATGGGAATTGGCACTGAATGAATGAATGATTTAGATCCAAAACACATTTCTATCTCTGCAGGTTTTTTTACCATTTATTTTTTAAATGTATTTATTATTTATACAGTGAGAGAAGTTTTCCCTGAGTACTCTTTGTTCACCAAAAAAAAAATAACATGCAACAAGTAACAGAATATCAAGATAAAATGTCAATAAAACCAACAATAATACAATGTGTGAACGGATCATGCAAAACTAGAGCACTGTCTTTGTGGGTAATGTTTAACAAGTGGCTCAAATTCATAAAATAGATGTGTAATGTCATTCAAGTCTAGCTACATAAATATAAAATGAATTACCAACACAACAGACTGAATGATCTAATGTAGAAGTCAACGTTATAATTCATCACAAAACCTAATGCTACGTAAGCCAAAGTGCCAGTGCTGCGGAATAAACTCACTTCAGTGCTACATTGACTCAAAAAGGTGTAGTGTAGCGCCTCGTGTGGGTTAAAGCGGCGTTTACATGTTTAGATCATACGTTGTGAATGCTTTTTATTCAAATTTGAACATCGAGCATATCGTTTACAGTAAAAAAAAAAAAAGAGCCGATTAAATATAAAAAGGAAAAAAGTTCTGTAGTAAATGTTCTAATTACCTCAACTAATATGTTTGAATACATGTTGTTGTTGTTGACTACATAGTATCACCAGAATATTGTGCGTCCCTGTAGGAGGCGCTCACCCTGCATTGCACTGGCCTTCTACTGCACTATTTTTACCCATCCAGGTCACAAAATAAGCAACTATAAACTACAGCCAATAATCTAAATCTACTGTACCGGAAAGAAGGCTCGTTGACTCCGCGCCGTTAAACCACGATGACAATAACAACAACGTGACTGACGTGTACTGGTCATTCCTAGCACCGACTACAGATGCATCACTTGATCTGAATCCAACCATTAATGCACCCGAAAGTCAGTGCACAAGTTAGAAGCCTTCTGACATCTCGCACTGCAGAACCCGGCGCTCCAAAAAACCAAAACGTAATGTCTGGTTCAAACTTTTTAAAGCGATATTTGCTCGGTGTAACTTTTGGAGGAGGTGACGGGATTTGTACTTGTGATTGACAAGTGACTACAGCTAAGGAAAAAAGGCCTGGAAAGACGCCAGGGCTCGGTTCCAACTCAATTTCAAGGGAAAACCAGCGCGATCGATGAATATTTAAGGGTCGCGGCGGAGCGGATGGCGCGGAGTGGAGCTGTTGAGGAGGCGTGCGGCCCGGGGGGAGAGGAGAGAGAGACGGAGAGAGAGGGGGACCGTGAGGGCTAAAGGAGCAGACATGCTGGACGTGAGCCGCGTGGCGTGTGAACGAGGCGTGGGCGGCGTGTCTTGGCAGGTGGTAATGGACACCAGAAGGACTCTCGGTGCTCCTCGCTCAAGGGCAAACGCACGGCGCACGCGACACACTGCGGGAGCACACGCGGCTCCATAAATCTCTGCAGCGAACGTACGCATACGTCTTTTCCTGCAAAATATGTATGAGCGAATGATTGACAGGGAAATTGCACTGCGGTACCAAGGACACCTCCATCTCGCTGCAGACATCTCTCCACAGGTTATAACGGTCCCGACAATGGAAGTCCAGGAAATAACCTCTCGGCTGCTTCAACCATTTCTACAGCAATGTCGAATTTTTAAAAAAATGGCTTGAGAATATTCTTCTTTTTTCTTAATTTAATGTATATCAGACAATGAGCACATCATCTCACATATTGTCTGATACAGAAGAAATAATAAAAATCACAGCTAAAATGTATATATTTGACAGACTTTTGGACCAAATGAGACAATTCCGTTTATGTTCCTTAATTTCATCAGATGTCGTTTGTTGCTGTTTTTGTTTTGTTTTTATCTCTCTGGTTGTGTTCTTTATGTAATGTTCATTATTAAATTGCTACTTAAGTATTATATATATTTTTTTGTTTGTAGTTTATCTCATATTTAAGTATAAAGAGGGTACTGCATTGAAAGACAGGATTGTCAAAAGTATTGGAAATCAGATACTAATCGAGACTAAAAGCAGTACAAAAACATAAAGAAAGTTCTATTATTTTGTTTTATTGGATATTTTATTTTCGTGGTGGTATTGAAACCGTTACTGAGCTTATGCGTTTGTGTAGTTTGTGTGTTTTAGGGGTTTGTGTGTGCAGTTTGACTCGGCTTTGCCTGTAGTCTGCCCCACAGCAGTTTTGGCCAAATCCAGCAGTTAACCAGCACAAGTGAGCGAATGTTTGGGGAAAACAGACACATTCAAAGTAAGAAAATAATAGGGTTGCACAAATTTCGGGAAACAAATCTTACTGCAATTGTGATTAGATTTGCAAGTAGGATTGTGTGGAAAGTACACTTTGTACTGAGAGAAGATTGAAATATGAACTGATGAACTAATACTAGAATCCCATGAATTTCAGAACATGTTTGTAAAGGGCTAGAGTCCATTTTTCTATATATGTTCTTGCCGAGGACTGTCGTGGAAAAACATCTTTATCTGATCTCAAGAAATAAAATAAAACAATAGAACAGAGTTGTCTTTTCTCAAAAGTGAATGGTTTAATTCAGAGTACAGTCTGAATTAATCTGTTCCTACTGCAAACATCGCTCTCATCTGTCCCTTCCTGGTCTAACGTCCCGGCTCCGCGGTGACACATTCTTTTATACAGTTTTACAACAGATGCTCACATGGCTTGCATCACACGGAAAATGACTGGCCCAAGAGGCAGATGCTGGATACAAGAACAAAGGACAGAGGTAGTTGATTACATTTACATTCTGACCGTCTGGCACTGGAAAAGGACAATGCCCTGGTGTGAAAAACCGAAACGGAGCTTGGCCTGACACGTCGTGCGCGCCCCAGGACGTCCCCCAAGCAGACAGAGATAGTCCTTTGATCAAAATAATCACGGCACAGACATGTCATGTAATTATCAGGAACACGCTAACAGTATGGTCCAGGTTTGAACTGGGGATGGAAAGTCTATGATGTCATGAAGCATATGATATTTTTTCCATAACAGGACATTCTGTTAGCTAAATAATTGCAGCCTTTTCGATGTTCTAATTGTGCCAACTTTGTGCCAACTGTGTACATACTAGTGTGTGTACATGCTAAGTCTATTTTTTATCCTATAGTAAATTTAAATGTAAGTTTTTTTTTAATGCATGTCTTATTTGATATATCATGTTTTTATTATTGGTCATGGTTGTATGTTGCACCGAATCGCCAAAGCAAATTCCAGTTTGTGAAGTTTGGTCTTTGACAATGGCAATAAACCTTTTCTAATTCTGATTCTGATATATTGTATAGACGCACATATTTGCATGCATTTTCTTCATTTGATTTATTTGTGCAGCTTTAGTTAAGCATAAGTATCTTTATAAGTAAGAGCATGGACGAGCCAGAACTTCCTGCAGCTGAACGGCTCAAAAACAGAAGCCATTCAAACCAGTACCTCAACTCCACTCATCACCTGTATTTCACTCTTTGGCCACAACATTCCCCTCTCTCCCTCGGTCACCTTGGGGTCAAGTTTGACCCCCACCTCACCTTTGACAGCTTTATCTCCCACATCTGCAAAACCTCCTTCTTCCACCTCCGCAATGTATTTCAGTTCCCATGTTTTCCAATTCCGCCTCTTTCCCTTCTACCTCTGTAATTAAATTGTGCGACTTAGTTTCACACACTGATTTTAATGGAAACGTCTACAGTACGTTTAATGAGTGTCACACAGTCGATTAGAGCCGAGTGTTGGCGTTTTTTGAACCAAAAACACAATGAGCTCAAAGGCAGTGGCGGCAGTAAACAGATGTGGCACTGCAGGGAACAGGCTGGAGCAGGTCTGTGGATGTAAGCTACAGTCAGTCGAGTGGAGAAACAGATGCCACCAGGAAAACAAGCCATCCAATCACGGCGAGCGCTAAGTGGATCGTGTCGCAGCCCAAATTTGCATAGGTATAAAACTTTATTGTATAGAAACATGTAGTGGCAGGTGGAGACACGCGAGCAGTTGGAGTGGAGTCGTTATAGCTTCAGTCTCAATCGTGTAAATGTAGAAGCCGTTGATTATTCAGATCACCTTTCACTGGATATCTGATACTGAACATTGAAATATCACATCTTTTTATCCATTAAGTGTCATTTTGTGTTGAATTGCCTGACAAAGTTGTTATTCTCAAATGTTGTTGCTCTTCATCATGCACATGAAATTACACTTCTGGAGTTATTAGATAACCGACGTGTCTGCTCAACAGTTACAGATGAAATGAGAAATCTTCTTGTTCACACCTGAGCAGGTTTTAACTGGAAAAAGGGCAAACTAATGTAGCAAAGACAACAATTAAAGAGAAAATGTTGAATATTTAAAGTTACAAATAATGCCTAACACTTGATAATACCTTCAGGTTGGTGGACGAGGGCTCGGACCACTGATTTAGTTTGAAATTCATTGTCCTTTGTATTCCAAATAGAACATCTCAGAGCAAACCATTGACTTGATGATCAGATTTCTCTTGTGCTTGTAAAGGGTCGTCTGATTATTCTAGCGCTCTGATTTTCACTTTCCACGTAAATTCTCTTTTTAAACTTGATTTCGAAAACGTATTCAAGTGACAAGACTAGTTCAGGTTTTTGCATAGTAAGGTTTGTGTCAGATGCCCTTCCAGACCCATCCCCTCGCGATTGGTTAAAAGAAATTCAACGCCTACAGAACTTCAGTCTCAAATTGAATAATTCAGATGCAAAAGTGTTGAATTATTATGAGATGATGAGGTATTTTTATGGCAAGTAGATACAGAAAACATCATTTTGTTTCAACATTTACAGAATACGCACAACCAAAGTGTATGTAAGTTCTTTGGTCACTTGCCGTGCACAAGTTCAGTTACGGAGTGGTCATTCATTTATTGGGGTTGTTCCTGGTCACAAACATGTATTTTTACTGAGTTAGATTTTTTTTTGGAATGTGGCGCAGTCGTATTTAGAGTTATTGTTGAACGCCGTGCCCTGATGTGTGCAGAAGAGGATGAGTCTCACCTGAGCGACTGCTATAATTGGAGTTATTACCAAAAGTCCACTGAGTTTAAGTCTGAATTTTTCGAACTGTAACATTCACTCCGTTTCACAATAAGTTCAAAGCAAAATTATCAACCAATCATATTAAAAATACCTAGCAAACATGAAACCAAACATACACTATCTGCACGTTTCATAGTTGGAATTTAACCAAAATATTATGTCTATTGAATGATCTTCAAAATGGCGTCCATAACAAGAAAAGGTCATGTGACTGAAACACATGGACAGAGATCTCTTAGTTAAGGAGTAAATGTTCATAAGTTATTCCTTCACTGACCCCGTGTGGCTGGTAATCATCAACTAAACTGTTCACATAAATCATGGACAGAATCTTTTTTAAATTAAATACAAATTCCAGATTCATCCTCAAATTCTAACTCGAATGAACTAATTGCACCCATGAAACTAATTGCACCTGCTAACTGGTCTAATCGCATGCAACAAACGTAAGAAATCCTGCTGAAAATAATCAGCTTGCCAACACCGAATGCGAGTGGGCCAGTTTGACGAAAAGGAAAACAGATATTTTTATTTTTATTATCGACAATTTTTCCTTTATCAATCTATCAGAAAATGGCTAAAATGTGTTTGGAAATGAGTTGGTTCATGCTCAGATATTGCACAAAACGTGAAAGGACCATAAAATAGACCGTAAAATGAACCACAAAAGCAGAAAAATCACTTATGCTTGTTTGGGTGATTACACTAGACGCATTTTAACCGTTTTAATTATAGAAAATATCCTCCATTTTCCAATTTTCAAAAAAACAACAATAGCGATATTATCCATTTTCGATATGTCTCCCACGTTTATTCCCCAGTCATATTGATGGATAATGCACTAAATATCTCTAACGGCTCTAACAGGATATATACTGTAGGTTTTTAATCTCCTCTCACAGCTGAATAATGAGTCCTGCAAAAGTAGACGAGCCTTTTTTAAATCCTCAGTACTTGACTCAAATACAGAGGTGTTTTGAAGCCCAGACAGCCCGATGCAGCGCCGCACAAACTCTAAAGTAAGTGATTCAATTTCAGCAGCCTGTCAGGTGCGAGCAGGAGCATCCATCACTGACAACCAACACGCCATGTTTAATGTCAACGTGGATCTACAGACGCGGGAACAGAGGGACGGTGGCGCGAAGGGAAGTGTGAATATAGACACCTGCGCCCACCACACTGACAACATGAAGAGAATATGTAGAAAAACGTACGGGAGGAGCGCAGTCTACCAAGAACTGAATCTGATTGTCTGCGCTGACAGCTGTGGACTTCCTGTTGGGTTTAGAGTCGCACTGTGTAACCCCTTTGTTCGGGGGTGTACTTCCTGTTTGTCCCTTGAAGATGTAATTGCTCTGCCCGAAATGTTCCACGGTGCACTGGCATTAAACCTATCTCCCTTGTATTCAATTACAGGTGTTTTTATTGCTCAGAAATAACTTGAAATACAGGTACTATAACTTATTGTGAGTGGACTCGCATCTCAACAGAGCTAACCTATCATTTGGCCTGATGGCATCACCTGCTGGTATCCATGGAGATAGATGATTAAGATCAGATAAGAGAACCTTTATTTGTCCCACAATGGGGAAATTCTAGGGTTGCAACACAGATTAGGAACAGAAGTGGAATAATAAAAACAGATCACTTCTGGTATAAATCTATTTAAATCTGGTATAAATGTAGATAGAGCAAAACGTAAATAACAATAATAGAATTATTATTTACAGTAAGTGGTTGTTATATGGGCAGAAAATATTGCACCATGGTCACAATAAGTCACAGTATTGCACATGAGTATACCAGATTGCACATGTTTATACCAGTATTGTACATGCTTTTAACAATATTGTGCATGACTATAACAGTATTGCACATGCTTATACCATTATTGCACATGCTTCTAACAGTATTGCACATGATCATCACAGTATTGCACATGATCATAACAGTATTGCACATGATTATAGCAGTATTGCACATGCTTATAACAGTATTGCACATGCTTATAACAGTATTGCACATGATCATAACAGTATTGCAAATGCTTATAACAGTATTGCACATGCTTATAACAGTATTTCACATGATCATAACAGTATTGCAAATGCTTATAACAGTATTGCACATGATCATAACAGGATTGCATATGATTATAACAGTATTGAACATGATTATAACAGTATTGCAAATGCTTATAACAGTATTGCACATGATTATAACAGTTCAATTTAACATGATAATGAGCTGAATGACACATGTTCAGGGCTAAAAGTAACAGTGAACAGTAGAACATTCCAGGCAAAGCAATAACAGGTGGCAGATCCTTAAGAAAAGTTACACAGTGCACCTTTATAAGTTTCCCCAAATATAAACAGGTGTCAAATATGTCTCAACATAATGTCTGTTTACAGTGAAGGCGACAGTGAAGGCGACAGTGGCCCACCATGGCCGTTGTCACCCCAGTTCAACTCAAACATCAGATGTGTTTTCTTTCCGTGACACATGTGAAACAGAGTGGCGTGCTTCGCTGGTGGATTCTGCAGAAAGGTTTTTGTGTTTGAAATATGTTCATCCCCTTTTTGTTTCTCTTGTTTTCGTGTCCCTGATTGGTTGTTCCACCGGTCAATCACGTCCATCTGAACTCGCTGACATGAAAGCGGTAATGGCTCACGAGATGTCCTTCAGTTGTTGTGTTCTCGGCCATTACACTTCACCTAAATACAGAGAAGCAGCTGAACACCACCAACTGTGTGAAGTGGATCAAAAATACCATTATTACTATTATTACATCAAATGGTGATGTCTTTCCATATTGAAATTGTTTTGGTTTTTGGTTCTTTTATATGTACCAATGAGTTAAAAAAAAAAAAAACAGTAAAATGAAAACGTATATAAAAAAATTGAATCTGTCAAATGGAGAGAAAATAGAATAAACAACAAACTGACAGAAAATAACCAGGCATATGAAGTTTGCTACATTTCACTATTGGGGACATATGAGACAACATTTTGCTTTTTTTTTTTTTTATTTAAAAGATTTTATTTTAAAAAACAAAGCACGCACAACAAAACAACAATGAAAAAATATATATATAAATAGATACACATTCACATTACACACGCACATTTAATTTACGTTAAACTCCCTTCTCAGTTCTCGGGACGTAGAAAAGGACATGCGGGAATCAAAAACGTGCAGTTAAACATACATGCTTTAATTCATTATCACACAAAAAATAAAAATAAAATAAAATAAAAATAAAAATAACAAACACTTTCTTTTACATCAAAGAGAAAAATATTCCCATGTAAAAAGTAGCTGTATTTCTATGTATACAAAAACATAAAAAATAGAGTACCCTTTGGACAATTTGCTGGTTTGGTCACTTTTTCTTTTGATATTGATCAAAAAGAATTTGATTGATTGATATTGATATTCGGTATATAAAAAGAACAGGAACACCCAACAAGAGCTGCAGTTTTCGAGACCAATCATCGTGACACAAACTTCAAACATTCTCAGCTAAACACACAAGTTTACGCGTCTTTCAGGACAAAAACAGAGCCGACCACATCAACCTGAAATACAAACCCGCAAACAGATGCTTGGATGAATGAAGAGACAATCTGTTATGCACTTTACTTCTCTACGGGTCGAAATACAAATGCAAAAAGAAAAAAGAAAAGAAAAAAAAAATCCATCAGTGCGGAGTGCAGTTTAAATAACGTCTGCCATGTTTGACGTTCTGAGAAAGATAAATAGCAGGAGAAACACCTCTGGCGATGTGTGTACTGTCCTCATAGAAATATAAAGCCCCCGTGAGAGAGTGCGAGAGAGCAGCCCGGCCGGTCGGAGAAGCCCACTATCGATTATCTTTCACGGGCAGAATAAACTCCAGCCTCCCACTGTTTCTCTGGAGCTGCTGTCAGTCGTCACGTCTACATTTTCAGCTTAGGGCCTCTCTTTCTCCTCTCTCTTTCTCCTCTGTCTTTCTCCTCTCTCTATCACCTTTCTCTTTCTCCTCTGTCATTCTCCTCTCTCTTTCATCTCTCTCTTTCACCTCTCTTTCTCATCCCTCTTTCTCCTCTCTCTTACTCTCGCTTTCTCCCCTCTCTTTCTCCTCTCTCTTTCACCTCTCTCTTACTCTCTCTTTCATCTCTCTCTTTCACCTCTCTTTCTCATCCCTCTTTCTCCTCTCTCTTTCTCTTTCTCCTCTCTCTTACTCTCTTTCTCCTCTCTT